>JANAVB010011399.1:985503-1495652 GCA_029216955.1 Iris pallida | reverse complement strand
GTAGTACCTTCGCCCAGGTCCCCTAAATCCTCGTTGGCCTCAAAACCCAAATAGATGGGACCAACTTTGGTGATCTCCCAACCCTGAAGACGGGATAAAACCTTTCTACAAACCGGGACAGCAGTATGCGACCAGCTCCTCCGATGGAAACGACGAAGGAATGCATCTCCAGCCTTATAATCTCCTTCCGAGCCTGGGCTCATCACACTGGGATGATGCAGAATCAGCCATCCCATCAAATAGTAAAACGGCAGTTCGGCGCACGAAAAGTTATTGTTTCGGCCTCTGTCATGAATCACATTTCCAGCAAACTCTCTCAAACCTCGCTGCAGGTTACATACCATTGCGGGAAGAAGAGCCAAACGCCGACCGAAAACCAGCTTCACGGCCGGCAGGATTAAGTTTCGGGTTACCCTCTCTACGGCACCGGATCCGCCCGCAAATACGCAATCCCGGAGCCATATCATCAGGTAGGATGCCAACACCGCCTTGGGTGACATCCGATAAGCAAGATGCCAGAAGCAGCTGTAGGAGCGTGCATCTGACTGCTGGTCCTCATTTCCTCGGGGATTTTTCTCCCCTAACCTGCTCATTTCGGACAACACTTCGCTACGAGAGAGCGCCGGTGGAGTGGAAAATTGTGAGGGATCCTCCTTGTCTTGTCTAAAGACATGATCTCTCCAAGCGATCACATGAGGCTGCGTCCCGTTCCTGTCCCGTCTCTGCATATAGTAGTGATGACTCGCCACTTCCTTGAAGACGGCCGTCATCTCCTCAGCCCTGTCTCCCAGGACTTGAAGTTCCTCGTTGGTGAAAAAGTACTCTTCATAGGGTTCCGACCCCCAAGGGAGTTTTGACACCTCGTACATCTCATGAAGTGCGAACCCTAATTCCCCCACCGGGGTAAAGAAGGTCCCGGTATGGATATCAAACATCTCCAGGAGTGCGAAGAACATGTGCCTATTAAGGTCAACACCTGCCTGGGTAGCACGGATCGCGGCAGTCAACCCGATCTCTCGGAGCTCAGTCTGAAACCGCGACAAGATCCAGAGCGTCAGTTTATCCCATTTGGAGACGTAATGGCACCAACCCTCCACCCGAAACTCTCCTGTCGGGTAGGAACGTTCCATCAAAAACATACGATGTGTAAAAGTCGAAGCACTATAAGCAAACGTATCAATGGGTACATCACTGAAGAGGCTCCCAGGACGTAAAGTCCGCCAAGTGTAAGAAGACCCAGACCGTACAACGGTCAAAGCATCCCTTTGGTCGGAAGTAGAATCAATTTGGATGACACCAGTCATCGCTCCCCCCTGAGAAGGGGTAAGCTCCCAAGACATTCTCCTCTGGGAAACAAGGCGACAGAAGGACGTCAAAGGCCACTGACGTTCAAGTTGCTTAACAGTCATATGCACTCCATTCGCAGTAAAGAACCAGTCCTCCTTGACCTTCAGTACTGACGAATCAGTAGAAGTGAGACGGTCTCCAAACAGGAACTCAGGCTTCAGGAAGGTCACTTTATCAGATGTGGAGGGTTTAATGACTCCACGCTCCATCATCCGTTTGAGGAACCAATACTGCTGTTCACGGATTAGGGTCATTCTCTCAGGAGGCTGATCCAGCATAAGAGCATCTTGAGCAGGGTTTATCACTTCCTCGTTATACTCTACTCCCATTTGGTTGAAGGCAGCCTCCAAGAAAACTTCATTCACAGGCGGGATTGCCATCGACACTAGTAAAAAATCAGAAAAAAGTCAGAAGAGAACACACAAATGTGTCTAAAGGAGAAAACTGCGGCGCATCACCAGGGTTTAAACCCATGCGCGTCAGCAGTATAGCCTCGGCGCATCATCAGGGTTTGAACCCATGTGCGTCAGCGGTATAGCCTCGGCGCATCCAAGGTTTAAACCCATGCGCGTCGGCGGGCAAAGACCGCGGCACATCATTAAAGACTCAAGGCCTATGTGCGTTGGCGTACGGACAATGAGACTTACCAACCACCTCCGGCCGAACTTCGACAGGCCGACGGGGAACGACCGCCGCCGCAACTTCCGCGGACTCCTTCGCTTTCTCCTTCCCCTTGCCGGCAGCGCCGCGAGGAGTCTTGGGAGCCATTCTCTCGAAGAAGGAGAAGTTAGGGTTTTGAAGAAGAAACTCTAAAGAAGCAGAGGCACAGAGAAGAACTCTTTCTCTCTCCGACTCTTACCTATTTATAGGGCATGGTCGCACGCGTGAACAGATGACGTGTGATCTCAGCCGTCGCCTCGGGTTCTGTGCAAGGATAGCAGCAAATAAAACCAAAAGATCATCATTAATCTTTTTGGTTACCGAGGCACCATCATCATTAACTGAGAAGAGCATGCGCCCGAACAAGCATGCGCCCAGAAATCATGCGCCTTGACCTCCATGCTTCTTATTTCAAAGTATTCCAAAACTTATTCAAAAGTTTTGAAAACTTTGAAGGGGGTCTTGTAGAAGCATAGAATTTCACAACCAGAAAGCCCATGCGCCAGACACTACATGCGCCAGAACTCAGATGAAGAACTTCACAGCAAAGTCAATAACTATAGACATTTGAAGAAGGACTCTTTATTTATATATAAAAGTCTATTACATGTCTAGAAAAGGTTGTACAAAGGAGAATTTCTACAAAGGAAAGAGCCTAAGTCTACAGCCAGCGGCCATCATGCGCCTTCAGATAAGCGCAGCGGCCACCATGCGTCTCCAGATAGGCGCAGCATCACTATGCGCCACCAGTGAGGCGCAGCAGATATCATGCGCCTCCATCCAGGTGCATCCCATCATCTCTTCAGCAGCTCAGTTATGAGCATCCCTTCAGCCAAATTCTTCTAGCCAGGCTCACCTGGCCGAGCAGAGCCCAGTTATGTGCCGCTCTTCCAACCAGGCTCGCCCGATAAATGCTTCGACACAAAGCATTTAACCCTCTGGCTAGAACCAAGGAAGAGAAGAGCACCGCAAATGCTGTGGCCAGGGGAGGCTTCGAAAGAGCCTCCAAAGCCGAAGGAAGACCGTGATCGAAACCACGGCTAAAGGAGCAGCTTTCGACACGATCAAAGTAGGAAAACCCCACTTTGCAGGAAGAGAGAGCCTTGCACTGCCATTCCGATCTACGGCTCTTCCGGAATAACGGAGACGAGACCCGAGCATCCTTATCTTTGGATGCAACAGGCACCTTCCGCCTGCCTCAGAAGCCCTCGACTCCGTCTTTTGGATGTAACAGTCACCTTCAAGTGCATCAAAGACAACACAGCGTCTCATCTTCACCCTCGGGAGCACTTCGTCAGCAGAATGCACCCGTATGTTCAAGTTCATATTGGAAGTACGTGAGGGAATGAGAAGCAAATCTTCTCTCCATGCCACTATTTATAGGCCGGGCAGATCAAACCACGCGCCAAGTGGATGGCCCTCCGAATTCCGTGCAATGAATTTACATTAAATGGATGAACCGGACGCCTCGAATTCAGCCAAACGGCTATTTATAGCACTCGAAGAGCGAGACAGCCGCATCATTAAAAGACATGTCCGATGCGCTAGCCAGACAGTGCATCACACGGACGCGCCCTTCGGCGTCAGGCGCATCATACAGACGCGCCCTACAGTACTCGGCGCATTATAGAGAATGCGCCCCCCCCACACATCTCCATACCGAGTGGAACGCCAACCGACGCGCCCACTCAGCTGTCCATCGAACGTCACCAACATTAAATGCTGAACTGACAGAGTTGGCAGCACGCCTCCCAAAGTCTGAACAGTTGACAGCTTTATTCAGAAAATGAAGCGTCGGCAACGTCAGCATCATCATGACTCTATTCCGACGGCTACTGCCACGTGGCCACCCGCATGCGCCTCTACGACCATGCGTCCACACCCGCATGCGCCTCTACGGCCATGCGTCCAAACCAGCATGCGCCTCAAAAGCCATGCGCCTCAGACCCTTCACTGATATACAGAGAAGAGTCTCCAGTTGAAGTTTTGCATGCGCCTCAAAAGCCATGCGCCCCAGACTGATCTCTGATCCCGAAAGACAGAAGGAAAGTCGCCTGCATGCGCCTCAAAAGCCATGCGCCCCAAATGGTTTGTAACTCCTAAAGGTTATGAGCCGCAGCCTCCTCCTGCGCCCAATCCAAGGCACAGCCCACCAGATCACTCCTCTCCACCAAATCCGAGATCTTCGAACCATGAGTCGACGGCACGTGTCTTTTGACTCAACTCGTCCAAGATTTCAGCAACGGAAAGATCTTCCCCCTACTACGTGCCGGCTCACAACAGCAGTATGAAGAGTTCTCCCCCTCGATCAGGGCGCAGCATCCATGCGCCTCCATCAGCAACCTCCACGTGGCGTTCCCACACCGACGCATCCTACATGCGCGCATGAGCAGCCAGCCTGCAAAACTATAAATAGAAGGATCATCCCCTTCACACACAGGGACTCAGAACATAAGACTCACAGAGAATCCACAACAGAGAATCACCGGAGAGGTAGTTCTAGACACTCAACGTCTTCCTCCTCTCAGCAAGCTCCAGCACCCGGAGTAATCAACACCTTCAGAGAACCGATAACCGCCGTCAGCCGGTCAACGGAGTCAACGCATTACCACTCGCTCCATTGGCACTAATGACCCAGCTTAAACAAAAGTGTACTCCTAGGACTACATCTAAGTCCTATATTGTATCACTGTTCTGTTTGTATTAAGATTTCAATCAAAATAATTTTAATGGCAAACAATAACGAACGTAGATTGCGACGCTAGATTTTCGGTAGATTATTAAATAACTTAAAATCTGACTAGGGTCTACTTCTAGAGATTGTAACTAGCACACCTAGAATGGTTTCATTATGATTCTAAGTCAAGTTCTCAACTGTAGGATCTCGGAGACGAACTTGACTTCCTACTCGGTACCGACTTTCCCGATCCATTCAATTAACAGAGGCAAGTTACGGTAATGTTTTCTTGTATTTTATTTAGTAATTGTCAAGCTGCATGTTAAACCACATTGCTACACGGAACCCTCTCATAGGGTTCAGATATTGATTGATATTGATTGTGGGGATTGGAGGAATAGTGTAACGTTTATGGCCAATACCCCTCATATTGCATATTGTGCGAGCTTACCCCTCTTACACATGGGGATAAGCCGTATCGCGTCGCTAGGACGCTATTGTATAACCCAAGCCGGTCATAGACGATTACACATTCAAATCACATTGTTTTAATTATTAAATTGCTGGAAAATATTGTTTCAACTGTTTAGCCTGTACTTTTCCATTATTACTTGAAATATGAGATACATATTCGTACTTGCAGCCTCCTGACTGGAGACCACATTTTAGGTGACATTGAGGATGCTGAGCTATTGTACAATAGCTACTATGATCCGGTTTTGTACCCTGTAGTGTTGTCGGAGTCCCCCTTGGAGGACGCAGGACCTGAGGCCGACGAGCCGACCGCTTAGCTAGTTGTTTTCCAGTTTTTCTAGTTTTATTGTTTTGGAGTTTTGTATATTTGAATTAAGCACTTTGTTTTAGTTCTTTCATTTCCAGTTGTACTTTTCAATTGTTGAATAAAAGTTTTTAAAATTTTCGTATATTCAAGTTGTGACAAATGTATAAATGTTGTTGTGAATACCTACATATAGAACAGCTTACTGCCGCCGTCTCACAACGGTACAGGCTGGGCATGATCCGGTTCGACCCAATAATTTTGGATCGGGTCGTGACATGTTTTTAGTGGTGGCCCATGCAGGTCCTCTAAAACAACAACTTAGGAAAACGTACCTAGAAACAATTAGAACACTAGAACATTGATTTGTCACAACATAGGTCCGAATTATATATATATAAATATTTTTGTTTGATTATAGACTGGTAGGATACCTAGCTTATGTATTGCATCCTAAACCTTCAAGAGTATGGCCAAAGGAAAGACCACCCGTTCCGGCCCTGCTGAAGATGAGGTGTCATCTATCAATCACACCCCACCTCCTCAAGTACGTCGGGACCCTCCTCCATTGCAGCTGACTGATCGTCTCCATGCTGCACCAGCACCCCGCCCTGTTTACGCTACTACAGCGCAAACGGCAGAACCTGCACTTTCCTGAACTGAGCCACAGTCCCCTGCGGTAGTGCCCGCACCAGTTGCCCCACCAGTACCGGTGGACCCCACCGAGCTCGTAGGCCTGCTACGAGAAGTACTGGAGGCCCGGAGAGCCCAAGCTGAAGCTCATCGTGAACAGACCGTAGCCCAAGCTGAAGCCCATCGCGAGCAGACCGCGATCATGAGAGAAGGCATGGAGAATGCCCACAACGTGGCTATGGCTGCCCTCGAGAGAGGAGGAACAACTCAATCGAAACTAAGGCCTGCTAAAGTAAACATAAATCTAAGGGTTAATTTATGTGTCATTAAGGCCATTCAATTTGATAAGAGACATTATTATGTGAAGGTCGACACTATCGATAACTTTAAGAAGCAGGACCCTCGACCCTTCAAGGGAATTGAGGGAATCATCTATGCCGACAAATGGCTCGACAGCATGGAGCGTCTCCTCAGCGTCGCTCGACTACCCGACGACCTCCATGTCGAAGCAGTAGGACTCCAGCTGCGAGATGTAGCAAGCACCTGGTATCGGAATGAATCCCGACTCCAGGACAAGCAGCTTGATTAGGACACCTTCAAGAGGTTGTTCCGCAGGAAGTTCTTCCCAACATCAGAGTTGCGGGAGATAGAAAGACAGTTCCAGGACCTGAAACAAGAAAACATGACGGTTGGAGAGTATGCGGCAGAGTTCGGCCGACTTAGCCGCTTTGCCAAGAACTTGGTTGCTGACCCCAATGATCGTGCTGAGAGATTCAGGTATGGACTAAGGAAAGAAATTCGCACCCCTGTGATCGCAGATGGCGCCAAGACATACGAGAAGATTCTGATACGAGCTCAGGATGTGGAGAAGAGCCAGCCTTCTCGTTCAAAAAGGGAGTATCCTGGAACTAGCAACTTCCAGGGTAACCAGAAGAGGCCCAACAACAACCACAACAGACCTTCGCACCACCAGCAGCAGCAGCATCTGGCAAGGACCAGTGACAGAACGCCTCAGAAGCAGATCCCTGTCTGCGACTACTGCAAGAGGTAAGGACATCAGGCGAACATCTGTAGGAAGAAACTTGGACACTGCCTAGTTTGTGGGTCTGCCACCCACCAAGTGAGGGACTATCCCACAGCATTCAATCGGACCGGAGCAACTCAGCCAAGAGCTCCTCTATCCACTCAGCAATAACGGTTCGGGCAACATCAGCAGAAGACCGGGCGAGCTTTTGCCCTAGCAGCAGACGAGCAAGAACCAGAGCAGGAACCCACCGCTGATGTCATCACAGGTTCCATTTATGTGTTTTCATATCCTGCTCTAGCATTATTTGATTCGAGTGCATCACACAGTTTTATATCATCAAAGTTCATTTCTGCACACCACCTAGATACGGGACTTAGCAAGATGATAAGTAAAGTCATGACCGGTGGTAGACCCATACCCATCATCGAGACTTGTAATTGTCCTATAACTATCTCAGGTCACAAATTCTTAACACCCTTACTTGTGATGCCCTTGCCCAACTATGATGTAGTCCTAGGGATGGACTGGTTAAGTAAGCAGCATGCGCTGATAGATTGTCACAGAGGATATGTAATCTTCAGCCCACTAGGAGAACCGGAGTTTGAAATCTCTCGATCTCCGGAAGACATGAAGAGCTTTACCTACTCCTCTATCACCGAAGAACCCGGGCCTCCTCACCCTATCATAGAGGAATTCATGGACGTCGTTCCAGATAGTCTTCCAGGATTGCCGTCAGATCGAGGTGTAGAATTCACCATTGACCTAGTACCCGGCTCTTCCCCTATTTCTTGAGGATGCTACAGAGTCAACCCTAAGGAGGCAAAGAAGATGAAGGACCAGATTGACGAACTGAAGGTCCAGGGATTTATCAGAGATAGGGCTTCACCATGTGGAGCACCAGTTCTGTTCGTGCCCAAGAAGGATGGAACCGTATGGATGTGCATTGATTACCGGGCACTGAACAACATCACCATCAAGAACAAGTACCCTCTGACCCGGATCGACGACATGTTTGATCAACTGAATAGAGCTAAGGTATTTTCAAAGATAGATCTTAGGTCTGGCTACCATCAAATCAAGGTCAGGAAGGAAGACATTCCAAAGACGACGTTCAATACCAAATATGGACAATATGAATTTTTGGTCATACCGTTTGGACTGAGAATGCCCCTGTAGTATTCATAAACCTTATGAACAAGGTCTTCCATGAATACCTGGATCAGTTTGTTGTTGTCTTCATCGATGACATTCTGATCTACTCGAAGACTGAAGAGGAGCATGAAGAGCACCTGAGGAAAGTTCTGGGAACTTTCAGGAAGAAGAAGATCTATGGTAAGCTATCTAAATGTGAATTCTTCTTAGACAAAGTGGATTTTCTTGGCCATGTTGTCACAGGAGAAGGAATTTCGGTGGATCTAATGAAGATAGCTGCTATTGAGAAGTGGACTGCACCAAGTTCAGTTGCAGAAATCAGAAGTTTCTTGGGTTTAGCTGGCTACTACCGAAAGTTTGTAAAGGATTTCTCCAGGATTGCTGAACCAATGACGAAGCTGACTAGGAAGAACGAAGAATTTGTTTGGTCAGAAGCTTGTCAGTCAATATTTGAGGAACTGAAGAAGAGGCTTACAACGACGCCGATACTTGTGCTACCCTCAGGTACCGGCGGTTTCTCAATTTACAGTGATGCTTTCGGTAAGGGATTGGGCTGCGTTCTTCAACAATACGGGAAAGTAATTGCTTACGCATCTAGGCAATTACAGACTCATGAAAAGAACTATCCCATGCATGATTTAGAGCTTGCAGCGGTGATATTTGCATTGAAGCTATGGAAGCACTACCTTTATGGAGAGAGAGTGGAAATATTTACAGACCACAAAAGTCTTAAATATGTTTTCACTCAGAAGTAGCTGAACATGCGACAGAGACGATAGCTGGAACTGATGAAGGATTTCGACATCAACCTGCAGTATCATCCGGGTAAGGCTAATGTTATTGCAGATGCACTTAGTCGATACCCGATGACAATGTTCTTAACCAAGGAGCGTCATTTGCTGGAGGACATAAAAAAGCTTGGCCTGGAGATTGTACTGCCCGAAGAAGAGAAGAAGAAATTGGCAAGAGAAGCCATTGTACCAGGAGCTGATTCATCAATGATACAGTTGCAAGTGCGTTCAAGTCTAATAGACAGAGTCAAGGAGGCACAATTCCAAGACGAGACGCTTTGCAAACTCACAGATCAAGTGCTGACAGGAACACTTGAAGGATTCTCAACCGTCAGCGACGGAGCACTGAAGCATGGTACGAGACTTTGCGTACCCACTGGCGAACTGAGAAACGAACTGATGCAAGAAGCGCACCAGTCGCATTATTCCATACATCCAGTAGCCAACAAAATGTATTAGGATATACGTACTATAGTGTGGTGGTACGGAATGAAGAAGGACGTATCCAGGTATGTAGCTAGATGCTTAATTTATCAACAAGTGAAAGCTAGCAGACAGAGACCAGCATGACTATTGCAGCCGCTACACATCTCGGAGTGGAAATGGGAGCACATAACAATGGACTTTGTGTCGGGACTGCCTCGATCCCAAGGAGGGAAGGATGTCATTTGGGTTATCGTGGACCGACTGACGAAGTCAGCCCACTTTATTCATTTCAAGGTGGGTCAATCTACTGAGAAGTTGGTGGCACTGTACATGCGGCATATCTACCGGATTCATGGAGTTCCGGTAAGTATCGTATCTGACAGGGATACCAGATTCACCTCTCATTTCTGGAAGACCTTGCACGACAGTTTGGGAACGCAACTGAAGTTCAGCACCGCCTACCACCCCCAGACTGACGGACAATCGGAGAGAAAAATCCAGACGCTAGAAGACATGCTGAGATCTTGCGTCTTAGAATTTGGAGGGTCTTGGGCAGGCCTGTCAATGGTAGACCGAAAATCCATATTTGATCCGTATTCGAACCGAAAATATCCGAAATTTCGGATACGGATATGGATTCGGATATCATATCAGATATTTATCGGATATCGGATGCGGATACGGTAAGTGTCATATCCGAACCAATAATATTTAAATTATTTAATAAATTTAAAATGATATTTACTACAAATTATGTTTTTCAGCCAAAACTTATTGGAAAGTGTAGATAATTCAAACTATATTTTTGAGCCACTTTTAGTGGTTTAGATCGGTACCATAGGGTTGAACTTAAATTTCCAGCAACATATATACTACAATATATTTGTCATATCATATCTAAAGAGTTAAAATGTTTTGGTTGTCACCTTGCAAGCGGATGAAAAACATAGTTTGAAGTATCTACCCGATCTAAACCAGCAAGGTGACAACCAAAATGTTTTAACTCATTTTTTTCTTCCTTTTTTTTAAAATATTTTTTAGTAATCTTATTGGTTCGGATATTATCCGATATCCGTTAAAATTACTGGTAACGGATATGGTAGCCAAAAATTATATCCGATCGGATATCGGATAGTTATCGGATATATCCGATAGTTAATGGTTCGGATATGGTAATGCCAATATCCGACCAATAAGCTACCATTGACAGGCCTAGTCATGGGAAGACTATTTGCACTTGGTAGAGTTCTTCTACAACAGCTACCAAGCTAGCATCGGTATGACTCCATTCAAGGCACTTTATGGACGTCGTTGCCGTACTCCACTTGCTTGGGACGACGTAGGAGAAAGGGTATTGCTTTGACCTGAGATGGTGACCGATGCAGCAGAGAAGGTAAAGATGATTAGGGACAAGCTCAGGATTGTCCAGGACAGACAGAAGCATTGGGCCGATAGCAGCCGACGGCCGTTGGAGTTTGAAGAATGTGACAGTGTGTTCGTGAAGATCTCCCCTACCAGAGGAACCATCCGTTCGGCAGAGCAGGGAAGCTAAGCCCCAGGTATATTGGTCCTTTTGAAGTACTTAACAGGATTGGAGAAGTGGATTATCGGGTGGCTCTACCCCCAAGTCTCGAAGGCGTCCACAACGTCTTCCACGTTTCGCAGCTGAGACGCTACATCCCGGACCCGTGCCATATCTTGGACTATTCGGAGCTAGAAATTGGACCCAGCCTCACAGTGCCAGAGAAGCCAGTGGCAATATTGGACAGAGAAGAGAAAAGAACCAGAAATTCTGTGACGCCAATAGTCAGAGTTATGTGGCGGCACAACTCACCAGGCGAGTCCACCTGGGAGCGAGAAGACAAGATGCGGGAGCAGTACCCGTATTTGTTTGAAACTTGAGGTAACCCCTAACCCTGCCTTTAATTTCGAGGACGAAATTTTCTAAGGAGGGAAGGTTGTAAAACCCTAATTTTCAATTTATTGGATTCTTACCAGTTGTTGAGTTTTGTTGCAGTATGTTCCGTAGTTAGATAATTAGTTTAGTTATTATTATTTTGTTATTATTATTATTATTATTACTATTATTATTAGTCGGATTAGGAAAATATTATTTTAAAATTTATCATTGGATTTTGATTGTGGCCCTGCCTCCGATCCCGTGTCCGGAGTCCGACTCCAAGTTCGAACCCGATTTCCCGAAATCCGACTCAGTTTCGAACCCATACTTATTTCCTTCTTTTAAAAATTCTGATTATTGTATATATTAATAAATAAAAAAAGAAATTTTTTGTGGCTTGGCCTGGTCTCCCACGACCAAGCCATCCCCCTATTTCTTCTCTCCTGTGAACACTCTCCTCCATACTTTTCCTACTTCTCCTCCACACTACTTTCCCACTCTTCCCCTTAAAAACACACCAGTACTACTCCCACCACCACATTCTTCTCCCTCTCTCATTTTTCCATTCACCAACTCCCTCAAAACCTATTTCCCCATTCTCACTCCCAAACCCATTTTCTCCCCAGAGCTCACCGGCGCCCGCCTTCCGTCGACTTCCTCCCGCCGTGCCCGCACCCGGCCAACTCCGGCCGACCCGGTCTCCGGCGCCTTCTGCCCGCGTGCGCCCCGAGGCCAGAGCCCGTCCAGCCGCGCCCTAACTTCCGCAGCCACTTTCTCCCCCGCCGGCTGCCTTCCGGCCGCGCCCGTCCAACCGAGCTCCTCGGCCGCCATCCCCGGTGACCCCCGAGGCCAACCCTCACCCCGGCGACCCTGTTCCCGTGCGGTCAGACCCCGCCGGTCTCCGCTGCCTCTGTTCCGAGGCTGCGCTCTGCCACGTCTTTCCCGGCAACCCCTTCGCGCTGTCCCAGCGCTGCCCCTGTGGCCGTGTTGTCTCGATCTGACTTTTCGGGACTCGCTGACCCGTGGACGTACCCAGCGCTGACCCGCGGGTTTCCCGACCCGCTGTTCCGCGGTGCTCTCTGGTGTTTCTGTTCCCACGTCGCTGCCGCGTGGATTATTCTTTCATATTTTTATCTGAGAGCTCTAGCCGAGCAACCGAGGTATATTTTCGTATCTTCGTGTCCCTCTCTTAGTGTCGATGATGACGCGGTCTCAATCCCGCTATGGGATTCGATTGTTGGTGTTGGTTCTGATTTTTAAATTAGAATTGGTTCATTGGGTTTCCGATTAAATTTCAAAATTTACGCTGTGTTTTCGGGTTTCATAATCTGGTTCATATTCGGATGGATCTGATTTTCCGAATTTGATTTGGAATTGTCGGGTTTGTTTTCGATGTCGAGTTCGATAGTTTTCAGATTGAGTTCTGTTAGGAACTCATATACTGGTGGTTTTAACTATGTGTATTTCTTTATCGTATATAAATACGTTTATGGGTTTGAGTTGGATTTTAGTTGGTTTTCCAGTTATATATTTGGTGTTGGCATTATTCCTGGTTTGGGATATGTTGGTTGTATTTTCCTATTATTGGGTTATCCCGATTACAAAGGAGATGCTGCCAGATTTTCTAAAATATTTGAAAATCTTTCGGTTTATTTCTTGAGTTCAACTATAGTCAATTAACAGTTTGGCTTTCGGATAATATTTTGAGTACTAGCGAAATGCAAACGAAACCGAAACTTCCGGACATTGAGGCATTAGCTAGAATGCAACATGACAGTTCAGACCAAGTCTGAGACGCATTTTATAATTATCTTTAATTTATTATTATTTTTAGAATGGATTACTGCTGTTAGTAATTTTGGTGCAGGGCTTCGGCCTACTGTTGGACCATTCGCGACATTGAGAGCTCACCTTTAAATTAAATTAATTTATGTAAAAATTGTAAGGACATAAGTCCAAGTTTTCTTTTCTATTTTCCTGTGGACCTGTAATAAGTAGTTTAATTTTTCCTTTTCTTTTCTGGATTGTTGTTTTATAGGTAAACGCGTTAATAATAAAATGAGTATTTATTTTAATATATAAAATTAATAAGAGTTTTCTCAGATTAAATAAAATAAGATTTCGAGTTTGTAACTTAGACATTCACATATTTTCTCATTTAAAATAAAAAGTCTAGTTTTATATATACATATTTAAATACAAAGTTTTGCCAAATTAACCGGTAATTGCTATTTTTACCAATTAATCAGTAACCGACTTATTTAATTAAAATGATAACGAACGTAAATTGCGACGCTAGATTTTCGGTAGATTATTAAATAACTTAAAACCTGACTAGGGTCTACTTCTAGAGATTGTAACTAGTACACCGTTTCATTCTGATTCTAAGTTAAGTTCTCAACTGTAGGATCTCGGAGACGAACTTGACTTCCTTCTCGGTACCGACTTTCCCGATCCAGTCAATTAACAGAGGCAAGTTACGGTTATGTTATCTTGTATTTTATTTAGTAATTGTCAAACTGCATGTTAAACCACATTGCTACACGAAACACTCTCCTAGGGTTCAGATATTGATTTATATTGATTGTGGGGATTGGGAAAATAGTGTAACGTTTATGGCCAATACCCCTCATATTGCATATTGTGCGAGCTTACCCCTCTTACACACGTGGATAAGCCGTATCGCGTCGCTTGGACGCTATTGTATAACCCAAGCTGGTCATAGATGATTACACATTCAAATCACATTGTTTTAATTGTTAAATTGCTGAAAAATATTGTTTCAACTGTTTAGCCTGAACTTTTCCATTATTACTTGAAATATGAGATACATATTCATACTTGCTCCCTTCTGACTGGAGACCACATTTTTAGGTGACACTGAGGATGCTGAGCTATTGTACAATAGCTACTATGATCCGGTTTTGTACCCTGTGGTGTTGCCGGAGTCCCCCTTGGAGGACGCAGGACCTGAGGCCGACGAGCCGACCGTTTAGCTAGTCATTTACAGTTTTTCTAGTTTTATTGTTTTGGAGTTTTGTAGATTTGAATTCAGCACTTTATTTCAGTTCTTTCATTTCCAGTTGTACTTTTCAATTGTTGAATAAAAGTTTTTAAAATTTCTGTATACTCAAGTTATGACAAATGTATAAATGTTGTTGTGAATACCTGCATATAGAACAACTTACTGTCGCCGTCTCACAATGGTGCAGGCTGGGCATGATCCGGTTCGACCCAATAATTAGGGATCGGGTCGTGACACATGTCAGTAAAAAATCAGTCCCATGTAACATCCTCATAAATCAGTCCCTCCATTTCATTCCAATTCTGTCCGTAAATCGTCTTTTCATTCACCAAGACGATCCATACTTCCATTCATACATATTAGTCCTACATTTCCATTTCCCCCATTCTATACATACAAATCCATTCGTCCATATCATTCACTCATTTCAGCATATACATTTCAATCCTAAATCAGTCAATATGTTCAGTCTCATTCACCATTCATTCATTCACCATTTCAAATACAAATCAGCCCCCATTTCCATCCACCTTTCAGTCCTATTTGACAGTCCCCAATTCCAGCTTCACCCAAAAAAGATCAGTCCACAAATTCATTACTTTCAATCCCTATTTCAGTCCATATATTTTCATCCAAAGTCATGTTTTGAGTGTGTGTGAGTGTGTCTAGATATATGTTAGAAAGGGAGGTTTTGGTAAGTTAGGATATAAAATATCATGTTAAGATATGGTATGTTAGAAAGGTATTTGGATGTTGAGGATAAGGTTTTATGTTAGTAAGGTGAGTTGAGTTTAGAGTTAGATTGAGATTTAGTTTTTGGTTAGAAATTTGTTTTGTTAAAAGTTAGTTTGGTATTCAAATACCAAGTTGAGTTATATAGCTAGTATAGATATTGTAGAGTTAAGGTAATTACCTAGAAGCAAAGGTATGAGTTTAAGGTGTTAAGATATGGTTAGAATTAAGGTATCTTGGTTGGTAATGGTCAGGATTAGTGCTCTTAGACTAGTTTTGACCTCGGTTGACCGTTTTAACCAAAAGTCAACCAAAAGTCAAACTTAGCCTAAAAGTGACTAGAACTTGACCGGACTCGACCCCAGTTGACCAAAAGTCAACTGTTAGTCAACATTAGACTAGTTTGACCTAGAGTTGACCTAGAATTGACCAGAGTTGACCAGTTGACCAAAAGTCAACTGTAAGTCAACCTTTGATCCAGTTTGACCTAGTTTGACTTGGTTTGACTTCCTGTGACCTAGTTAGACCTAGTGTGACTCAGTGTGACTTAGTTTGACCTAGTTTGACTTGATGTGACCTAGTTTGACTGAGTTTGACCTAGATTACATATCATACATAGGAAATCATTCTTAAACATTGTCAAACCCTAATTAGCTTACAATATCTTATCTCTAGGTCTGTGAGATCACTATGAGCATCGACCATACTTGACAGCTCAGGACAAAATACGAGTACATTCTCTGATAGTAGTTCTTTGTCTTGATATCTTCTGTATCTGATTCAATTATAGTATTTTACTTGATTCTCGACACGAGGGTGCACGGACTAGTATATACCGGATTTCTGTCATGAGATGTCACTCCTGGATTTTCTTGGGATACTGGTACTTGCTCGATCTTGTTCTTGTACTTGTATTGACACTGATTCCTGAGAGGGAGTAGCTACCTTCTTATGGAATCTCGTGCCATGACGTGCTATATCCGGATCCTATACTATTCGGGGATGGGGAGTATTATAGGTTATGTGATCAATGCCCACCTTGAGTTACTACTTGTTTCATAGCTCTACCCTTACCGCACGTAGGTTGTAGCCTAACCTGTTACTACTTGTTCCATAGCTTTCCATTTTGGCCGGGCCGAGGTCCTATACTCGTAGCCGGTCATATGGAACAGTCTGATCCTAACCCATACCGATCACATAATGCTATAATACTCGAGGCACTATTTATATTTATTACATCAGATATTTACTTCTATTTAGTTCTACTTTCTTGCATGATATACCCTGACATGATTTCATGTTTCACATATCCTGTTATATTTCCATCGTGATATGTTCATCTTATATTCCATTGTGATTGTCTCTTACAGCATTTATCAATACTATAGAACTGTTGTCGGTAGTTTGTACTTGCTAATTTTCCTGACAGGATAACCGTTGATGTTTACAGATGACTTAGACGCTGATTGCTCTACCTATTACGGGTACGGCCAGGATGGAGATTATGATCAGCTGTTACCCTTAGAGTTCATAGATGATATTTCACCTATCTAGATCTGCTAGTTAGTTTGTCTGGACTTCGAGCCAACTAGTTTATGAGACTTATACTATATTTTGTTATGGGATCTTATGTAGTGTTTTCGACTCTCTACTATGTTGTGACTTTGCATTATATTTTCGTACTTCTATTTCCATCATATTTATATGATATTTGTGTCTATCTTTCCTAGATATCTTTGTGATTGAGTTGAGTTTATATACCTCCGTACGGAGATGACAGGTGCATTTATATTGTGTCTAGTTGCTATACTTTATAGAAAAACTATACAGCGTTCTACCGCCAATTCTGTGACGTAGAACCCTTATCCGAACTTTTGCTCACATAGGCTGCTGTGGTTGATCGAATTATCCGTCGAATTTCTGCGAAAGTCCGGCGGATTATCCGAACTTTTACTCACTAACTTACTGTTTTCGATCAGATGATCCATCGAATTTCTGCGAAAATCTGGCGGATTATCCTGTTCTTCATATTGGCTTAATTTGAATTTTATACCAAATTAGTTCATCATCTTTACCAAAGTCTGTACATGATCTCCTAGACGCTTACAGACTCTGGGACGGACAAAGGTGCTTTTGATCATCTTGTTTGCCATTATTCTTTGTCACCATTTTCTTTTGAGTGTTTGCGATATATGTCTTTTGACGAAGATCTTTTTTCCAGACGCTTCTATCATTGTCTTTCTTGTTTGTCAGTAATCCTGTAGATAATTAGAGCTAAAACAGTACAGAGGTTAAAAGTAGTCAATCTATCAAAATCGATGTGCTAACAATCTTCCCATTTTGATAATTGATAAAAGTGTACGAATTAAGGAGATGACTCCCCCGTAAATAGCTATCTCCCCCTCAATACTATTTCTCCCCCTTTAGCATTTAGCAAAGATGGAACAAACATAACGATATGTATGAAAATATAGCAGAGACATAAAAGGCGAAAAGTAGATTTCATAAAGTAGACAAAAGATAGCACCCAAATAAGAAGGCCGCGCAGGGCCGTACTAAAACAGACAACATACTACTAGTCTGCAAAGGACGACACAAAACACATTTTTTCTACATTTGTGCAGTGCAGAATAGGAGAAGTTTTGAGAAATTATGAGAAAGGATTAGGTGCCAGTGTGATTGGCGTATATATTTTATAAAAAATCACGACAGTCGCACTGACGCCAAGGAACTGATGCCACATTTATTTAAAAAATAATAATTAAAATATTTTTTCTATAGGCACTCCTTATTTTACTCTACGACAATCTATTACTTCAGTATAGTCCAACTTGGTGTAATTTTTACTCGGAACAACCCCAAATTTTCTTTGGGGCTGTCCAATCCCCAATATACTTTAGGACTGTCAGCAAAACTGTAAGGCCTAACCTCTTATAGGATTGTCACTCTAGACAGCCCTACCATCGCTCTTCCTTGTGCTCCCCCGCATGTCGATTTCTGCCAAACGCCCCTCCTGTCCCGACGTGCGACCCGGAGTGGCGCGCGACCGACTCGTTGATGTCACGCCCCAGAACCAGAATACTGGAGAGCGGAGACAGACACAGCCAGCTACGTACATAGAAGTGTAAACCACCTCGATATACGGTCACGACTGTCTAGATGTATGAGGGTTTATCTACAAGCCATCAGTCTCTTATGGTCAAGAACAAGCTTTGTGTCTCAATCTCAAGCAAGTAATAATAGTTACAAGATGTTAGACCATCAGATATTCAATAGTAAGGCATCCCATATATTTCATATACAGATGATCATGAAGCTAGTCGTACAAAATGCGTGGATTAACAAGAGTTTCAGTCATAAATGATCAACCCTAGGATTTGTTAATCATATTCCAGCCCTTAAACAGTCAAAAAATATAAGTAATCAACACGAGCTAACACTTGCTTGGCGGCTAAACGCCTCAAAAGAAAAGTTTTACAATAGAACATGAGAGCAAAATAAAATCCACTCGTTGCCAGGGTTTCTTCTAGTGTTCACCATCTGGATAGAAGGCTGGAGGATCCTCGAGTGCTGCTCCGAAATTTGGCCATACAAAACCAGTTGGGTCATACCAGAGCAAGTGCCACAAGGGAGGCTTCACTTAAGAACTAAAACCAGCATGTCAGAACATAAACAAGAATAATAATAAGAAAACATGAAATGTTAATAAGGCAACAAATGATGAGAGGACGAGGAACTATTCCAGAATCCAGGTTACAATCCTTAAACCAAACAATGACCGGGGTTGTAACCCTTCGCCTGAACAGAATCGGGCCTCTAGCCATTTATTGCTAAGAGTAAAACGTAAGCAAGCATGTCCTGAGATAGCCATGTACTGGATCTAGACAAGACTAGACAAGATTGGACTCCATCCAACATTCACGGCCAAGCAAAAAGTACGGCTTGATACTTTAACTAACTAGGGTTATCACAAGCCTAGTTACTAGCAAGATGCAATGAGATGTTCCAGCAGTCACAAGCCCTGCAGCTATCCAGGTTATCCATGCAAGATTCATCTAAGAGTTATCAAGAATTATTAGGTGACTTAGAGTGCAACACATGACAGTGTGCTTATTACTTGTTTGAAGAAGTGTCCCACATGACAGTGGACTGGAAATGTGTCCTACTCCACGGCAGGCTACAAGTCCACTTAAGGCGCCCAGATAACGGGATCGCCTGTAACTGAAAACATCTCTCTATATGAGCTACTTGATCAATCTAGTAATTAACCTAGTCAGATATAGCATGAATCCCTGACCGTGGTAACCAGGGATGCAAGTCCTGGACATGATACGAGATAAGACTGGTAGCTTATACAAGCACATTCAAGAACAATCACCCACGTTGTCAAGACGAGTTATTATTCAGCATGTCAAGATAGCCGTAGCAACAACATTCAAGATTACATGTTAGACTTACTTATCAAGATTATTTGTCAAGAGTGCGCCACGGCGGGCCACTATCAAGATTACTTATCTTGTCAAGAGTACGTCACGATGGACCACCATCAAGAATTATCATGTCAAGTTACTTGTCAAGTGTGCACCACGACGGGTCACTATTTAAGAGTTATTCATGTAAAGCCATAATGCCATGCTATGTTCAGGGTTAAATTCAGACAAGTTATGTCCAAGATTCACAATCATTAAATCGGGTAGTCGCAAGTTAGGCTAAGTACAAGATGTATGCAATTTAAAACATAAAATAATATAATAATAAAAGAACATGCAAGGGACAAGGGCATGGGGGCCAAGGAATACATGCGGCCCAAACATGCGGTCCGCAGGACTGCATGCGACCAAGATTACATGCGGTCCACAGGACTGCATGCTGCCAAGAATACATGCGGCCCAAACATGCGGTCCGCAGGACTGCATGCGGCCAAGAATACATGCGGTCAAGGATTCGTGCATGCGGTCCGCAGACTCATGCGGTCCGCAGGACTGCATGCGGTCAAGGATGCATTCATGCGGTCCGCAGACTCATGTGCTCTGCAGGAATCATGCGGTCAAGGGGTTCATGCGGTCAAGGATGCTTGCATGCGGTCCGCATGACATATGCGGCCAGACTTCCCATCTTGTCCAAAAATCCGAAAAAGATGGCCATGGAACGCACGAACTTACAAATTCCATAAATCACTCAAAATAACTCGAAATTCGAGTTTTCAAAGGTCCATTTTGAGGGAAATTGAATTCTCTACAACATAGAACAAACAAAACATGAAAATAATAAAGTTTGATATATCAAAACCCAAGAAAACCGAAAATAACACAAACTTAGATCTACAAAGATCCCTTCATCTAACCCAAGAACTCCAAGTTCTAAAGAGGCTTAGAATCAAGAGGGAAAGATAATGGAACAATAAAATCTAAGATCCATCATGAAGCAAGATTACACTTGCCTACGCTCTCTAGGTTAGTGGGAGAGTAATGGAGAAGAATGTGAAGAAATGAATGGAAGTAATGAAGAGAGAGAAAAGGGGTGGTTGAGTTTTATAAAGAGAGGGGACGGTTCAACATGTTAAACCAACCATCAAAATAAACCAAACCAAGCCATCCAAAGCAAGTCAAGTTGGACCAACCCAACCCAAGGTCAACCCTTGCCAAGATACATCAAGGCAAGCCATAAAGAAATACAGAAATACAGCAAATAAAATACGGGTCGAAATCTATATACGCACACTGTAATATGTATAACGGAAAACATGAGTGACAACTCTACCCACCTTAAAAGAATTCCGTCCTTGGAATTTAATCAAGAGGCTAGAGATGTCGGAGCAAGCTATACTAAAACATAAGCCATCTATGACTAGCAACCGATCAAACAATTATTCATACAAGCAAGGAATTTAAAAGCATAAAGACACTCTGCTAGGGTCTCTGTTGTTGGAAGGCTTGTGCCTGAGACGGCAATGGCCTCGGAGACTGGTACTGCTGCTATTGCTGTACTGGTGCTGGGGCTGGTCCCCTAACCGATGGACTAGTTAGGTTCGACGATGATGAACTGGTTCTATTCGGGCAGGACCCTATCATGTGGTCCGGTACCCCACAAGCCAAACATAATCCCTGTGCTCTGAGGCATTCTGATACTACATGCCCTGGCTTCCCATAATGAGTGTAGACCATTGCGGAAGACTGTTTCTGCTTATGTTGCTGAGGGTACGTCGGTGTTGAATGCTGAACCGACGTAACTGAATTCGTCCTTCGAGAAACTTCAATCGATAAAGCCCTAGCTGCTGGGCTGGTGCTGAGGACAGACTCATTTGCCCATGAGATCTCTTCCTGCTTCCGGTTCGGTCCATGATCCTCTGTGAGGTATACTCGTGCTTCCTAGCTGCCCTTAAGATAGCATTAAAAGTCTGATGTTCGAACAGCTCCACCGCTAGAATAATCTCCAGGTGGAGTCCCTGCTGGAACCGCTGGGCTCGGTCCAACTCGGTTGCCACCAAGGTGGGAGCAAACGGACTCAGTCTTGAAAACTCGGCCGCATATCCATCGACCGTCCTGCTCATCTGCCTCAAATTGGTGAACCTCGTCTGCAGATCATGTCGAGCCACTGCATCAAAGTACTTGATCTGAAACTTGTCATTGAATGTCGCCTATGGGACAGACGTTGCCAATCCAACTGCCAACATCGCCCACCAAGTGCGGGCTAAGTCCAATAATTGTAGGCGCACTACAGCCACCTTCTCTTCCTCTGGAGTCTTTGTTGCTCCCAAGAAAATCTCGATATCCTGGAGCCAGGCATCAGCTACAATCGTGTCATCGCTGCCGTCAAAGAAGGGAGGTTTCAAGCGCTTGAAATTGTTAGCTGCATTGGTCCTTTGGTAACCAACTCTGTCTATGGCAGCTTGTACTGTCTGGTCCAGGGCATCGCCCCGACGATCCTGTGAGGCAAACAATTCCCTGATAAGTCGAATCAAGTCCCTGTTGTCGAACTTTACAGGCTGGACTGGCTGAACTGGGGGCTCTGGGTCATCAGAGTGCATGGCTCGGGATGCTGCTCCTGAGTGTTGGGCTTGGTCTTCTTGTTGCTGCTGGGGTGCTGATTGAGCTCCTCCCGGCTGATTGGTAGGAACAATGCCACTGAAGCAATGATATGGGGAACAATAATGAAGGACCATGATAGATCAAAGATTTTAAACATGTTATCAGGTCAAGATTTCAGGAGATTTAGAAGTCGTGAGTAGAGATCAAAGGCGAGTGCTAATTGAGACATCTATTCGGTAAAACCCTTATACATCTTGATTTACAATACCTGCATGGGCCACCACTTAAACCGTGTCACGCCCCAGAACCAGAATACTGGAGAGCGGGGGAAGACACAGCCAGCTATGTATATAAAAGTGTAATCCACCTCGATATATGGTCACGGCTATCTAGATGTATAAGGGTTTATCTACAAGCCATCCGTCTCTTATGGTCAAGAACAAGCCTAGTGTCTCAATCTCAAGCAAGTAAAAATAGTTACAAATGTTAAACCATCAGATATTCAATAGTAAGGCGTCCGAATATATTTCATATACAGATGATCATGAAGCTAGTCGTACAAAATACGTGGACTAGCAAGAATTTCAGTCATACATGATGTCACGACCCGCTACCCAAATTGTTGGACCGGGCTGAGCCATGTCCAGCCTACGTTTGGACAAAATGTAGTAAGCTGTTCTAGAAGATAGCCAAGATGGTACTAAGTATGCTAATGATTATATTTAAAGCATTTTAAGATGTTTGTCACAACACAACATTTATAGATGAAAGCAAACATGTTTTAAAGTTTATTACACTTCCAAAGTAAGAACTGGAGACAAGGTCCAGTAACTAAATAAAAGTTGTAATAACTCTAAGTCTCAAATTGACTGGCAAAGGCTAAGCAAGGTTCCCCGCTGGGGCCTCTTCTAGAGCAAAGGCCAGGTCCTCAAAAGCAGCTCCATAAAATGTATCGCATAGCATTTTCTCCTCGAAAAGTACACCTACAACGTTATCCTGTTAGGACGGGAGCTGCACTTGTACTACAAACATATAATACTAATCATGTGATGGAAAGAGATGAAATAACATAATCATGGCATATCTTGATTTATCCAGTTTTTAGATACAATTCCTCATGGCAATATATATTTGTTTTAAAATTTTAAAATTGTAGCATGTACGTGATCGATCAATAGGTAGTAGGATGTACTGTGGTACATATCAATTTTTGAAGTGCACATACGTACACTTAACGGCATTGGTGTATATACATACACGAACGCGGGATCAGACATACGACAAAGTTGCATATAGAATATAACAGTGCATGGTAAATATATACGGAAAAGGGGGACATGATCACGTACTCTACTAACAGTTTCCCCATAACGCATTTTATAACATGTGAGTGATACTAAGAGTAGTATAAAGCATGTCATGTACTGAGAACCAGTAAGAAACATGTGAAGATATGACTTGCAGTTATCCAGAAAGCAGTATTCTAACATGATTCATTCACAGTTTATTGTCGTATGCAGTAAATAAGTTTGTAGGGGTACTTGCCTCGAGCAAAGCAAGAATAAGAATACGAAGATATAGATGTCCGATGTCCTGTCAAAATGATATACAAACTCAACCTCTAAGTTATGATTAAGATTACACTAGTGTTGTGTCACGGCTAATAGAACAGTAGCTAGGTGAAGCTTTAATAGTCCAAAGTGAGGTGTTACAATATGTAGACTAACAAGTAGGACTCTGCACTAAGGTAGGGTAGAGTCTCGATACTAAAATATCCCAAAAACCCAAAAAACACACAAGTCAATATTAATTAATTATTTATTCAGACTGTACATTGTGTTCCAATAATTATTAAGATAGTTATACAGCCCTATAATAGGTGAAATAACATACCAAATTGATCCTTGTTAATTATAGTAATTTAATATAAATTTTTTGGAATTTATAATTCAGTATAAGTATTTATTAAAAATCAAAATACAAGTTTACATTGAAAATGTATTCTGGTTTACTATTTTTAAACAATGTCAAAACAGTAAATTAAATCATGAAAAAATTATATTAAATTAGATTAAATAACATAGTATTTTAAAGTAATTTTTTAGAATTTATTCAGCATTAAAAAGTTGTCTGAAAATTCAAAGTTCATAAATCACAGATTTTGAAATTAAATAAATAGTTATTTAATGTATTTGTCCGCGTATTTGAAATTGAACCGAAGTCCAGATACGGGACTCGAAGCCATGAATCAAGTCCAACAAGACTCGAATAGACTCCGAATATGTGTAAGCTCACCTAAGTTCGATCAACCCATGCTAGGCTTGGACTTAGAGTGGTCGTTTGCACAAAGTACGTAAAATCGTCAATAAATACGAAATTTAAATACATGTAATTTAAAAAAAAAAATTGCAGAAATTGAAAGCGTACATATTATAGTATAGGCATTGTATTTATAAATATGTACAGAAATTGAAAGCGTACATATTACAGTATAGGCATTGTATTTATAAATACATATTTACAGTATAGACACTGTATTTATTTATATATTACAGTATAGGCACTGTATTTATAATGACATAATTTAAATTACATAATTAAATGACAGAATTTAAAATATATATTACAGTATAGGCACTGTATTTATAAGTACATATTTAAATATTACAGTATATGCACTGTATTTATATTGACATAATTTAAATAACATAAATTAAATGACAGAATTTAAAATATATATTACAGTATAGACACTGTATTTATATTGACATAATTTAAATAACATAAATTAAATGACATAATTTAAATGACATAAATTAACTGACAGAATTTAATGACAAAAAGTAAAGAACAAAAATTAAATACATATATATATATATTTACATAATATATTCATCAAAAAAATCAAGAGAATTCGATAACAATATTACAATATTAATATCGTAATATTCATATTTAAAAATCACATATGTATATTATATACATATATACATATGATATATTTAAAACAGTAATTACATATTAAAAGTCAGAAAATAGCATTATTAATTAAAATGGTGAGTTAACTTATTGTTACAAAAATTATACATATATATACATTTATTTATACAATATACTTAACCATATATATATTATAACAGTAATATATGTATATATATAAATCAGTAATATATATATATATATATATATATATATATATATATATATATATATATATATATATATATATATATATATATATATATATATATAACAAAACCAAATTATACAAAAAATCCCACACACAGAGAGCATGGGAGGGCTCGAACTCGGGACAGCCCAAAGGGGCTCTAACTCACGCGTGCAGACCAGTAGGCCCGCAGTGGCCTACTACAAATAAGGGGGGTTTGCTAAATTTATTTTTGAACTAAGGGGTAATCATCTTCGTGTCCTGAGTGCGTGGACACTCGGGACTGTGTCCAGCACACGTGTCGGCTTATACTGACACGAAGACTCGTGTAGAAACACACCAACGTGTTCGCCAAGATGTTCTCGACATGATGGTGCCAACCACGTGTCACCAAGACACAAATTCGTGTCCGTGTCCGCGTGTCCAAACTAGGGTTTGGCATTTCTACGTGTCCTGGTGTCGGGGTTGCGCGAATTTAGGTCCAATGGACTCGTCTTGAGGAGACGAACCTAAATCTAGGTTCTGATCGAAGAGCCATGAAATAAAAGAGGGGAGAACGACTTACCGAAATTCGGCGGGGGTCGCCGACGGTGCTGCGGCGCTGCGGTGGTCAGCGACGAAAGTGGAGGTTGGCTTCGGGTGCGGCTCGTCGAGCTCGACTCGATGGTAGTGTCTACGGTCGTCGACGGGGTTGGAGCAAGGAGAATGGGGTCTCGCAGGAGTTGGGTGGCCGGCGGCGAGCTCGGTATCAGAACGTATCAGAGAATAATTCTTTTAAAATATTAATTTTGAGGATTTAATATCAATAATTAAATTTGATAGAAAATTAGGATTTTTCATATTGGGGTGTGTGCCTATTTATATAAAAATATAATTAGGGCAAACTAACCATGGTTAATTACTAACTTGACCCTAGGGTTAGATTTTTACATTTTTGCCAAAACGGGAAGAAATGCAGTTTTTACGGTAGCAGTTATTTAATTACAAAAAAATTCAAATGACGTCCAAACGAATCCAAACAAATCACAAAAAAATTCTAAAATTAATAGAAAAATATTTAGAACCCAATGGAATCAATTTGGGGGCAAATTTGGAATTGCTTTTCATTTATTAATTTTTTTGAAAACATGGGTTACACATGATCAACCCTAGGATTTGTTAATCATGTTACAACCCTTAGGTAGACAAGAAATATAAGTAATCAACACAAGCTAACACTTGCTCGACGGCTAAACGTCTCAAAAGATAAGTTTTACGATAGAGCGGGAGAGCAAAATAAAATCTACTCATTGCCAGGGTTTCTTCTAGTGTTCACCATCTGGCTAGAAAGCTGGAAGATCCTCGGGTGCTGATCCGAAATCTGGCCATACAAAACCAGCTGGGTCAGACCCCAGAAAGAGCAAGTGCCGCAAGTGAGGCTTCACTTAAGAACTAAAACCAGCATGTCAGAACATAAACAAGAATAATAGTAGAAAAACATGAAATGTAAAAAAGGCAACAAATGACGAGAGGACGAGGAACTATTCCGGAAGCCAGGTTACAATCCTTAAACCAAATAAGGACCGAAGTTGTAACCCTTCGCCTGAACAGAACCGGACCTCTAGCCATTTATTGCTAAGAGTAAAGCGTAAGCAAGCATGTCCTGAGATAGCCATATACTGGATCTAGACAAGACTAGACAAGATTGGACTCCATCCAACATTCACGGCCAAGCAAAGAGTACGGCTTGATAGTTTAATTAACTAGGGTTATCACAAGCCTAGTTACTAGCAAGATGCAATGAGATGTTCCGGCAGTTACAACCCCTGCAGCTATCCAGGTTATCCAAACGATATTCATGTAAGAGTTATCCAGAATTATTAGGTGACTTAGAGTGCAACACATGACAGTGTGTTTATTACTTGTTTCAAGAAGTGCCCCACATGACAGTGGGCTGGAAATGTGCCCTACTCGACGGCAGGGTACAAGTCTACTCAAGGCGCCTAGATAACGGGATCGCCTGTAACTGGAAATGTCACGACCCGCACCCTAGAGTAAGGGCACGAGACGTAGGTACGTCCAGTCTACGCCGCAGTGTCGGCGGTAGAACGCTATCCTAGGTCAAACATCTAACAATATAAAGGTACATGTACAGTATATACTCTTCGAATGGAGGTGACATAGCAGATACAGTCTCAATCACAACTAAGGTAGAGCGAGATAAAAGATAGGTAAAACATGAAATCCAAAAGAGATACAGCAGATAGAAGTCTAAGTGTCTAAGATACACAAACCCAGAAAAAATCTCAAAGCTCAATACAGTAATCCATAGAATAAATACAACTCAATACAACTGAAATAACTAACTATATAACCTCTACCGTGTCTCCTCTAGGCTAGCAGGCAACCTCCAGGCTATCTGTAAAATTTATCAACAGGTCCAGTCAGGACAGGAACGAGCACATCTCATCTAGAAAACCCAAGTAAATGACAGAGAACTTTAATGCAGTTATAGACAGTTGTATTAATAAAAATGACAGTTTATATTCAGGTGATGGTAAGAAAGACAGATAAAGTGCAAGGAAAGTAAATAACTAAACAAGAGAAGAATCATAGCAATGAAGACTGTAAAAAATAGAACTAGCTGAACCAGGGTAATATGATATAAGTCCAAACAGTAAATGTAAACAAGTGTAAGACCAACGTAAATCCAGACAACATGAATCTGATACCAGGTGATTCCAGTACAAGATGAGTCCGGTATGAGATGATTCCAGTCAGTGATCTAAGATTCCAGGGTGAGTCTAGCCTATACTCTAGCAGTGTGTTTTAAAATACCGAGTTTGACATGTAAACGGCTGTAGGTAATACGGCACATCACACACCTGGCCGGGTGTGAGATGGCTATCATTCCAGTAGATTCCAGTTGGGAGATTCCAGATTAGGGTATGTCTACATGTCATACTCTAGTATTTCCTCTCCCAGCAAGTGAATCCAGAATTCTGATACAATGATTCACGATGAGTCCAGCCAAAATATAATGATACCAGTAAATGATTCCAGTAAATGATTCCAGTTAAATAATTCCAGTAAATGATTCCAGTAGGTGATTCCAGTAATAGAAGCCAGGAATGATGATACCAGTAATAGAGGCCAGAAAATAAATGTGTGTCGTATACATGAATCTAGAATATCCATACGTGTTTTAACAGAGAATCACATACAACTAACTAGAACTGAAGTACAGTAATTGACAAATAAGTGAGAGAACTATCAGAGAATGTACTCGCCTGATGTCTGAATGTCCAAAGTAAATATACTGTCCGATGAGAGGTGTCTGACTCCTAATCAGAACAGCACAAGTTACAACAAGTCCAAAATGACAATATGAAGTTCTACTATGCATTCTACATGATTCTAGGTCAATCTAGACCAAAGTCAACTCTTGGTTAACTTGGTCAACCCTGAAAGTCAAACCTAGGTCAACTATGGTCAAACTAGGTCTAACAAGCCTAAATTAGGTCAAACAAGTTATTCTAGGTCTAAACAAACTAAGTATATGCAAATCAAGTATCCAAGATAGCTACTAACTCATAGCCTAAGTCACTTGCTAAACCAAGCACAAAACTAAACCATAAGCTAACAAGGCACACAAACTTAGTCATATAATGTATATATATTATTCACATTCACATATTCATATACATAGATATATATAGGAAAGCTATATATATAGGCACATACATATATATATATATATATATATATAGAGAGAAAGAGAGGTAAAAGAGTAAGTGAGTATGTGTGTGAAAGGATATGTGTTAATGTTCTAAAATTTAGTGATAGGTAGGTGTATGTGACATGGGATACATGATGTCAAAGGGTGTATGAATGCATGTGTGTAAAAGGTTATAGGTTAACTCAGTTTATAGAAATACATACATACTTACCTTGTATACATGCATACATACATATCATGTATATTACATTTACATAATACATACATGTATACTTATATTATATTATACTTACATTCATGCATATTAGATACTTGTATTTATATTAACATATTGCAAACATTCATTTCATTCATGTATCTATGCATTACCTACATGTTTTATACATATGAATACATTATATATCATTCTTTCATTCATGCATTACTTATATGCATTATATTAATAGCATTTCTACATGCTTGCATTCAACCATATATATAAATTAATATAAAGAGAATATATATCATATATATATATCATTTTATTCATCTAACATATCATGCATTATATACTCTATATTCATTTAATATCCATACTACATAGGCTCATAGGTTACACAAAAATGCATATATCGTATAGTCACTCTTCTACTTAAACCCAATATTGTACCAATTGGGCATTCAATAAATTCTAGGATTAAATTATGTTATAGCTCTTCGTGTTAGCTTTCCGAAACTTTAAACGGATCGCATTTTCGTGTCCGAAAGCTCCCGAAATCGCGAAAATACCGAAACACGTTCGTCTTTCATACAGCTGACACTTAAATAATTCTACACAACGTTACAGAAAGAATTTGGCTTATTAAAATATATATTTGGAAAGCTAACTTCGATACGGTTCTTTTAAAAAAAATGGGAGATAAATCGGAGTTCTAAGCTAAAAGTTATGATATTTCTAAGTTGCTTTGGCTACTAAAAATGTGGATAAAAATTATGACGAAATTAGGTAGTTTGAGACAAAAGAAACACAAGTATATAACATAATATATCAAGAACTCACTCTCTACACTAATATATATATATATATATATATATATATATATATATATATATATATATATATATATATATATATATATATATATATAAGACACTATAGAACACATCTCCAATACAAAAATATGAGATTAAACATGTAATAATTCATTCATACATAACATCAACACATAGTGTGTCCAAATTTAGGATTTTTTTTCCCACTAGACACAATCACAGCACAAAAGACACTCCTATGACCTCCAAATGGACACGAAATGGACACAAAATGGAGATACAACCATGGGGGTCATTCCTATGGGTTCAAAATAGACCTATATTGTCACGCCCCAGAACCAGAATACTGGAGAGCGGGGGAATGACTCATCCAGCTACGTATTACGGGTAGATGAATACCGTATAATACGATCAATGCTGTCTAACCAGACGAGGGGGTGCATACTACATAAAAGTCTTACTATGGTCATTTCACATCTATTGTCTCAATCCTTCAAACAAGAAACAGAAAAATAGAGAACATGTAAGAATAAGCAGTAAGGCGTCCCAAACACTTAGTCAAAATGTCCTTTGAGATCTGGCTTTACAAAACATAGCCAGATGATATAGCAAGTATACACAATTGTTATCAGCTGCAGTCTGACTTAATTACAATCATGCAAAAGTAAGTACGAGACGATCCGACTAACATGTCGGTGCCAAACGGCTAAGTATAAGTAAATGACAAAACGAGCGGTGAAGTAAGGAAACCCACTCGAGTCCTCCTGCGATCATTCCCCTAGTATTGACCATCTTGGAGGTAGAAGTAAGCTGGATCCTCGGGGACCGGCTCTAAATCTGGCCATGCAAAACCAGAGAGGTCAGACCTCTAATAGCAAGTACCACAAGGGAGCACGATATGGACTAAACCAGTAAGTAAAAGAATATAATAATATATCTATGCGTCCTACTAGGATTCACATAACATCACGACACTTCGAACCAACCTCCCAACCAAACAAGGACAGAAGTTAGCCCGTCATGTCCTGACATTCTGATCATCATAGTTAGGCAACAGAGTAGGTACAATACACAAACAAATCATCTTGAACGGCCAATCAACTACTACGGCTTGCTATTGTGAGTCCCAAGTTATCCTGGAATTATGCAATTAGGGATTCCTCAGTTCTTACTATGTGCAAGCAAGGCTAGTCTATCCAATCAATCGATTGCGCCAATCATGTAGTTAGACGAGTCCCAGCGGGACGCCCGCCGTTATAGCATGTACAATAATATAAGCAGATACCGTTCCCTGCCCGTGTGACAGATCTACAGTATCTGTGGGAACCAGCCGGCCCGTCGGGCACTTAATAGTCCCAAGGGGGCTGCCATGTAAGAACTCGGAAATCCATTCTCTCCATGCCATCATTATTTTATTTAACTTAATAGTCTCTACATTGAGTGAAGTTCCATGCCGTGGATTATGGTCATTCAATGAGTACTTTTGTACGGGGTACGATATGCGCAACTCTACAACGATACCCGTGCGACTAGGTTGTAGGTTTTTCATAGCGTGATGCAACAATCAAGTCTAACCACGGAGTAATCATGCCTTGACCATAAAGTACACATGCTATTTTTGTAAAATAGATAAATAATTAATTTGAAACCTGCATGTGCCTGTATGCCAATATTCGGGATTGGCTAATCGAGTACAATAGTTCATTACATGAACGTGTCTCATTCATTTCATTCAATAAGACGACTAGCCAGTCTCTTAGTTCCAACTAGGAACGCATGATCAATTTTAGTAAAGATAACCATTATTATCAATGGTATCAAGGCATGAAAGTCAATTAGTATTACATGGGGTCGAGTCTGTAACTCCTCAGAGTTAAGTTCCAGTCAATCTGGGTATCCATGGATCAATCAAGACACATGACACATTCTACACAGCAATCGATATTAACTATATTAACATGTCATGATTTATCAAGAAATTCACGCAAAGGCGTAAGAATATAATAGAAGAATTATCATGCCATCATAAAATGAAAAAGTTATTGGACAATTAAAAACACCCAGGTTAAAAGTTACGCCAGCAAGTCTAAGCTAAGGCCAAAAGTCACGCCAACAAGTCTAGTCGAAGTGAGCGTGAAAATGGGTCTTATTGGCATGCACAGTGTGAGTGTGGAAAATGATAAGAAATCCACACACGCACTCGTGGGCGTCTGCGAGACTGAAAATCCACGCACTCATGAATGTGTGCGTGACTGAAAATACACGCACTCATGGATGTGTGCGTGACTGAAAATGCACGCACGCTCATGAGAACGTGAGCGTGACTAAAAATACATGCAGACACGCAGAGACGTGTGCGTGACTGAAAATCTACGCAGACACGTAGAGACGTGTGCGTGACTAAAAATACACGCAGACATGTAGAGACGTGTGCGTGACTAAAAATACACGCACGCTCATGAGAACGTGAGGGTGACTGAAAATCCACGCAGGCACGTAGAAACGTGTGCGTGACTAAAAATACACGCAGACACGTAGAGACGTGTGCGTGACTAAAAATACACGCACGCTCCTGAGAACGTTAGCGTGACTAAAAATACACGCACGCTGTAACGCCCCAGTCCCAAAATACGTAGGACCAAGTACGTAGACATGCCAGTTGTATACATACGAAATACATGGATCTCGTATGTATACATAAGCTGTAAATGTAGTAATCCAAGACAACTAAATCTCATCCACAAAGATAAATAATGATATAAAGAAATTTTGAGTTTGTCAAGTACACAATAGTTGGGCGGAGACAAAGTCCACTACCAACCAAATTAAATATGAAAAAATATACAAGGAAAGAATTTAACAAACGAGAGCAATGGCGAGTCCAAGAGCGATCATCACGAAGGAAGGAATGGCCTTAGCTAGTGCACCTGCAAGAAATCATGAAACGCACACCTGAAGAGATCACCAGGTCCTCAGAGGGACGTAACAAGACACATAATATCATACCGATAAACTGAATAATAAAGCTCAATAGAAATATGCATGGGTAAAGGTTCCCTAACCATTCTATGTGGATTTCAATTTAGAGGACAACGTTCTACGCAGGGGCTGTCTCAAGCATGTAATAAAGAGTGGCCAACAAGTAGCGCTCATCCGAGACACTATCGGCCGGGTAACACGTAGCGCTCATCCGAGATACTATCTCCCAAATGTGTAAAATAAAGGTAGCCCCTACGCTAGTAGCTGTCCCCTCCCTCCCAATGATACTATTCGTGTGTCGTAACCATGACACACAAACACGTGTCGTTTCTACCACACTGTTTTAATATAGATAACTGCCAAGTCTTCTAATCATGCATCTATTGACAGTTATTCCTACGCATGCGTACGGGGGATCAACCCACACGCAAGTGACCTCTATATGATACTCACAACTCTCACACACAACTCGTGTACAATCGCGGCAAGTCAATGAGACACACTAAATTTGATGGTAGTCTCTTAACTCTAAGCCAAATGCATAAAATATAGTAATTTGTATTTACATATAATTTAAAAAGAAATAACTAAAACATGCATGATATTGAGCAGAAATTTAAACAGTAAAGGCAAGGTGTCTTGCCTGGTGTTACGCCTGGTGGGGTATGATGATCCGTCAAATCTTGTGGTCCAATAGCCAAGATCGATGTGTAAGAGTCCGAGATTCGCGAGAAAATAAAAGAGGTGATTAGTAATGCTCAAGACCCGACAATAGATGGGAATTTGTGGAGAAAAAGTATTTATACTATTTTTAGAATATACCTTGGTAGTTAAGGTAGTTTTTCTTCTCTTTAAAAAAAATATTTTAAACTTTAAATATCTTTTGAGATAAGACTATGTTTACCAAAATAGAGAAACTATAGTTTATTAGTAAAAACATTTTAGATAAAGAGTTTACGAAATCATTTATTTATTAGAGAATTATGGGTAGAATAAATATTAATAGTATAGAATATGTCTTTACCGTATCTAGAATTATAGGCAAAGCCAAATATAATATATTTGTTACAATATAATTTAGGAATAGTAGCATATACATCTAATTATTTATGTACTTCAAATGACCCAACAATATTGATAATGAAAAATCCTTTAGAAAATTATCTATGCAATTAGGCTAATACTATAAATACATAAAATAGCATAATTATATATCAAATAAAATAAAATAATAATAATAATCCTAATAAGAAAAATAAATCAGTATATACAAATAATAATAATAATAATAATAATAATATGAACTTCTGAAACTATATAATAATAATAATAATAATAATAATAATAATAATAATAATAATAATAATAATCTAACCTTACTCTTAAAAACCCTATTCCCCCAATTTATTCACAGAACAGAAGAGTGAGAGAGAGAGGGAGGAAAGTGGGGAAGGAGAGGGGTCGCTCACCGATCGGGGCGGATTCCGGCACCAGTGGCCGGCGGAGGTCGAGGGGAGGCGGACGCGGCGGAGTGTGATGTGTGAGAGGAAGAAGTCAGAGAGGAGGAGGCCTGGCTCACCGGTGATCCGGGCCGAAGTGGTCGGAGACCGGTGCGGAGGCTCACGAGGACGGCAACACGAAAGCTCGGCACGGCGAGGGCGCTGCTGTGGACTTGACGGACGGCTCACCACTTTGAGACGTCAGATCTGGCCTCTGTCGATGCTCGGGTTCGACACCGACGGTGGACGCTTAGCCGGCGATGAGAGGTGTTCTGGCCACGAGCACGGCACTCGATGACGGAGGAGATGGTATTCGACCCGGGGACGCGGAGGAGCTTGGTCGGATCTGTGGTGGCGTCGGATTCGACTGATGCGGCGACGGGGTTGGTAAGGTTTTCCATCCTTTTGCTCTGGTTGTTACGGGTTTTTAGGCCGGCCGGTGGTTGCCGATGTGGTTTCTGGGGATGTTGTGCCGGGTTGGAGACGATGGTGAGGATTGTTGATTGTGGTGATGATGGATCGGGGTGATTGTTGGATTCGGCCATCGGGGAGAAAGGGATATGATGGCGGAGATTGGAGGCAGGAGGTGGTGGTGGTAGTTGGTGTTGCAATTGCTGGTGAGGTTGGATGTGATGTTAGGGATTTGGCCGGAGTTGGCCTGGATGATGGTGAAGGTGATGGCGATGGCGTTAATGGTGATGACGGTGGCTGGTGATGGTGGTCGTGGGTCGAGGAGCGACGGTGCTGGACGGAGAGGGGACAGTGCGATTTGTTGTATTTAGGTTAGGGTGTCGTTGCATTGGGTTGTTTGACACGATATTGATGGCGTGGTGGTGTCCTGCGTGACACGGATACATAGTGGTGTCCGGTATGTCGGACACGGAGACGGTATTATGATGTATTTGTATTAGAAAAATATATAGTGGATGGAAGGCACGAACACGATGCACAATGGCGTAAAAATAATGGAGGAGTACCTGCCTATTTATAGGAATGTGGGAATTCCCATTAGGATTAGGATTGGGATGTTTAAATCCCCATTAGATAGATCGTAATTTAATTTAAAATCAAATCCAAATCTAAATACGAATTCAATTTAAATCAAATCTCAATTTAAATAAAATTCTATTTTAAATCTAGATCATCTAATCTCTAATAAATATAAATTCTACCATAAATTTAAAATCGGTTTAAAATCCAATTCAATATAGATAAAAACTTATCTTTAATTTAAAAGCCATTTTAAAATAAGGTCAATAAAATCCTTTCCAATTTAAATTATCCAAATTTATAAACTATTAAATTAAACAAGATTAAAATATCTTTTTCACATCTATTAAAATATGCTATTAATTAATTTCGAAAATCAAGAATATTATTTAAATATTAATTTATAAAGTAGCTTTTGTAAATGATAAAATAGATTAATACGCAAATTCCAAATTTTGCAAATATCTAGAATATATTTTACATAAACCAAATTTTTTTCTAAACTACTACTTATTTTTAAACAACAAAATAAATTACCCTTTTAATTTATATAAGGTTTTGGCAATAACGGCAAATAGATATAATTACTTTGGAAACTATATTTTCCATAAAAATAAATCTATATAAAAAAATATTTTTCTGAAAATATGTACCTCGCACATATTCGCACTCGTCGAGCAAAACGAAAAATAAAATTCCGTGCACGACGTACAATACGACTACGCGACGTACAATACAAAAATTTTAAATCAGTGCCAAAAATAAAAAATACAGTAGAAATTTAGGGGTTTTACATCCTACCCAACTTAAAAGAAATTTCGTCCTCGAAATTAAGAACTTGTGGGGGGGGTGAGAAGACACGAGGGGGTATCGATGGGGAACAAGCAATGACAATGGTTCAACAAATCATGTCGCAAGAAATCGCGATCTAGATCATAGAAGAAAATAATTCGTATGGTCATAATCGATAGGAAGGCTAGAGGAAGGTCCAGTATAATGCCTTCGTCCTTCTAAAATAGGTGAAGGCGAAAGCAATAAGGAGTTCAAAAGGAGATATTTATCGAGTACGAATACGTGATTCAAAGACGTCCGAATAAGTTCAAAAGAATTGTCAAGGCAGTCGCGGGGGAGACTCTTGGGCCGAGTTAACTACGTCTCCATCCACGTTGAACAATATATAAAAAGCGAACCAAGTGCACTATGGTTGATCAGACCATAATACGTTGGTTCTGATTAGACAATGTATTAGTGGGCGCCCATATTAAACATATGTCATGATCAAGCTTTGATAAAGAATAAGCTTGCAAAGCTAAGCTATTTTAGCATCATAGGTAGATAAAATAATAAGTAAAGGGTAATGATGGAAGAAATCAATTAGTCCAAGATCTTATAAATCTAAGTTCTGCCCGAAATTTGGGCCTATGCAGTCGGCTTGGTCGACTAGATAAGTAAGGGTCTACTGAATTCTATGGTCCAAGTGAACCTATCAATGTGGTCCACAAAAATATTGGTTAGGTCATGAGATATTCTACTCAACTTACAAGAATTAAACTAATGGTGTGATAGGTCCAGTAATCAAGATAAAATGTAAGGTTAAGCATGTAAGGAATTAAATAGAACAAAATCATATATCGGGTCGAAAGAATGGAGTCGAGGTCGAGTCTCATCTATAGTTTAAAGTATATTGGTTTCACGGTAGGGATTTGAGTCCAGTCATTTTGACCCGAAAGTCGCAATATGAAATTAGAGTACAAGGAGACGTGTTTTAGTGGCACGTGATATACCTACATGAAGCTGGGCTCGTGTAGGTCTTACGTATAAAAGTTGTGGGAAAGAAAAGTCTAGTGTTGTGCTCCAAATACCCAAGTCACGGTAAAGGACACAAAAGAAATTAAAATAGAAAGTGGGAGTTCATGAGATAATGATTAACGCACGAAATAATTGACAAGTTAAAAGCATGAAATAAAGATAACTTAGATTCTAACAAATCAAGGTAAAATAAATTAGGAGTACAGTTTCTAGGGATATGTGTCACTTCCCGTTTTCGGAATACATATTTTTATATACATGTACAACTCATGAGTATTTATTTAGTATCCATCATGTATTATCCTGTATTTAAATTTATTTAATTTCCTGTTAATTAATTATCTGCTCTTTGAATTTTCCTGTTAATTTATTTCCTGCAATCTTATTATGTGTATTTTAATTCCTGCATTTTAACCCCTGCTTTAGTCTTATTGTGGTTGGGCTTCTTGGGTTCATGGTGCAACCCGGCCCATTAACTTCCACCTACCACCCCCTTGCTATTTAAAGCTTCCATCTCTTCTCTCTCCTCATAACTTCATTCTTACCATTACTTTTTCTTCTTCTTCCTCTCATTACTCTCCACCACCTACCAGCAGCAGGAGAAGGCAAGTGCAAACTTGCTTCTCAATCATCCATTTTTATGGATCATTACTCTTTCTCTCATGATCCTGAGAGAGTTTAGTGCTTGGCATATGTGATTTCTGTGGCTGGTTTTCTCTAGATCTAAGTTTGTATTTTCGGCTGTTCATGGGTTTTAAATCCACCAACTTAGCGTGTTTTCGGATCAGAGAGTTCATGTGGTAGAACTGCTCGTTAGTCACGCACACGTCTCTACGTGTTTGTGTGTATTTCTCAGTCACGCTCGCGTTTGCGTGCGTGTATTTCTCAGTCACGCACACGTCTCTACGTGTTTGCGTGTATTTCTCAGTCACGCTCGCGTTTGCATGCGTGTATTTCTCAGTCACGCTCGCGTTTGCGTGCGTGTATTTCTTAGTCACGCTCGTGTTTGCGTGCGTGTATTTCTTAGTCACTCTCGCGTTTGCGTGCGTGTATTTTCCAGTCACGCTCGCATTTGCGTGCGTGTATTTCTTAGTCACGCTCGTGTTTGCGTGCGTGTATTTTAGTTACGCACACTTCTTGGAGCGCGTGCGTGAATTTACCCCTCACATTCATGCTGTACGTGCTAGCTTGAACCATTTATCACGCTCACGCTCGCCAGCATGGATTACCCTCCACGATTCACGCTTGCCAGCGTGAACCACTTTTCCTGCATGAACCACTTTCACGCTCACTCCTACTAGTCTTGGCGTGACTTTTGGCCTTAGTATAGACTTGTTAGCGTGACTTTCTAACCTGGGTGTTTTTATTTGTTCTATAACTTATTCATTTAAGGATGGCATGATAATTCTCCTATTATATCCTTACGCCTTTTTGCGTGAATTTTTTGATAAATCATGATATGTTAAATTTGTTAAAATGGATTGTTATGTAAAATGCACCTTGTGTCCTGATTGATCCATGGATACCCAGTATGACTAGAACTTAACCCTGAGAGTTATAGACCCGACCCCATGTAATATTGATGGACTTTCATGCCTTGTCACCATTGATAATGATTGTGACATTGACTAATAATTGATCATGCGTTCCTAGTTGGAACTAAGAGACTGGCTAGTCGTCTTATTGAATTGAATGAATGAGACACGTTCATGTAATGAACTATTATACTCGATTAGCCGATCCCGAATATTGGCATACAGGCACATGCAGGCTTCAAAGTAATTATTTATTATTTAATTATCTATTTATCTTACAAAGACAGCATGTGTACTCTATGGTCAAGGCATGATTATTCTGTGGTTAATTTGATTGTTGCATCACGCTATGTAAGACCTACAACCTAGACGTACAGGTATCGTTGTAGAGTTGCACATATCGTACCCCGTACGAAAGTACTCATTTGAATGGCCATGATCCACGGCATGGAACTTCGCTCAACGTAGGGACTATTAAGTTAAATAAAATAATGATGGCATAGAGAGAATGGATTCCTGAGTTCTTACATGGCAGCCCCCTTAGGACTATTAAGTGCCCGACGGGCCGGCTGGTTCCTACAGATACTGTAAATCTGTCACACGGGCAGGGAACAGTATCTGCTTATATTATTGTACATGCTATAACGGCGGGCATCCCGCTGGGACTCGTCTAACTACATGATTGGCGCAATTGATTGACTGGATAGACTAGCCTTGCTCGTACATAGTAAGAACTGAGGAATCCCTATTTTTACATAATTCCAGGATAACTTGGGACTCACAATAGCTAGTCGTAGGAATTGATTGGCCGTTCAAAATGATTTGTTTGTGTACTGTATCTACTCTGTTGCCTAACTGAGATGATCAGGATGTCAGGACTTGACGGGCCAACTTCTGTCCTTGTTTGGTTGGGAGGTTGGTTCGAAGTGTCGTGACGTTATGTGAATCCTAGTGGGAGGCAGAGATCTATTATTATATTTTCTTACTTACTGGTTTAGTCCTTCATATCGTCCTTCCTTGTGGTACTTGCTATTAGAGGTCTAACCTCTCTGGTTTTGCATGGCCAGATTTAGAGCCGGTCTCCGAGGATCCAGCTTACTTCTACCTCCAAGATGGTAAATACTAGAGGGATGATCGCAGGAGGACTCGAGTGGATTTTCCTACTTTACCGCTCGTTTTGTCATTTACTTTATACTTAGCCGTTTGGCACCGACATGTTGGTCGGATCGTCTTGTACTTACTTTTGCATGATTGTAATTAAGTCAGACTGTAGCTGATAACAATTGTGTATACCTTACTATACCATCTGGCTATGTTTTGTAAAGCCAGATTTCCAGAACATTCTGACTGAGCATTTGGGACGCCTTACTGCTTTATCTTACATGTTCTGTATTACTGTTTCTTATTTGAATAATTGAGACAATAGATGCGAAATGACCATAGTGAGACTTCTATGTAGTTTGCACCCCCTCGTCTGGTTAGACAGCATTGATCGTATTATACGGTATTCATCTACCCGTAATACGTAGCTGGCTGAGTCATTCCCCCGCTCTCCAGTATTCTGGTTCTGGGGCGTGACAAGGTTTTAGTGGTGGCCCATGCAGGTCAGATTTCAGACTTGTGGGGTGTTTCGATTTATAGGATGTCTCAATCACACATGTTCCCCCTTGATCTTATGATTCGTTATTCTCAGCCCTTGCTTGACATTCCGGTATCCTTTGGCTTCATTGATCCTTCATGTCCGGTTGTTTGATTGTTCTCTTGTCCCTTTTCTTAGGGGCACTTCGTCCGCATCTGCCAGGACTGGTCAACAGCAGCAAGAGCAACATGGACAACCTGACCCTGTTGGTCAGTAACAAGGGCCGGTACTAACCCAAGAGGCTACCCAGGAAGAAGCGATAGTGGAACCAGCGGCTGGATCACAGTATCCGGATGTTCCACCACCACCGACAGTTCCACCTACCCAAGTGGACACACCAGCCCTTCTGGAGATCATGAGAGGAATGATGGCCACTCAGCAACATCAGATATTGGCCCAACAACGCATGCACACTCAGCTACAAGAGCAGAATGTGCTACTCAACCAAGGATTGCAGACAGCATTGGAAAGAGGAGCAAGGCCAGATTCAGGAGCATCAGCCAGGTTTAGCAAGTACAACCTCCGCCGTTTCGAGGGCACGGGGGATGCCATCTCAGCAGATGCATGGCTTAAGGACATGGAGGCTATTCTGACAGCAGCTAAGGTACCGGCAGAAGAACGTGTGGATCTAGTGAAGTTGTTACTTCAGGATCTCGCACGTGATTGGTGGGAATCAGAGGAAGTGGGCATTAGACGTCCTGTGGCTTGGGACGATTTTACGGCAAGATTCAAGACCAAGTACTATGGAGTTGTGGCACGGTTTGAGCTACAGCAAAAGTTTATCAGCCTCAGGCAGGCTGGCAAGACTGTAGATGCTTATGCAGCGAAATTCTGCAGATTGAGTAGATTTGCCCCAGAGATGGTAGCAACAGAGAGCCAAAGGGCTATGAGGTTTCAGCAAGGGTTTTATCTTGAACTCTTGCAATTGATCGAGGGGCACAATTACCAGACTTTTGATGAGATATTGACGGCGACTCGAAGGCATGAAATCACCTTTCAGAGGCTTGCAGTAAGGACTTGGGGTCAGAAGAGATCCCACAGTCAGATTGAAGGAGGAGGGGGAGCAGCGCCCCGAACAACAACACCATCCACTGGCGTTCGTATCCACGATGTGGGGATACGAGGACCAGCACCACCTAGGCAGCAACAACAGCAACAGAGAAAGAACCAGCAACCCCCGGCGGGCTGCACTTATTGTGGGAAGATGGGACACACTAGAGATATGTGTCGGACATTGAATGGACTGTGTCTGATATGTGAAAATCCAGACCATCGGGTTACCACATGTCCCATGAATTCGAGGGCAGGAGGACCAGGGCAGCAGTTTCCTGCTCTGCCAGCCCCAGGGGCAGGACAATATCGAGGACCAGCAGTGGCAGTAAGGCCGTTGGCACAGCGTCCGCAGGCTCAGATGTTTCGGCAGCAGGGACCGCCGATGCAGCAACACCAGCATAGACCACCCCAGCATTATCAAGGAAGGGGCCAGCAGCAACATCAGGTTAGGCCGCAGCAGGGAAACCAGCAAGGAGGTCGAGGGCAAGCATTCACTCTGTCCTTAGAGGAGGCATTGGCATCGGGAGATGTTGTGGCAGGTAACATTCTCGTCGCCTCATATTCCGCAGTAGCATTGTTTGATTCGGGAGCATCCCATTCATTTATAACTGCACAATTTGCGACACGACTAGGAATGAAGTTCGAGACATTGCCAGGGAGGTTGAATATACTCACTGGCAATGGGCTCGTAGGAGTTAGTAGAGTTATTCTAGCGTGTAGCGTTGTAGTTTACGGGCATTCTTTACCTGCCCGGTTGATAGAATTTCCTGTCGGAAATTTCGACGTTATCTTAGGCATGGACTGGCTGAAAGACAGTCATACAACAATAGATTATCGTAGAGGGAGTGTATCTTTTGATATTCCAGGCATGAAGAGATTCACCTTAGTCAGATCAGAGGCAACTCAACCAGAGTAGGGAATAGTAGCGGCAATGGAAGAAGTTCAGATCCCGAAGGTAGTTGAAGAATTTCTAGACGTATTTCCTGAAGAACTTCCAGGTCTACCACCGGTTAGAGATATTGAGTTCAGTATAGAATTGACACCAGGAACTAAACCGATATCAGATCGGGTTTATAGAATGGCAGATTCAGAGCAGGCCAAGGTATATCAGCATATTGAGGAACTGAAGGAGAAGAAGTTTATCCAAGCTAGCGTGTCACCATGGACAGCACCAGTGGTACTTGTGGGAAAGAAGGATGGGTCATCCAGATTATGCATTGACTACAGGAAGCTTAACGCGGCAACAGTGAAGAACAAGTACCCATTACCCAGGATCGACGACTTATTTGACCAGTTGAGCAAGGCTAGAGTTTTCTCCAAGATAGATCTTCGTTCAGGGTACCATCAGGTGAGGGTTCGGAAGGAAGATATTCCTAAGACAGCATTCAGGTCGAAGTATGGGCATTATGAGTTCTTAGTAATGTCGTTTGGTTTGACCAATGCTCCAGCAATATTCATGGATTTGATGAATCGTATCTTTATGCCATATTTAGACAAGTTTGTTGTTGTGTTTCTTGACGACATTCTCGTATACTCAGCTAGTGAAGAGGAGCATGAGGACCACCTCCGGAAAGTGTTGCAGGTTCTGAGAGAGAACCAGTTGTATGCCAAGCTCAGCAAGTGTGAGTTTTGGTCGGATCACATTTTATTTTTGGGTCATATTATATCAGGAGCTGGAGTAGCAGTAGATCCCAAGAAGGTAGAAGCAGTAGAGAGTTGGCCAGTACCCAAGACCGTAGCAGATGTGCGGAGTTTCTTGGGATTGGCAGGATATTACAGAAGGTTTGTGTCAGACTTTGCAAGGCTTTCAGCACCCATGACCTGCTTGACCCGGAAGGATGTACCATTCGTTTGGTCGGCAGAATGTCAGGCATCATTCGAGACTTTGAAGCAGAAGTTGATATCAGCACCTATTCTTACATTGCCAGTTAGATCCGGAGGTTTTACAGTATATTGTGATGCGTCAGGTAAGGGACTTGGATGTGTCCTTATGCAACATGGGAAGGTGATAGCATATGCATCTAGGCAACTTCGGGACCACGAGAAGAATTACCCAACTCATGATTTGGAGTTAGCGGCAGTAGTGTTTGCTCTGAAGCTTTGGAGACATTACTTATATGGTGATCGAATGGAAATGTACACAGACCATAAAAGTCTGAAGTACATCTTTACTCAGAAGGAGCTGAACATGAGGCAGAGAAGATGGCTGGAATTGATTAAGGATTATGACGTAGAGCTTCAGTATCATCCAGGCAAGGCTAATGTAGTAGCAGACGCTCTTAGCAGGAGAGGCGGCGCATTTATGTTGACAACGCAGAGGCATATCTTAGAAGACCTTCAGGAGATGGGCATCGAAGTTATACTTCCTAGTGATGTAGGAGTTCTAACAAGTCTGTAAATTCAATCTGACTTAGTAGACAGGATCAAGGCAGCTCAGGCACAAGACCCAAGGATTCAGAAGCTTAGGACAGAATGTGAGTCAGGACTCAGAAAGGAGATGAGAATTCATGAAGATGGTACACTTAGGTTTGGATCACGTCTATGTGTGCCTAGTAGAGATATCAGACAGGAGGTTATGGCAGAAGCTCACAGTTCTCAATATTCTATTCACTCTGAGGGGACCAAGATGTACCAAGATATCAAGCAGCATTTCTGGTGGAACGGGATAAAGAGGGAGATAGCTAGATTTGTTTCCCGTTGCTTGGTATGTCAGCAAGTGAAGGCAGAACAGCAGAGACCAGCTGGGTTATTGTAACCGCTTCCTATTCCGGAATGGAAATGGGAGCATATTACAATAGACTTTGTGACCGGTTTACCGAGATCACCAAGTGGTAAGGACGCTATTTGGGTAATAGTGGACCGACTTACGAAGGTAGCACACTTTCTTCCTTTCAGAGTAGGGCAATCTACAGAAAAGTTAGCAGAGTTATATATGCAACAGGTAGTCAGGCAGCATGGAGTCCCTGTCAGTATTGTGTCGGATTGGGATACCCGCTTTACATCACATTTCTGGAAGAGCTTACATCATAGTCTGGGTACCAAGTTAAGATTTAGCACGGCCTACCATCCGCAGACGGATGGGCAATCAGAAAGAACGATTCAGACTTTAGAAGACATGTTACGAGCCTACACTTTAGATTTTGGAGGGTCTTGGGAGAGTCACATGCACTTGGTCGAGTTCTCGTACAACAATAGTTATCAAGCCAGTATCCAGATGGTGCCATTTGAAGCACTATATGGTAAGAAGTGCAGGTCACCGCTTGCATGGGATGATATCGGAGAAAGGAAGATATTAGGCCCAGAAATGATTGTTCAGACGGTTGAAGTGGTTAGGGGAATTAGAGAGCGACTTCGAGTTGCGCAGGATCGGCATCGTCATTGGGCGGACCAGCATCGTAGGCCGTTAGAGTTCTCTGTTGGGGACCACGTATTCTTGCAGATCTCACCTACTCGTGGGGTCATCAGATTTGGCGTTCGCGGGAAATTGAGTCCGCGGTACGTAGGCCCATTTATTATCCTTGATCGGATAGGCGATGTTGCTTATCGTTTTTTCCCTCCTACCTTCGTTGTGAGAGGTGCATGACGTGTTTCATGTATCTCAATTACGTAGGTATATATCGGACCCAAGCCATGTCCTCGATCACTCTGAGCTGGTTGTTGGTACCAACCTGTCTTACGAGGAACAGCCTGTGTCCATTTTGGACCGAAGAAAGAAGATACTCAAGAACCGAACAATTAGTCTTGTCCGTGTTGCTTAGGGTCATCACTCCTTGGAAGAGTCAACGTGGGAACGTGAGGATGATGTCCGATCACGATATCCACACCTGTTTGACTCACAAGGTATATCTCTTTCCGTATACCTTGATTGTCCTGATTCTTCATGCTTGTCACTTTATGGGTAGAGCTACTTGATATCATGGATTGATGAATTTACATATATAGTACTTGCTTTTGATATGGTAGAAATGATTGCTTGCTCACTAGAATTGCTTGTATTAGTTTAGCTCCGATATTTCTACCTGCTGGGATTTGAAATTCCGAGGACGGAATTTTTCTAAGGTGGGTAGAGATGTCACTTCCCATTTTCGGAATACGTATTTTTATATACATGTACAACTCATGAGTATTTATTTAGTATCCATCATGTATTATCCTGTATTTAAATTTCTTTAATTTCCTGTTAATTAATTATCAGCTCTTTGAATTTTCTTGTTAATTTATTTCCTGCAATCTTATTATGTGTATTTTAATTCCTACATTTTAACCCCTTCTTTAGTCTTATTGTGGTTGGGCTTCTTGGGTTCATGGTGCAACCCGGCCCATTAGCTCCCACCTACCACCCCCTTGCTATTTAAAGCTTCCATCTCTTCTCTCTCCTCATAACTTCATTCTCACCATTACTTCTTCTTCTTCTTCCTCTCATTACTCTCCACCACCTACCAGCAGCAGGAGAAGGCAAGTGCAAACTTGCTTCTCAATCATCCATTTTTATGGATCATTACTCTTCCTCTTATGATCCTGAGAGAGTTTAGTGCTTGGCATATGTGATTTCTGTGGCTGGTTTTCTCTAGATCTAAGTTTGTATTTTCGGCTGTTCATGGGTTTTAAATCTACCAACTTAGCGTGTTTTCGGATCAGAGAGTTCATGTGGTAGAACTGCTCGTTAGTCACGCACACGTCTCTACGTGTTTGCGTGTATTTCTCAGTCACGCTCGCGTTTGCGTGCGTGTATTTCTCAGTCACGCACACGTCTCTACGTGTTTGCGTGTATTTCTCAGTCACGCTCGCGTTTGCGTGCGTGTATTTCTCAGTCACGCTCGCGTTTGCGTGCGTGTATTTCTCAGTCACGCTCGCGTTTGCGTGCGTGTATTTCTTAGTCACGCTCGTGTTTGCGTGCGTGTATTTCTTAGTCACGCTCGCGTTTGCGTGCGTGTATTTCCCAGTCACGCTCGCATTTGTGTGCGTGTATTTCTTAGTCACGCTCGTGTTTGCGGGCGTGTATTTTAGTTACGCACACTTCTTAGAGCGCGTGCATGAATTTACCCCTCACATTCATGCTGTGCGTGCTAGCTTGAACCATTTATCACGCTCACGCTCGCCAGCATGGATCACCCTCCACGATTCACGCTTGCCAGCGTGAACCACTTTTCCTGCATGAACCACTTTCACGCTCACTCCTACTAGTCTTGGCATGACTTTTGGCCTTAGTATAGACTTGTTGGCGTGACTTTCTAACCTGGGTGTTTTTATTTGTTCTATAACTTATTCATTTAAGGATGGCATGATAATTCTCCTATTATATCCTTACGCATTTTTGCGTGAATTTTTTGATAAATCATGATATGTTAAATTTGTTAAAATGGATTGTTATGTAAAATGCACCTTGTGTCCTGATTGATCCATGGATACCCAGTATGACTAGAACTTAACCCTGAGAGTTATAGACCCGACCCCATGTAATATTGATGGACTTTCATGCCTTGTCACCATTGATAATGATTGTGACATTGACTAATAATTGATCATGCGTTCCTAGTTGGAACTAAGAGACTGGCTAGTCGTCTTATTGAATTGAATGAATGAGACACGTTCATGTAATGAACTATTATACTCGATTAGCCGATCCCGAATATTGGCATACAGGCACATGCAGGCTTCAAAGTAATTATTTATTATTTAATTATCTATTTATCTTACAAAGACAGCATGTGTACTCTATGGTCAAGGCATGATTATTTCGTGGTTAATTTGATTGTTGCATCACGCTATGTAAGACCTACAACCTAGCCGCACAGGTATCGTTTTAGAGTTGCGCATATCGTACCCCGTACGAAAGTACTCATTTGAATGGCCATGATCCACGGCATGGAACTTCGCTCAACGTAGGGACTATTAAGTTAAATAAAATAATGATGGCATGGAGAGAATGGATTCCCGAGTTCTTACATGGCAGCCCCCTTGGGACTATTAAGTGCCCGACGGGCCGGCTGGTTCCTACAGATACTGTAAATCTGTCACACGGGCGGGGAACAGTATCTGCTTATATTATTGTACATGCTATAACGGCGGGCGTCCCGCTGGGACTCTTCTAACTACATGATTGGCGCAATTGATTGACTGGATAGACTAGCCTCATAGTAAGAACTGAGGAATCCCTATTTTTGCATAATTTCAGGATAACTTGGGACTCACAATAGCTAGCCGTAGGAATTGATTGGCCGTTCAAGATGATTTGTTTGTGTACTGTATCTACTCTGTTGCCTAACTGAGATGATCAGGATGTCAGGACATGACGGGCCAACTTCTGTCCTTGTTTGGTTGGAAGGTTGGTTCGAAGTGTCGTGACGTTATGTGAATCCTAGTGGGAGGCAGAGATCTATTATTATATTTTCCTACTTACTGGTTTAGTCCTTCATATCGTCCTTCCTTGTGGTACTTGCTATTAGAGGTCTAACCTCACTGGTTTTGCATGGCCAGATTTAGAGCCGGTCCCCGAGGATCCAGCTTACTTCTACCTCCACGATGGTCAATACTAGAGGGATGATCGCTGGAGGACTCGAGTGGGTTTCCCTACTTCACCGCTCGTTTTGTCATTTACTTTATACTTAGCCGTTTGGCACCGACATGTTGGTCGGATCGTCTTGTACTTACTTTTGCATGATTGTAATTAAGTCAGACTGCAGCTGATAACAATTGTGTATACCTTACTATACCATCTGGCTATGTTTTGTAAAGCCAGATTTCCAGAACATTCTGACTGAGCGTTTGGGACGCCTTACTGCTTTATCTTACATGTTCTGTATTACTGTTTCTTATTTGAATAATTGAGACAATAGATGCGAAATGACCATAGTGAGACTTTTATGTAGTTTGCACCCCCTCGTCTGGTTAGACAGCATTGATCGTATTATACGGTATTCATCTACCCGTAATACGTAGCTGGCTGAGTCATTCCCCCGCTCTCCAGTATTCTGGTTCTGGGGCGTGACAAGGTTTTAGTGGTGGCCCATGCAGGTCAGATTTCAGACTTGTGGGGTGTTTCGATTTATAGGATGTCTCAATCACACATGTTCCCCCTTGATCTCATGATTCGTTATTCTCAGCCCTTGCTTGACATTCCGGTATCCTTTGGCTTCATTAATCCTTCATGTCCGGTTGTTTGATTGTTCTCTTGTCCCTTTTCTTAGGGGCACTTCGTCCGCATCTGCCAGGACTGGTCAACAGCAATAAGAGCAACATGGACAACCTGACCCTGTTGGTCAGCAACAAGGGCCGGTACTTACCCAAGAGGCTACCCAGGAAGAAGCGATAGTGGAACCAGCGGCTGGTTCGCAGTATCCGGATGTTCCACCACCACCGACAGTTCCACCTACCCAAGTGGACACACCAGCCCTTCTGGAGATCATGAGAGGAATGATGGCCACTCAGCAACATCAGATGTTGGCCCAGCAACGCATGCACACTCAGCTACAAGAGCAGAATGTGCTACTCAACCAAGGATTGCAGACAGCATTGGAAAGAGGGGCAAGGCCAGATTCAGGAGCATCAGCCAGGTTTTGCAAGTACAACTCCCGTCGTTTCGAGGGCACGGAGGATGCCATCTCAGCAGATGCATGGCTTAAGGACATGGAGGCTATTCTGACAGCAGCTAAGGTACCGGCAGAAGAACGTGTGGATCTTGTGAAGTTGTTACTTCAGGATCTCGCACGTGATTGGTGGGAATCAGAGGAAGTGGGCATTAGACGTCCTGTGGCTTGGGACGATTTCACGGCAAGATTCAAGACCAAGTACTATGGAGTTGTGGCTTGGGACGATTTTACGGCAAGATTCAAGACCAACTACTACGGCTTGCTATTGTGAGTCCCAAGTTATCCTGGAATTTTGCAATTAGGGATTCCTCAGTTCTTACTATGTGCAAGCAAGGCTAGTCTATCCAATCAATCGATTGCGCCAATCATGTAGTTAGACGAGTCCCAGCGGGACGCCCGCCGTTATAGCATGTACAATAATATAAGCAGATACCGTTCCCTGCCCGTGTGACAGATCTACAGTATCTGTGGGAACCAGCCGGCCCGTCGGGCACTTAATAGTCCCAAGGGGGCTGCCATGTAAGAACTCGAGAATCCATTCTCTCCATGCCATTATTATTTTATTTAACTTAATAGTCTCTACATTGAGTGAAGTTCCATGCCGTGGATCATGGTCATTCAATGAGTACTTTTGTACGGGATATGATATGCGCAACTCTACAACGATACCCGTGCGGCTAGGTTGTAGGTTTTACATAGCGTGATGCAACAATCAAGTCTAACCACGGAGTAATCATGCCTTGACCATAAAGTACACATGCTATTTTTTGTAAAATAGATAAATAATTAATTTGAAACCTGCATGTGCCTGTATGCCAATATTCGGGATTGGCTAATCGAGTACAATAGTTCATTACATGAACGTGTCTCATTCATTTCATTCAATAAGACGACTAGCCAGTCTCTTAGTTCCAACTAGGAACGCATGATCAATTTTAGTAAAGATAACCATTATTATCAATGGTATCAAGGCATGAAAGTCAATTAGTATTACATGGGGTCGAGTCTGTAACTCCTCAGAGTTAAGTTCCAGTCAATCTGGGTATCCATGGATCAATCAAGACACATGACACATTCTACACAGCAATCGATATTAACTATATTAACATGTCATGATTTATCAAGAAATTCACGCAAAGGCGTAAGAATATAATAGAAGAATTATCATGCCATCATAAAATGAAAAAGTTATAGGACAATTAAAAACACCCAGGTTAAAAGTTACGCCAGCAAGTCTAAGCTAAGGCCAAAAGTCACGCCAACAAGTCTAGTCGAAGTGAGCGTGAAAATGGGTCTTATTGGCATGCACAGTGTGAGTGTGGAAAATGATAAGAAATCCACGCACGCACTCGTGGGCGTCTGCGTGACTGAAAATCCACGCACTCATGAATGTGTGCGTGACTGAAAATACACGCACTCATGGATGTGTGCGTGACTGAAAATACACGCACGCTCATGAGAACGTGAGCGTGACTAAAAATACACGCAGACACGCAGAGACGTGTGCGTGACTGAAAATCTACGCAGACACGTAGAGACGTGTGCGTGACTAAAAATACACGCAGACACGTAGAGACGTGTACGTGAATAAAAATACACGCACGCTCATGAGAACGTGAGTGTGACTGAAAATCCACGCAGACACGTAAAAACGTGTGCGTGACTAAAAATACACGCAGACACGTATAGACGTGTGCGTGACTAAAAATACACGCACGCTCCTGAGAACGTTAGCGTGACTAAAAATACACGCACGCTGTAACGCTCCAGTCCCAAAATACGTAGGACCAAGTACGTAGACATGCCAGGTGTATACATACGAAATACATGGATCTCGTATGTATACATAAGCTGTAAATGTTGTAATCCAAGACAACTAAATCTCATCCACAAAGATAAATAATGATATAAAGAAATTTTGAGTTTGTCAAGTACACAATAGTTGGGCGGAGACAAAGTCCACTACCAACCAAATTAAATATGGAAAAATATACAAGGAAAGAATTTAACAAGCGAGAGCAATGGCGAGTCCAAGAGCGGTCATCACGAAGGAAGGAATGGCCTTAGCTAGAGCACCTGCAAGAAATCACGAAACGCACACCTGGAGAGATCACCAGGTCCTCAGAGGGATGTAACAAGACACATAATATCATGCCGATAAACTGAATAATAAAGCTCAACAGAAATATGCATGGGTAAAGGTTCCCTAACCATTCTTTGTGGATTTCAATTTAGAGGACAACGTTCTACGCAGGGGCTGTGTCTCAAGCATGTAATAAAGAGTGGCCAACAAGTAGCGCTCATCCGAGACACTATCGGCCGGGTAACACGTAGCGCTCATCCGAGACACTATCTCCCAAATGTGTAAAATAAAGGTAGCCCCTACGCTAATAGCTGTCCCCTTCCTCCCAATGATACTATTCGTGTGTCGTAACCATGACACACAAACACGTGTCGTTTCCACCACACTGTTTTAATATAGATAACTGCCAAGTCTTCTAATCATGCATCTATTGACAGTTATTCCTACGCATGCGCACGGGGGATCAACCCACACGCAAGTGACCTCTATATGATACTCACAACTCTCACACACAACTCGTGTACAATCGTGGCAAGTCAATACGATATACTAAATTTGATGGTAGTCTCTTAACTCTAAGCCAAATGCATAAAATATAGTAATTTGTATTTACATATAATTTAAAAAGAAATAACTAAAACATGCATGATATTGAGCAGAAATTTAAACAGTAAAGGCAAGGTGTCTTGCCTGGTGTTACGCCTGGTGGGGTATGATGATCCGTCAAATCTTGTGGTCCAATAGCCAAGATCGATGTATAAGAGTCCGAGATTCGCGAGAAAATAAAAGAGGTGATTAGTAATGCTCAAGACCCGACAATAGATGGGAATTTGTGGAGAAAAAGTATTTATACTATTTTTAGAATATACCTTGGTAGTTAAGGTAGTTTTTCTTCTCTTTAAAAAAAATATTTTAAACTTTAAATATCTTTTGAGATAAGACTATGTTTACCAAAATAGAGAAACTATAGTTTATTAGTAAAAACATTTTAGATAAAGAGTTTACGAAATCATTTATTTATTAGAGAATTATGGGTAGAATAAATATTAATAGTATAGAATATATCTTTACCGTATTTAGAATTATAGGCAAAGCCAAATATAATATATTTGTTACAATATAATTTAGGAATAGTAGCATATACATCTAATTATTTATGTACTTCAAATGACCCAACAATATTGATAATGAAAAATCCTTTGGAAAATTATCTATGCAATTAGGCTAATACTATAAATACATAAAATAGCATAATTATATATCAAATAAAATAAAATAATAATAATAATCCTAATAAGAAAAATAAATCAGTATATACAAATAATAATAATAATAATAATAATATGAACTTATGAAACTATATAATAATAATAATAATAATAATAATAATAATAATCTAACCTTACTCTTAAAAACCCTATTCCCCCAATTTATTCACAGAACAGAAGAGTGAGAGAGAGAGGGAGGAAAGTGGGGAAGGAGAGGGGTCGCTCAACGATCGGGGCGGATTCCGACGCCAGTGGCCGGCGGAGGTCGAGGGGAGGCAAACGCGGCGGAGTGTGATGTGTGAGAGGGAGAAGTCAGAGAGGAGGAGGCCTGGCTCACCGGTGATCCGGGCCGAAGTGGTCGGAGACCGGTGCGGAGGCTCACGAGGACGGCAACACGAAAGCTCGGCACGGCGAGGGCGCTGCTGTGGACTCGAGCGACGGCTCACCGCTTTGAGACGTCAGATCTGGCCTCTGTCGATGCTCGGGTTCGACACCGACGGTAGACGCTTAGCCGGCGATGAGAGGTGGTCTGGCCACGAGCACGGCACTCGATGACGGAGGAGATGGTATTCGACCCGGGGACGCGGAGGAGCTTGGTCGGATCTGTGGTGGCGTCGGATCCGACTGATGCGGCGATGGGGTTGGTAAGGTTTTCCATCCTTTTGCTCTGGTTATTACGGGTTTTTAGGCCGGCCGGTGGTTGCCGATGTGGTTTCTGGGGATGTTGTGCCGGGTTGGAGACGATGGTGAGGATTGTTGATTGTGGTGATGATGGATCGGGGTGATTGTTGGATTCGGCCATCGGGGAGAAAGGGATATGATGGCGGAGATTGGAGGCAGGAGGTGGTGGTGGTAGTCGGTGTTGTAATTGCTGGTGAGGGTGGATGTGATGTTAGGGATTTGGCCGGAGTTGGCCTGGATGATGGTGAAGGTGATGGCGATGGCGTTAATGGTGATGACGGTGGCTGGTGATGGTGGTCGTGGGTCGAGGAGCGACGGTGCTGGACGGAGAGGGGACGGTGCGATTTGTTGTATTTAGGTTAGGGTGTCGTCGCATTGGGTTGTCTGACACGATATTGATGGCGTGGTGGTGTCCTGCGTGACGCGGATACATAGTGGTGTCCGGTATGTCGGACACGGAGACGGTATTATGATGTATTTGTATTGGAAAAATATATAGTGGATGGAAGGCACGGACACGATGCACAATGGGGTAAAAATAATGGAGGAGTACCTGCCTATTTATAGGATGTGGGAATTCCCATTAGGATTAGGATTGGGATGTTTAAATCCCCATTAGATAGATCGTAATTTAATTTAAAATCAAATCCAAATCTAAATACGAATTCAATTTAAATCAAATCTCAATTTAAATAAAATTCTATTTTAAATCTAGATCATCTAATCTCTAATAAATATAAATTCTACCATAAATTTAAAATCGGTTTAAAATCCAATTCAATATAGATAAAAACTTATCTTTAATTTAAAAGCCATTTTAAAATAAGGTCAATAAAATCCTTTCCAATTTAAATTATCCAAATTTATAAACTATTAAATTAAACAAGATTAAAATATCTTTTTCACATCTATTAAAATATGCTATTAATTAATTTCAAAAATCAAGAATATTATTTAAATATTAATTTATAAAGTAGCTTTTGTAAATGATAAAATAGATTAATACACAAATTCCAAATTTCGCAAATATCTAGAATATATTTTACATAAACCAAATTTTTTTCTAAACTACTACTTATTTTTAAACAACAAAATAAATTACCCTTTTAATTTATATAAGGTTTTGGCAATAACGGCAAATAGATATAATTACTTAGGAAACTATATTTTCCATAAAAATAAATCTATATAAAAAAATACTTTTCTGAAAATATGTACCTCGCACATATTCGCACTCGTCGAGCAAAACGAAAAATAAAATTCCGTGCACGACGTACAATACGACTACGCGACGTACAATACAAAAATTTTAAATCAGTGCCAAAAATAAAAAAAGACAGTAGAAATTTAGGGGTTTTACACACGCTCCTGAGAACGTTAGTGTGACTAAAAATACACGCACGCTCCTGAGAACGTTAGCGTGACTAAAATTCACGCACGCTCCTGAGAACGTTAGCGTGACTAAAAATACACGCTGACACGTAAGAACGTGTGCGTGACTGGGCTGATGTTTTACGCGAGCACGTAAGGACGTGTGCGTGCAACATCTCCCGGACTCCAAGTCCTATGGAGCCTTTGTTCCGATGCCAGAAATACACGCTAAGTTGGTGGACCAAAACCCATGAACAGCCGAAAAATACAAACTTACATCTAGAGAAAATAAGCCACAGAAATCACATATGCCAAGCACTAAACTCTCTCAGGATCATGAGAGGAAGAGTAATGATCCATAAAAATGGGTGATTGAGAAGCAAGTTTGCACTTGCCTTCTCCTGCTGCTGGTAGGTGGTGGAGAGTAATAGGAGGAAGAAGAAGTAATGGTGAGAATGAAGTTATGAAGAGAGAGAAGGAGATAGGAGCTTTAAATAGGAAGGGGTGGTAGGTGGGAGCTAATGGGCCGGGTTGCACCATGAACCCAAGAAGCCTAACCACAATAAGACTAAAGCAGGGGATAAAATGCAGGAAATAAAATACAGATAATAAGATTGCAGAAAATAAATTAGCATGAAAACTAAAGAGCAGCTAATTAATTAACATGAAAATTTAAAGAGCAGATAATTAATTACTATAAAACATGATAAATACAGATAATGAATTATAGGAATTTAAATACAGGATGATACATGATGGATACTAAATAAATACTCATGAGTTGTACATGAATAAAAATACGTATTCTGGGAACGGGGAGTGACATCTCTACCCACCTTGAAAAAATTCCATCCTCGGAATTTCAAATTCAAGCAAGATAGAGCATCTGGGCTAAACCAATCTAAGTACAAGCAATTAAATCAAGCAATCATTTTTCAATGTCCATAGCAAGTAACATATATGTAAATCCATCAATCTACGATATCAAGTAGCTCTACCCATAAGATGACAAGCATGAAGAATCAGGACAATCAAGGTATACAGAGAGATATAGCTTGTGAGTCAAACAGGTGTGGATACCGTGATCGTATATCATCCTCACGTTCCCACGTTGACTCTCCCAAGGAGTGATGACCCCAAGCAACACGGACAAGGCTAATTGTTCGGTTCTTGAGTATTTTCTCTCTTCGGTCCAAAATGGACACAGGCTGTTCCTCGTAAGACAGGTTGGTACCAATAACCAGCTCCGAATGATCGAGGATATGACTTAGGTCTGATACATACCTACGTAATTGAGATACATGAAACACGTCATGCACCTCTCGTAACGAAGGTGGGAGGGACAAAACGATAAGCAACATCGCCTATCCGATCAAGGATAACAAATGGGCCCACGTACCGCGGACTCAACTTCCCGCGAACGCCAAATCTAATGACCCCACGGGTAGGTGAGATCCGCAAGAATACGTGGTCCCCAACAAAGAATTCTAACGGCCTACGAGGCTGGTCCGCCCAATGACGATGTCGGTCTTGCGCAACTCGAAGTCGCTCTCTAATTTCCTTAACCACTTCAACCGTCTGAACAATCATTTCTGGGCCTAACATTTTCCTCTCTCCGATATCATCCCATGCAAGCGGTGACCTACACTTCTTACCATATAGTGCTTCGAATGGCGCCATCCGTATACTGGCTTGATAACTGTTGTTGTATGAGAACTCAACTAAGTGCAGGTGGCTCTCCCAAGATCCTCCAAAATCTAAAGTGCAAGCTCGTAACATGTCTTCTAAGGTCTGAATCGTTGTTTCTGATTGCCCATCTGTCGGCGGATGGTAAGCCGTGCTAAATCTTAACTTGGTACCCAGACTATGATGTAAGCTCTTCCATAAATATGATGTAAAGCGGGTATCTCGATCCGACACAATACTGACAGGGACTCCATGCTGCCTGACTATCTGTTGCATATATAATTTCGCCAATTTTTCTGTAGATTGCCCTACTCTGAAAGGAAGGAAGTGCGCTACCTTCGTAAGCCGATCTACTATCACCCAAATAGCATCCTTACCACTTGGTGATCTCGGTAAACCGGTCACAAAGTTCATTGTGATGTGCTTCCACTTCCATTCCGGGATAGGAAGCGGTTGCAACAACCCAGCTGGCCTCTGCTGTTCTGCCTTCACTTGCTGACATACCAAGCAACGGGAAACAAATCTAGCTATCTCTCTCTTCATCCCGTTCCACCAGAAATGCTGCTTGATATCTTGGTACATCTTGGTCCCTCCAGGGTGAATAGAATACTGAGAACTGTGAGCTTCTGCCATAACCTCCTGTCTGATATCTCCACTAGGCACACATAGATGTGATCCAAATCTAAGTGTACCATCTTCATGAATTCTCATCTCCTTCCTGAGTCCTGACTCACATTCTGCCCTAAGCTTCTGAATCCTTGGGTCTGGTGCCTGAGCTGCCTTGATCCTGTCTACCAAGTCGGATTGAACTTGCAGACTTGATAGAACTCCTACATCACTAGGAAGTATAACTTCGATGCCCATCTCCTGAAGGTCTTCTAAGATATGCCTCTGCGTTGTCAACATAAATACGCCGCCTCTCCTGCTGAGAGCGTCTGCTACTACATTAGCCTTGCCTGGATGATACTGAAGCTCCACGTCATAATCCTTAATCAACTCCAGCCATCTCCTCTGCCTCATGTTCAGCTCCTTCTGAGCAAAGATGTACTTCAGACTTTTATGATCTGTGTACATCTCCACTCGGTCACCATATAAGTAATGCCTCCATAGCTTCAGAGCAAACATTACTGCCGCCAATTCCAGATCATGAGTTGGGTAATTCTTCTCGTGGTCCCGAAGCTGCCTAGATGCATACGCTATCACCTTCCCATGCTGCATAAGGACGCATCCAAGCCCTTTACCTGACGCATCACAATATACTGTAAAACCTCCTGGTCCAACTGGTAATGTAAGAATAGGTGCTGATATCAACTTCTGCTTCAAAGTCTCGAATGATGTCTGACTTTCTGCCGACCAAACGAATGGCACATCCTTCCGGGTCAAGCGGGTCATGGGTGATGAAAGCCTTGCAAAGTCTGATACAAACCTTCTGTAATATCCTGCCAATCCCAAAAAACTCCGCACATCTGCTACGGTCTTGGGTACTGGCCAACTCTCTACTGCTTCTACCTTCTTGGGATCTACTGCTACTCCAGCTCCTGATATGATATGACCCAAAAATAAAATGTGATCAGACCAAAACTCACACTTGCTGAGCTTGGCATACAACTGGTTCTCTCTCAGAACCTGCAACACTTTCCTGAGATGGTCTTCATGCTCTTCTTCACTAGCAGAGTATACGAGGATGTCGTCAAGAAACACAACGACGAACTGGTCTAAGTATGGCATGAAGATGCGGTTCATCAAATCCATGAATATTGCTGGAGCATTGGTCAAACCAAACGGCATTACTAAGAATTCATAATGCCCATACTTCGACCTGAATGCTGTCTTGGGAATATCTTCCTTCCGAACCCTCACCTGATGGTACCCTGAACGAAGATCTATCTTGGAGAAAACTCTAGCTTTGCTCAACTGATCAAGTAAGTCGTCGATCCTGGGTAATGGGTACTTGTTCTTCACTGTTGCCGCGTTAAGCTTACTGTAGTCAATACACAATCTGGATGACCTATCCTTCTTCCCCACAAGTACCGCTGGTGCTGCCCATGGCGATACGCTAGCTTGGATGAACTTCTTCTCCTTCAGTTCCTCTATGTGCGGATATACCTTGGCCTGCTCTGAATCCGCCATTCTGTAAACTCGATCTGATATCGGTTTAGTTTCTGATGCCAATTCTATACTGAACTTAATATCCCTAACCGGTGGTAGACCTGGAAGTTCTTCGGAAAATACGTCCAGAAATTCTTCAACTACCTTCGGAATCTGAACTTCTTCCATTGCCGCTACTACTCCCTGCTCTTGCTGAGTTACCTCTGATCTGACTAAGATGACCCGCTCCATGCCTGGAATATCAAAAGATACACTCCCTCTACGACAATCTATTGTCGCATGACTGTCTTTCAGCCAGTCCATGCCTAAGATAACGTCGAAATTTCCAACAGTAAATTCTATCAACCGGGCGGGTAAGGAATGCCCACAAACTACAACGCTACACGCTAGAATAACTCTACTGACTCCTACGAGCCCATTACCAGTGAGTATATTCAATCTCCCTGGCAATGCCTCGAACTCCATTCCTAGTCGTGTCGCAAATCGTGCAGATATAAATGAATGGGATGCTCCCGAATCAAACAATGCTACTGGGGGATATGAGGCGACGAGAATGTTAACTGCCACAACATCTTCCGATGCCAATGCCTCTTCTAATGACAGAGTGAATGCCTGCCCTCGACCTCCTTGCTGGTTTCCATGTTGCGGCCTAGCCTGGTGCTGCTACTGGCCCCTTCTCTGATGATGCTGGGGTGGTCTATGCTGGTGTTGCTGCATCGACGGTCCCTGCTGCCGAAACATCTGAGCCTGCGGACGCTGTGCCAACGGCCTAACGGCTATTGCTGGTCCTCGATACTAGCCTGCCCCTGCTGCTGGCAGAGCAGGAAACTGCTGCCCTGGTCCTCCTGACCTCGAATTCATGGGACATGTGGTAATCCGATGGTCTGGATTTCCACATATCAGACATAGTCCATTCAATGTCCGACACACATCTCTAGTGTGCCCCATCTTTCCACAATAAGTGCAGCCCGCCGGGGGTTGCTGGTTCTTCCTCTGTTGCTATTGCTGCTGCCTGGGTGGTGGTGCTGGTCCTCGTATCGCCACATCATGGATACGAATGCCAGTGGATGGTGCTGTTGTTCGGGGTGCTGCTCCCCCTCCTCCTTCAATCTGACTGTAGGATCTCTTCTGACCCCAGTCCTTACTGCAAGCCTCTGAATGGTGATCTCATGCCTTCGAGTCGCCATCAATACTTCGTCAAAAGTTTGATAATTGTGCCCCTCTATCAATTGCAAGAGTTCAAGATAAAACCCTTGTTGAAACCTCATAGCCCTCTGGCGCTCCGTCGCTACCATCTCTGGGGCAAATCTACTCAATCTGCAGAACTCCGCTGCATAAGCATCTACAATCTTGCCAGCCTGCCTGAGGCTGATAAACTTCTGTTGTAGCTCAAACTGCGCCACAACTCCATAGTATTTGGTCTTGAATCTTGCTGTGAAATCGTCCCAAGCCACAGGACGTCTGATGCCCACTTCCTCTGATTTCCACCAATCACGTACGAGATCCTGAAGTAACAACTTCACTAGATCCACACGTTCTGCTGCCGGTACCTTAGCTGCTGTCAGAATAGCCTCCATATCCTTAAGCCATGCATCTGCTGATATGGCATCCTCCGTGCCCTCAAAATGGCGGGGGTTGTACTTGCAAAACCTGGCTGATGCTCCTGAATCAGTCCTCGCTCCTCTTTCCAAAGCCGTCTGCAATCCTTGGTTGAGTAGCACATTCTGCTCTTGTAGCTGAGTGTGCATGCGTTGCTGGGCCAACATCTGATGTTGCTGAGTAGCCATCATTCCTCTCATGATCTCCAGAAGGGCTGGTGTGTCCACTTGGGTAGGTGGAACTGTCGGTGGTGGTGGAATGTCCGGATACTGCGATCCAGCTGCTGGTTCCACTATCACTTCTTTCTGGGTAGCCTCTTGAGGTGAGACTGGCCCTTGTTGCTGACCAACCGGGTCAGGTTGTCCATGTTGCTCCTGCTGTTGTTGTTGCTGTCCAGCTCTGACCGATACGGTCGAAGTACCCCTAAGAAAAGGGACAAGAGAACAATCAAACAATCGGACATGAAGGATCAATGAAGTCAAAGGATACCAGAATGTCAAGCAAGGGTTGAGAATAAGGAATCATGAGATCAAGGGGGAACACGCGTGATTGAGACATCCTATAAATCAAAACACCCCACAAGTCTGAAATCAGACCTGCATGGGCCACCACTAAAACCTTGTCACGCCCCAGAACCAGAATACTGGAGAGCGGGGGAATGAATCAGCCAGCTACGTATTACGGGTAGATGAATACCGTATAATACGATCAATGCTGTCTAACCAGACGAGGGGGTGCATACTACATAAAAGTCTTACTATGGTCATTTCACATCTATTGTCTCAATCCTTCAAACAAGAAACAGGAAAATAGAGAGCATGTAAGAATAAGCAGTAAGGCGTCCCAAACGCTCAGTCAAAATGTCCTTTGAGATCTGGCTTTACAAAACATAGCCAGATGATATAGCAAGTATACACAATTGTTATCAGCTGCAGTCTGACTTAATTACAATCATGCAAAAGTAAGTACGAGACGATCCGACTAACATGTCGGTGCCAAACGGCTAAGTATAAGTAAATGACAAAAAGAGCGGTGAAGTAAGGAAACCCACTCGAGTCCTCCTGCGATCATTCCCCTAGTATTGACCATCTTGGAGGTAGAAGTAAGCTGGATCCTCGGGGACCGGCTCTAAATCTGGCCATGCAAAACCAGAGATGTTAGACCTCTAATAGCAAGTACCACAAGGGAGCACGATATGAAGGACTAAACCAGTAAGTAAAAGAATATAATAATAGATCTCTGCTTCCTACTAGGATTCACATAACATCACGACACTTCGAACCAACCTCCCAACCAAACAAGGACAGAAGTTAGCCCGTCATGTCCTGACATTCTGATCATCATAGTTAGGCAACAGAGTAGGTACAGTACACAAACAAATCATCTTGAACGACCAATCAACTACTACGGCTTGCTATTGTGAGTCCCAAGTTATCCTGGAATTATGCAATTATGGATTCCTCAGTTCTTATTATGTGCAAGCAAGGCTAGTCTATCCAATCAATCAATTGCGCCAATCATGTAGTTAGACGAGTCCCAGCGGGACGCCCGCCGTTATAGCATATACAATAATATAAGCAGATACCGTTCCCTACCCGTGTGATAGATCTACAGTATCTGTGGGAACCAGCCGGCCCGTCGGGTACTTAATAGTCCCAAGGGGGCTGCCATGTAAGAACTCGGGAATCCATTCTCTCCATGCCATCATTATTTTATTTAACTTAATAGTCTCTACGTTGAGTGAAGTTCCATGCCGTGGATCATGGTCATTCAATGAGTACTTTTGTACGGGGTACGATATGCGTAACTCTACAACGATACCCGTGCGGCTAGGTTGTAGGTTTTACATAGCGTGATGCAACAATCAAGTCTAACCACGGAGTAATCATGCCTTGACCATAAAGTACACATGCTATTTTTGTAAAATAGATAAATAATTAATTTGAAACCTGCATGTGCCTGTATGCCAATATTCGGGATTGGCTAATCGAGTACAATAGTTCATTACATGAACGTGTCTCATTCATTTCATTCAATAAGACGACTAGCCAGTCTCTTAGTTCCAACTAGGAACGCATGATCAATTTTAGTAAAGATAACCATTATTATCAATGGTATCAAGGCATGAAAGTCAATTAGTATTACATGGGGTCGAGTCTGTAACTCCTCAGAGTTAAGTTCCAGTCAATCTGGGTATCCATGGATCAATCAAGACACATGACACATTCTACACAGCAATCGATATTAACTATATTAACATGTCATGATTTATCAAGAAATTCACGCAAAGGCGTAAGAATATAATAGAAGAATTATCATGCCATCATAAAATAAAAAGTTATAGGACAATTAAAAACACCCAGGTTAAAAGTCACGCCAGCAAGTCTAAGCTAAGGCCAAAAGTCACGCCAACAAGTCTAGTCGAAGTTAGCGTGAAAATGGGTCATGTTGGCATGCACAGTGTGAGTGTGGAAAATGATAAGAAATCCACGCACGCACTCGTGGGCGTGTGCGTGACTGAAAATCCACGCACTCATGAATGTGTGCGTGACTGAAAATACACGCACTCATGGATGTGTGCGTGACTGAAAATACATGCACGCTCATGAGAACGTGAGCGTGACTAAAAATATACGCAGACACACAGAGACGTGTGCGTGACTGAAAATCCACGCAGACACGTAGAGACGTGTGCGTGACTAAAAATACACGCGGACACGTAGAGACGTGTGCGTGACTAAAAATACACGCACGCTCATGAGAACGTGAGTGTGACTGAAAATCCACGCAGACACGTAGAAACGTGTGCGTGACTAAAAATACACGCAGACACGTAGAGACGTGTGCGTGACTAAAAATACACGCACGCTCCTGAGAACGTTAGCGTGACTAAAAATACACGTACGCTCCTGAGAACGTTAGCGTGACTAAAAATACACGCACGCTCCTGAGAACGTTAGCGTGACTAAAAATACACGCACGCTCCTGAGAACGTTAGCGTGACTAAAAATACACGCTGACACGTAAGATCGTGTGCGTGACTGGGCTGATGTTTTACGCGAGCACGTAAGGACGTGTGCGTGCAACATCTCCCGGACTCCAAGTCCTATGGAGCCTTCGTTCCGATGCCAGAAATACACGCTAAGTTGGTGGACCAAAACCCATGAACAGCCGAAAAATACAAACTTAGATCTAGAGAAAACAAGCCACAGAAATCACATATGCCAAGCACTAAACTCTCTCAGGATCATGAGAGGAAGAGTAGTGATCCATAAAAATGGGTGATTGAGAAACAAGTTTGCACTTGCCTTCTCCTGCTGCTGGTAGGTGGTGGAGAGTAATGGGAGGAAGAAGAAGTAATGGTGAGAATAAAGTTATGAAGAGAGAGAAGGAGATAGGAGCTTTAAATAGGAAGGGGTGGTAGGTGGGAGCTAATGGGCCGGGTTGCACCATGAACCCAAGAAGCCCAACCACAATAAGACTAAAGCAGGGGATAAAATGCAGGAAATAAAATACAGATAATAAGATTGCAGGAAATAAATTAGCATGAAAACTAAAGAGCAGCTAATTAATTAACATAAAATTTTAAAGAGCAGATAATTAATTACTATAAAACATGATAAATACAGATAATGAATTATAGGAATTTAAATACAAGATGATACATGATGGATACTAAATAAATACTCATGAGTTGTACATGAATAAAAATACGTATTCTGGGAACGGGGAGTGACATATATGCATGAGGAAATGAAAAGAAGAAGGGATTTATACCTCCCGGTAGATCGAATCGAAGAAAAGCCTTCCCGGAGTGACACCGACACGTAGAGATTCCAAAAGGACACGAACGAGCTCCGAATCCTCCCAAATTTGGGTAGCTTCCTCCTTGGCTAGAATGGAGAAGGAAAGAAGAAGATTTGGTGGCGAAAGGGAAGGATTTGGTGGAGAAATTGCTAGGGATTGCTCTCTAGAAATTTGGGGAAGAACAAGAGAGAGAGTGTGGATGAGAATAATGAAATGAACTTGAGCCTATCCTCTCCCAAAGTGGCTGGCCATATGGGGCTATTTGTCCTATTATGGTAAGGTCCAAAATGCCCCCACTAACCTATTCTATTAGTATTAGGAAAGGGCTAATTGGTTGGGGCTAAATTAGTCATTCTAAAGTCTCTAATCACACTAACCTTATCCATAATAATTAGTCTAACCTCTAACTAAAATTAATATCATATGGACTAAAATTAATATCATGTGGGCCATGCCTAACTAGTGTGTGGGTCCACTAAAGTCAACACTGCCCCCGGGTCCCCGTTTTAAGTCGGATTGAGCTGAAATTCGAACCCGACTCAAATAATCCCAAACAATATCATAAATAATAAAATAAATTTCAAAAAATTTTAAAAATACAAAATGACAAAAATACCTTTGTTCCTGAAAACTGGGGTGATAAATTTCCTCGAAATTAAAACCAAACAATAGTAAAATGTCAAAATTACAAGTCATAATTTTAAATAGTTTAAAAATGATTAAAAATCACCAAAAATTATAATATAAAATAATAATCAATAAATAATAATTATAATTACAAAATTTCAAAATTATCCTCATTTGGAAAACTGGGTGTTACAGGAAACAACTCTCTATATGAGCTACTTGATCAATCTAGTAATTAACCTAGTCAGATACAACATGAATTCCTGACCGTGGTAACCGGGGATGAAAGTCCTAGACATGATACGAGACAAGACTGGTAGCTTATACAAGCACATTCAAGAACAATCACCCACGTTGTCAAGACGAGTTATTATTCAGCATGTCAAGATAGCCGTAGCAACAACATTCAAGATTACATGTTAGACTTACTTATCAAGATTACTTGTCAAGAGTGCGTCACGACGGGCCACTATCAAGATTACTTATCTTGTCAAGAGTGCGTCACGATGGACCACCATCAAGAATTATCATGTCAAGTTACTTGTCAAGAGTGCACCACGATGGGTCACTATTTAAGAGTTATTCATGTAAAGCCATAATGCCATGCCATGTTCAGGGTTAAATTAAGACAAGTTATGCCCAAGATTCACAATCATCAAATCGGGTAGTCACAAGTTAGGCTAAGTACAAGATGTAAGCAATCTAAAACATAAAACAATGTAATAATAAAGAACATGCTAGGGTCAAGGGCATGGGGGCCAAGGAATACATGCGGCCCAAACATGAGGTCCGCAGGACTTCATGCGGCCAAGATTACATGCGGTCCGCAGGACTGCATGCTGCCAAGAATACATGCGCCCAAACATGCGGTCCACAGGACTGTATGCGGCCAAGAATACATGCGGTTAAGGATTCATGCATGCGGTCTGCAGACTCATGCGGTCCGCAGGACTGCATGCGGTCAAGGGGTTCATGCGGTCAAGGATGCATGCATGCGGTCCGCAGGACTCATGCGGTCAAAGGGTTCATGCGGTCAAGGATGCATGCATGCAGTCCGCAGACTCATGCAGTCCACAGGACATATGCGGCCAGACTTCACATTTTCTCCAAAAATTCGAAAAAGATGGCCATGGAACTCACGAACTTATAGATTCCATAAATCACTCAAAATAACTCGAAATTCGGGTTTTCAAAGGTCCATTTTGAGAAAAATCGAATTCTCTACAACATAGAACAATCAAAACATGAAAATAATAAAGTTTGATAAATCAAAACCCAAGAAAACCAAAAATAACACAAACGTAGATCTACAAAGATCCCTTCATCTAACCCAAGAACTCCAAGTTCTAAACAGGCTTAGAATCAAGAGGGAAAGATAATAGAACAATAAAATCTAAGATCCATCATGAAGCAAGATTATACTTGCCTAAACTCTCTAGGTTGGTGGGAGAGTAATAGAGAAGGAGGTGAAGAAATGAATGGAAGTAATGAAAAGAGAGAAATGGGTGGTTGGGTTTTATAAAGAGAGGGGACGGTTCAACATGTTAAACCAACCATCAAAATAAACCAAACCAAGCCATCCAAAGCAAGTCAAGTTGGACCAACCCAACCCAAGGTCAATCCTAGTCAAGATACATCAAGGCAAGCCATAAGGAAATACGAAAATACAGTAAATAAAATATGGGTCAAAATTCGTATACGCACACTGGAATACGTATAACGAAAAACAGAAGTGACAACTCTACCTACCTTAAAAAAATTTCATCCTTGGAATTTAATTAAGAGGCTAGAGATGTCGGGGCAAGCTATACTAAAACATAAGCCATCTATGACTAGCAACCAATCAAGCAATCATTCATGCAAGCAACTAATTTAAAAGCATAAGGCATAAGGAAGACACTCTGCTGGAAACCTCTCTGCCGATTCTGCATCTGAGCTTGGATTTGGGCATACTGCTGGGGTATCTGCTGCCGGAAGGCTTGTGCCAGAGGCGACAATGGCCTCGGAGGCTGGTACTGCTGCTGCTGCTGCTGCACTGGTGCTGGGGCTGGTCCCCTAACCGATGGACTAGTTAGGTTCGGCGATGATGAACAGGTTCTATTCGGGCAGGACCCTATCATGTGGTCCGGTGCCCCACAAGCCAAGCACATTCCCTGTGCTCTGCGGCATTCTGATACTACATGCCCTGGCTTCCCATAATGAATGTAGCCCATTACGGAAGACTACTTTTGCTTCTGTTGTTGAGGGTACGTTGGTGTTGAATGCTGAACCGACTTAACTGCATTCGCCCTTCGAGAAACTCCAATCGACAAAGCCCTAGCCGTCGGGGCTGGTTCTGAGGACAGACTCATTTGCCCATGAGATATCTTCCTATTTTCGGTTCGGTCCACGATCCTCTGCGAGGTATACTCGTGCTTCCTAGCTGCCCTCAAGACAGCATCAAAAGTCTGATGTTCGAACAGCTCCACCGCTAGAATAATCTCCAGGTGGAGTCTCTGCTGGAACCGCTGGGCTCGGTCCAACTCGATTGCCACCAAGGTGGAAGCAAACCGACTCAGTCTTGAAAACTCGACCGTATATCCATCGACCGTCCTGCTAATCTGCTTCAAATTGGTGAACCTCGTCTGCAGATCATGTCGAGCCACTGCATCAAAGTACTTGATCTGAAACTTGTCATTGAATGTCGCCCATGAGACAGGCGTCGCCAATCCAACTGCCAACATCGCCCACCAGGTGCGGGCTAAGTCCAATAACTGTAGCCGCACTGCAACCACCTCCTCTTCCTCTGGAGTCTTGGTTGCTCCCAAGATAATCTCGATGTCCTGGAGCTAGCATCAACTGCAATCACGTCCTCGCTGCCGTCAAAGAAGAGAGGGTTCAGGCACTTGAAATTGTTAGCTGCATTGTTCCCTTGGTAACCAACTTTGCCCATGGCAGCTTGTACTGTCTGGTGTAGGACATCGCCCCGACGATCCTGTGATGCAAGAAATTCCCTGATAAGTCCAATCAAGTCCCTGTTGTCGGACTCTGCAGGCTGGACTGGCTGAACTGGGGGCTCTGGGTCATCAGAGTGCATGGCTCGGAATGCTGCTCCCGAGTGCTGGGCTTGGTCTTCTTGTTGTTGTTGGGGTGCTGGTTGAGCTCCTCCCGGCTGATCGATAGGAACAATGCCACTGAAGCAATGATATGGGGAACAATAAGGAATGACCAAGATAGATCAAAGATTTTAAACAAGTTACCTGGTCAAGATTTTAGGAGATTTAGAAGCCGTGAGTAGAGATCAAAGGCGAGTGCTAATTGAGACATTTATTCGGTAAAACCCTCACACATCTTGATTTACAATACCTGTATGGGCCACCACTTAAACCATGTCACGTTCCATAACCAGAATACTGGAGAGCGGCGGCAGACACAGCCAGCTACGTATATAGAAGTGTAATCCACCTCGATATACGGTCACAGCTGTCTAGATGTATGAGGATTTATCTACAAGCTATCAGTCTCTTATGGTCAAGAACAAGCCTAGTGTCTCAATCTCAAGCAAGTAATAATAGTTACAAGATGTTAGACCATCAGATATTCAATAGTAAGACGTTCCATACATTTCATATACAGATGATCATGAAGCTAGTCTTACAAAATGTGTGGACTAACAAGAGTTTCAATCATACATGATCAACCCTAGGATTTGTTAATCATATTTCAGCCCTTAAGCAGACAAGAAATATAAGTAATCAACACGTGCTAACACTTGCTCGGCGGCTAAACGCCTCAAAAGAAAAGTTTTACAATAGAGCAGGAGAGCAAAATAAAACCCACTCGTTGCCAGAGTTTCTTCTAGTGTTCACCATCTGGCTGGAAGGCTGGGAGATCCTCGGGTGCTGCTCCGAAATCTGGTCATACAAAACCAGCTGGGTCAGACCAGAGCAAGTACCACAAGGGAGACTTCACTTAAGAACTAAAACCAGCATGTCAGAACATAAACAAGAATAATAATAGGAAAACATGAAATGTAAATAAGGCAACAAATGACGAGAGGACGAGGAACTATTCCGGAAGCCATGTTACAATCCTTAAACCAAACAAGGACCGGGGTTGTAACACTTCGCCTGAACAGAATCGGACCTCTAGCCATTTATTGCTAAGAGTAAAGCGTAAGCAAGCATGTCCTGAGATAGCCATGTACTGGATCTAGACAAGACTAGACAAGATTGGATGCCATCCAACATTCACGGCCAAGCAAAGAGTACGGCTTGTTACTTTAACTAACTAGGGTTATCACAAGCCTAGTTACTAGAAAGATGCAATGAGATGTTCCGGCCGTCACAAGCCCTGCAGCTATCCAGGTTATCCAGACGAGATTCATGTAAGAGTTATCAAGAATTATTAGGTGACTTAGAGTGCAACACATGACAATGTGCTTATTACTTGTTTCAAGAAGTGCCCCACATGACAGTGGGCTGGAAATGTGCCCTACTCGACGATAGGCTACAAGTCCACTCAAAGCGCCCAAATAACGGGATCGTCTGTAACTGGAAACATCTCTCTATATGAGCTAATTGATCAATCTAGTAATTAACCTAGTCAGATATAGCATGAATCCCTGACCGTGGTAACCAGGGATGCAAGTCCTAGACATGATACGAGACAAGACTGGTAGCTTATACAAGCACATTCAAGAACAATCACCCACGTTGTCAAGACGAGTTATTATTCAGCATGTCAAGATAGCCGTCGCAACAGCATTCAAGATTACATGTTAGACTTACTTATCAAGATTACTTGTCAAGAGTGCGCTACGGCGGGCCACTATCAAGATTACTTATCTTGTCAAGAGTGCGTCACGACGGACCACCATCAAGAATTATCATGTCAAGTTACTTGTCAATAGAGCACTACGACGGGTCACTATTTAAGAGTTATTCATGTAAAGCCATAATGCCATGCCGTGTTCAGGGTTAAACTAAGACGAGTTATGCCCAAGATTCACAATCATCAAATCGGGTAGTCACATGTTAGGCTAAGTACAAGATGTAAGCAATTTAAAACATAAAATAATATAATAATAAAAGAACATGCAAGGGACAAGGGCATGGAGGCCAAGGAATACATGCGACCCAAACATGCGGTCCGCAGGATTGCATGCTGCCAAGAATACATGTGGTCCGCAGGACTGCATACGGCCAAGAATACATGCGGTCAAGGATTCATACATGCGGACCACAGACTCATGCAGTCCGCAGGACTACATTCGGTCAAGGGGTTCATGTGATCAAGGATGCATGCATGCGGTCCGCAGACTCGGTCAAGGGGTTCATGCGGTCAAGGATGCATGCATGCGGTCCGCAGACTCATGCGGTTACTGGACATATGCGGCCAGACTGCATATTTTCTCCAAAAATCTGAGAAAGATAGCCATGGAACTCACGAACTTACAAAGTCCATAAATTACTCAAAATAACTCGAAATTCTGATTTTCAAACTCCATTTTGAGAGAAATCGAATTCTCTACAACATAGAACAATCAAAACATGAAAATAATGAAGTTTGATAGATCAAAACCCAAGAAAATCGAAAATGACACAAACTTAGATCTACAAAGATTCCTTCATCAAACCCAATAACTTCAAGTTCTAAAGAGACTTAGAATCAAGAGGGAAAGATAATGGAACAATAAAATATAAGATCCATCATGAAGCAAGATTACACTTGCCTAAGCTCTCTAGGTTGGTGGGAGAGTAATGGAGAAGAAGGTGAAGAAATGAATGGAAGTAATGAAGAGAGAGAAATGGGTGGTTGGATTTTATAAAGAGAGAGGATGGTTCAACATGTTGAACCAACCATCAAAATAAACCAAACCAAGCCATCCAAAGCAAGTCAAGTTGGACCAACCCAATCCAAGGTCAACCCTAGTCAAGATACATAAAGATAAGCCATAAAAATACGAAAATACAGTAAATAAAATATGGGTCGAAATTCGTATAAGCACACTGGAATACGTATAACGGAAAACGGGAGTGACAGTTGGCCACCTCGGCTAGAGCCTACTCCACTTCGCGGTGACGGGCGGCCATGCGAAGCCGACCTCGGACGGATGCATCGCACTGCACCTGGTCGCGACGGAGCAGCAGCGCACTGCCTCCGCATGCTATTTTATGTAAGGACTGTGAAGTTTCAGTCCAAATCCAAATATGTGGGCTGTCCTCAAGTAAAAGTTTGGGGTGGCAAATTTGTAAATAAATTGAAAATTTGAAAAAAAATTGGGTGTCCTTAAGTAAAAATTGAGGTGCTAAGGCCATCTCCAATGGGGGTTTCTATCTTCCCTATTTATATGGCAGAAATTCATTTTAGAAAAAAACTTTCCCAATAGTGATTTCTATTCCTATTTCTATCCTAGGTGGCAATGATGTAGGATAGAAAATTTATATGAGGATTTCTAACTGTAGAAACTCTCATAGAAACTCTCTCTCTCTCTCTCTCATGACAATTATTATTGGACCCCACACTATTAAATTGGTCATTTTATTTTGTGACACATAGGATAGAAATGGGGAACTATTGGAGAGTATTTTTTGTGTGTACAATTTTTATGTAGAAACTCTTCCAATTAGGATGGAAATCTACTTAAAGGTGTGTTTGGTAGGAGGGAAAAGTGGGAGGAAGAAAAATATATGAGGGAAAAGTGGGAGAAAGCAAATATTTTCTCTTGTTTGGTATGAGGAGAAAAGTGGATGGAAGGAAAAGTGGAGAGATTTATTTTCCCTCATAATCTAAGAAAATCAATCATCCCAAAAGTGAAAGAAAAAGTGCATACACATCTTAATTTACAATTATACCCTATAGAAATTATATTATTTTAAAATAGTTCAATAAAGTCAAATAGTAAATAAATATTGTTAGTTGAGGTTATAATTGGTAAAGTGTATATTTTTTTATTTTTTTCTTCCACTTTTCTTTTCATACTAAACAAAGAAAAATATATCACTTCTATTTTCCTTCCACCCTACCAAACACAAATGAAAGAAATAGTCTTTCCTTGTCATATGGATGGAAAAAAAAAATATAGATGAAATTTTTTTTTTTTTTTTTGATTTTTTTTCCTTCCATTTTTCTATCGTTCCTACCGAACACAACCTAAAATACAATGTCACAACTTGGATAGAAACTCAATTTTAGAAATCACCATAAGATGGCCTAATAGAAATTCCCGAATTAATATGTTGCGGTGTGGAACCGGCTGACTTATATGAATGTGGGGGTGAAGCTCAAGCAAGACAACACTCCTCTACGTCTCTTTCGCACGCATGGTCGACGAACACCTCTTCTTCCTGGTAGAGATCCATATGTTCTCACAAAGTGCCTAAGAAACACTCCAGCTAGCGCCACCACCTCTTCTGCTTCTTCATTGCTTGCGTGCATGGAAGAATGTTGCTAACCACCATGTCCATGCATGCATGCTAATTAGCTCTACTCAACTCCACTAAAATATATACAACTACAGCTCCCTAGCAGCCGAGCGTACGTACAATGAGTCCATCGACGTCTTCTTGTTCCTACTGTTCTCCTCGGCGACGTCGCTCTCCCCCGACGGAAAAGCCCTCCTCTCCCTCCTCTCCAGCACCAGTATTTCTCCTTCTTCGGTGGTGCCGTTGTGGAACCCCGACCAGCCGACGCCATGCTCGTGGCAAGGCGTGACGTCACGTCATCTCCCTCTCCTCTCCCTCCCCCAACAACTTGCTGAACCTCACCTCCATCCCCTCCTCTCTCCAGCTCCTCCAACGTCTCCGGCCCCATTCCTCCATCCCTCGGCCAGATTCCTCCAATTTTTCCAGCTCCCAAACTTTGCCCACCCCCAAATAAGTCAGCCGAATTAGTTTTATTTTAAAAAATTGTTTTTGGCACCAGTTCCAACTGATGCCGAACAACTTTAAATTTTAAATTCTGGCTTGCATTGACGCCAAACAATTTTTTTTAATTATTTCATGTTTGGCGCTAGTCACACCGGTGCCTGGTCCTCTTTCTCATAGTTTTTCAAAACTTTTCACGTTCTGTGCAAATGTAGGAATTTTTTTCCCGTGGAATGAATTTCTTTTTTGTATATTATATTATGTGGGGAGTAACTATAAGGTCTCGTTCATTCATTTTTTTTTTTTTTTCGGTATTTGAAAATGTAAAGAAAATTGGAAGAAAATGTGAATTCTTAGAGAAAAAAAAATAAATTCTTGGATTGTTGAAAAAATTATTTTCTCCTCTATTTTTCTCTTGGAAATTATTTTTTTTCCTACTCATTTTCTTTCTTTGGCATCGAAACACAAAAATAAATAATTTTTCTTCCTCAAAATTCTGATTCTGCAAACCAAACATGGCCTAAGAGCATCTCTAAAGGTACACCTTGGAGATTATCTAGACTATGGAGTTTGTAAGCATTTAGGGGGTTACTTACGTAGTATGTACTCCAATGGTTGTGCTTTAAGTGACCCTTTTAACAATTGGTAAGACTGTATTTTCCTTTACCAACCCATTTGACATAGATGCAACCAAGTTAGGAAGCACTGATATTGGCGTACACGTACTACACATGTTGCATTACACGTAGGGCCGGTCCTTAGTAATAAAGTCCTTGTGCGAATTTTAAAATGTGGTCCTAAATTTATTTATTCATATTTTTTAAATATATTATTATATGTCTTTATCAAGATCTCGGGAGATAGCTCTTGATTGTATATTATAACTGAATCTATAGGTAGTTACTAAACAAAATAACTAAAGCTCAAATTATCTATATTCAAGCACATTACATAGTATAATAAAGATGTTTTAGATAGAAGACGTACTCACCGTTAAATTGTCTAAATCTGGCCTCAAATTTTTCTGTTGATCATGAAAATATATAATAAAACGAATAACGATCAATATCCAAATGAGAAGTAATATGTAATCACACAATTTAGAGCCTCCAAGACCTGAGCAGGGCCAGTCCAGGGCACGAACGAGGTGGACGACCGTCATGGACCCCCAATTTTGGAAGTCCCGTAATTTTACAATAGAATAGTATATCAAAAAACAAAAAACAAAAAACAAAAAACATAGACCCAATCTGGAAGCAACAAAAAAGCCAGCGCTCCAATCGAAAAAAATATGATAGCTTGATTGATGATTTTGCTTGTAAAATATTTTATTTATGTGAAAAAAATGGCCCAAATTTTAGATTTTGTCATAGGTCCCGTAAATCATAGGACCGACTATGGACCTGAGTCACCTGATGCAAGACCAAGAGCTCCAGTCTTCGACATCATTATTTCTTAAATAAATACTAAGCCGGCACATCCAAATTCTTAAATTATATATATAAAAACCCTCATCATTATTGTAGAAAATAAATACATCTAACAATTGAGGGATCTTTAGAAACAAAATAGCAATTAACACCGGTCAGAACAATATCTTTAAGAAATCCTAATTTTTTTGTATGATTATAAATATGAATCTAAAAGCCAGTAGGGAATAGGGATCCAAGAATTGGAGGTCTTGGAGGAATTGTAGAGTAGGAATTGAGGAAGAAATGGTATAATTTCAAATACAAAATTACAAAACTAACCATAATATTTTTTTTGAGGCCCAAAAAAATTGGAGGTCCTGTGCGGCCGCACTATTGGCACGGCCCCAGGGCCGGCCCTGATTACATGTCGAGTCCACAATTTTTTAACTTCTACCATTTATTAAATAAAAAAATAACACTCGTCAAATTCATTCAACATAAGCTGTTTTGGAGCTAGTTTTGTAAACATTCAAAGTACATTTCCAACCCTATTGTTAGTTTAGAAAAAATATTTGCCACATAGGAATGGCAAGCTTTCATTTCAAAAAATTTTCTCCAATGCAAATTTATAGTAAATCATAAAGTTGACATGGCAATGACAATGTAAAATTGGTTGTCTAAATTTCGACAATGCATTTCACAATGCCTTTGTCTCCACATCATCCATTATGAATATAAATATTTATATAAAAAATAAAAAAGTGGAACAGTTGTCTTGGAAGTTGGAATAAAATATTTTTTATTGTCTCCTCAATACTCTTTTGCATTGGAATTTTTTTATATATTTCATTGACTTTTTTGAATATAATCTTGCCACCTAAAAAAATATTGTCTTGTGTCTCATGTTACCTAAGACTCACAATATTTTACAAGACAATATGATTGAAAATGCTCTAAAAGAAATAATACGTTCTTATTCTGGTTTTAACGTCATTGAACGGATGCCTCCAACTTCAACCACTTGGTTAGAGATGTTTGGAGATGATTGGCCGTAGTGTCCATGTATACCGCTGGACAAACGCACTGCAAAATATCTTTGCGACATATATCTTTGCAAATATCTTTGCAACCACTTGGTTAGAGATTAGGATACGTGATAACGAGTGTTCGTACTGTATAATCTCACATTCATGTTGGCAAATGTATTTGAGATAAATGACAAAAAAAAAAAAAATCCTTCATAGATTGGCCATTTTTTTGAAAAAAAAATTCCACTTTTAAATTTTCTACTATTATCTTTTATTGTAAAATACTTCCAAATGGCAATTTTATCCATCCTTTCCCTCCTTTCTCCGCCGTTGGGGAGGGACTGAATGGCCGACGATGCCACGAAAAGGACTGTGTGGGGCCTGGACGAGGGCGGAAGAGGACCGCGGGGGGCCGACGAGTGTGGGAGAGGGCCGATGAGATCGAGGGGAGGCTCGCGGGGGACGGACGGGACTGGGGGCTTGCCGCCGAGGAGAGAGCCGACGGAGGGAGGGCAGGGGGATTCGGGCGGGAGGAGGACAGGGCCGACGGGGGAGGACAGGGGGGGTTTGGACGGGGCTGGGGGCTCGCCGCCGGGGGGAGGGCCGAGAGGGGGAGGGGGGGGGGGGAGGTTCGGGCGCGGCTGGGCGGTCGCCGCCGCCTCCGGAGGGAAGAGGGGGGCAGGGACATTTTTTGAAATTAATTTTTTTAATTTTGACTGAAGGGACCTTATTGAGCAGATTTGTAATCTAAGGAGAGACGAGTTGCTAAAAATGACTAATATGTCTTAATTTGTAAAACTCGAATATTTAATTAAGATTTTTTATTTATTTACCCAATGTATTTGCAACATAAATTTATTATTTTCGGACGTTTCAAAAATTATCTTACTATCGTATTTATGAATCTTTATTCTGTTGTGTTACATGTGTCCAGAAATCCTAATCTTTAATTGCTAATGGCTGTGTTAATGCAAGTTTTAATTTTTTTTGATGGCAGAAAAAGAAGAATAAAGCCAGTTGCGTCAGGAATTTGGGCTTACATAAGCCTATATGATCAATCATTTTGTGAATGGAGCAAAGCTAAAGATCATGCCGACATCTAAGCTAAATATCATCAGCCCCGATTGCTACTCGCATGCATGAACCTCGTGGAGAGAGAGAAGATCATGCCGACATCCAAGAAAAATAATAAACTAAACGCAACGCAGTGCAGTGCAGTGCTTATCTTCAAACACGTGTCAGCATTAGATGGTGTCAACAGCATGCATGCATGCAAGCGTTAGCAACGTGGCATCTTCAGCACCATCCACCTGGCGCCCATCAGCCTTGGCTTTCCCTTCTCTGCAACCAGTATTTCAATGGAGCCGCTGTGAAGGAAACTTTGATATATCCAACTCTTAAGGAACAACTTTGAAAGAAAGAGAAGAAGAAGAAGAAGAAGAAGAAGAAGAATTATAATAATGGCAGCCATGTTTGGAGGAGGGGGAAGTGCCGCCGTGCTGAACACGTTCTCGAGGGCCTTCTCCAACCCGTCCCTTCCTCTCCGTTCCGCGCAACGAGTCAATTTCAAATACCCCGTCGCCGCCTCAAACTGGAAATTGAGGGTACCCAAATTATCGATTCCCCCTTTCTAACGCTATATTTATAGGAATAATTACTTCACATTTCAAAAATATTACAGACATAATGTTTGACATTTTTGAAGATCTCCTGTGTAGCAAATGTAGGAAGTAAAATTTTCTTTTCCATATATGTATATATACACACTCGGTCCAAAGGCTAAGAACCAATCCAGTCTGGAGACGCCACATCCACGACGTCCGAAGGTCTTACGCAACCTGTAGTCGCACCAGCTTTGAACTAGCACCGCATCGACCACCTTTCTACTTAATTTTTCTTGAAGGAAATTAAATGGCGCCTCTGTTATCTGTTGTTATTAGAATTAGCAACCTCAGGGGTGCCTTTGTTTTAACCGACTTCATTTGGCATAAATATATATGACCTCTAGTCTAGTGGTTACTGGTTAAGACAGATGTACCCGGCGCAAGTAGTCGGGAGTTTGATCCCAATATAAATATATATATATATATATATATATATATATATATATATATATATATATATATATATATATATTTTTTTTTTTTTTTAATATATATATATATATATATATATAGTAAATGCATGTATATATAGTAAATGCATGTATATATATATATATATATATATATATATATAGTAAATGCATGTATATATAGTAAATACATGTACTTTGCACGTATAATGAGATTATTATTCAATTATCGTTAAATATTTCTTCTAATTCATGTGGTTAAGGTACAATGTATTTTTTTTATTTGGTTGAATTCGATTTCTCATTTTGACAAATTTTTACTTTTTTCAACAATTTTTTACATATGTTTTTTAAATAAAATGGACCGTGATACAATGACAACTTAGACGGTTTACTTTTGAACCGTTTTGAATTCTCAGTATAGTGGAATATATATATATATATATATATATATATATATATATATATATATATATATATAATTTCATTTCATTGTCCAATATCCAGTCCAGGTGAGAAATTAATTAGTTGTTACAGTTTTTTTTTTCTCTTCAAAGCCGAGTATTTGTGTTGCGTATGATTCAGAACGCAAGTAGCACGTGTTTCCACCGGAATCATATCTGCTGATGATGTATCATGTTACTGTTTAGTTTCCTTTTTAGTCCAAATTTTAGTTTGCTTAATTGTTTGTTCGTTACTCTTGCATGCATGCATTTTGCACACGAAAGAAGGAACACACATCACACACACACACACATAATTTCTTCTCATTAATTTCAGGCACAGAGCGGTACCGCGGGCGAGAAGGCTAAAGAAGCCGCCCAACAAGCCCAAGAGGCTACCGCGAAAGGGCTGGAAGAGGCCAAGGAGAAGACGGAGGAGCAAGCCAGCTACGTGGGGGAGAAGACGAAAGAGACGGTGGGCAAGGCGCAGGAGGCTGCCGAGGCCGCCAGGGACCGCGCGACGGAGGAGGCCGGCCAGGCCGCCGAGTCGATAAAGGGCGCGGCAGAGGACGCGCAGGCCAAGGCCAAGGAAGGGGGTAGCAGCGTCGTGGAGGGGGTGCAGCAGATGGGGGAGAAGGCGAAGCAGCAGGCGGAGGAGGCCTGGGGGGCCGCCAAGGAGACGACAGAGAAGATCAAGGAGACCGTCGTCGGGGCGGGGGACGGCGACCGACAGGGATGATGACGTTGGCGTTGGGGGGGGGGGGGGGGGGGGGGGGGGGGGTAGGGTGATGAGAGCTCTGTTCTTTCTAGAGCTGTAGATCTTTGTGTACGTCCTCGGGACGAGGAGAGTAGTAACTTTGTTGTAGTAGTTTCCGTTCAGTGATGGAACGAACACAGATAATAATATTGGACTACTTGTTTTGGTTATCAATTATGCCACGTCTCCCTTTATTTTATTTTTTTTTGGTGCGGCTATCCGTTTCCCATGTGTTACTAAAAACACCAAAAAAAAAAAAAAAAAAAATTCCTATTCTACCTCCTCTTCCCCATTCTTCCCCTGCTGTTGCCCCCACCACCACCCGATGCCGACCGACCTCCGCCCCCAACCCCCCCTCCCCTCCTCCTCCCCCGACCCCCCCTCCCCTCCTCCGACCCCCCTCCCCTGCTCCCCCGACCCCCTCTCCTCCTCCTCCGACCCCCCTCCCCGTCTCCTCCTCCGACGAACACCCCCTCCCCCCCCCCCCCCCCGTCCCGCTCAACCCGAGGGGGATCGAAGGAGCGAGGGGGAGGGGAGGGGGTTCGTCGGAGGAGGAGGGAGGAGGAGGGGAGGGGGTCGGAGGAGGAGGCGGGGAGGGGGGTCGGAGGAGGAGGAGAGGGGGTCGGGGGAGCAGGGGAGGAGGAGGGGAGGGGGGTCGGGGGAGCAGGGGAGGGGGGCGGAGGTCGGACCGTCGGGGTCGCCGGTCAGGGTCGCCCGCGGGGGTGGGCGGGGGTGGAAGACAGAGCATGGGAGGGGGGTAGAATAGGAAAAAAAAAAAATTGAGGTGTCCTTAGTAATCTATGGGGTGCGGATAGTCGCACCCTTTTTTTTTCATATCTTATTGTGTGTTATGAAAAGTCATATCCCCGTGAAGGAATTATTGGATGGTTTGGTTTCACCATGTGAGAATGGTGAATGGTGAATTCGATTATTAATTTTTTGATAGCAAAATTTATTATATTAATATATTTTTTGTATTGTTTTGAAAAGAAAATATTTTTAATTATATGTCAAGTGAATTTTTATATAATAAATATTTTTTTTGAACTTTTTGAATTTTTTTAGTAAAATATTGTGTCAAGTGTCAAAAAAATTAATTATCAGATTTATCATTTACTATTTTTATACGGTGAGTTCGGACCATACAATAATTCCTTTAATAGTAGTATCCATATGATCATGGACTTGGATTAGGTTGGTCTTCCTTTCATGCTTATGTGAATGTTATTTCCTTAACAATGTTGGCAAGAGCAAGGCATGTGTGAGAAATGGCATGTTCCGTCAACAATGGTAGCACTAGTTGGGCTGTGTTGAGGTGTTTTAAGAAGCAAATCTTCCTCTTCTTGAAGTTTTCGACCTTGGGAGCCAAATGGGCATGCTTTGGTTAGTAAGTTCCTTTTGGGTGGGCCTTGATTTCAACATTTCTTGTGAGCTTGAGATCGTCTCTCTTGCCACGGTCTCTATTCTTACGTAGTCGGTCTTAGCGTCCAAAATATCCAATATTTACTCGATTATGTTATTTGGCTCCCAAAATATTTGGATGATGTCATCTTCTATTATGTGACATCTGACATGGTAGCTGATATAACAACTGACATGACAAATTTTAACCCAAAATATTAATTACTCAATTTTTTTTAATGTTAATGTTAATGTTAATGTTAATATTAATATTAATATTAATGTCAACGTCAATGTTAATGATAATATTAATATTAAGATTAATATTAATGTTAAGATTAATTTTAATTTTAATGTTAAGGTTAATTTTAATGTTAAGATTAAGATTAATGTTAATTATCATGTTAATTTAATATGAATTTTAATTTTAATGTTAAATTTTGTCATGTCAACTGTCATGTCAGCAAGTAGCAACCATGTCATATGCTACATAATGGGAGATGACATCACACAAATATTTTGGAAGCCAAATAGCATTTTTGATATTTGCTTGGCCTCTATAGTTGGTTTTAGCGTCCAAAATATCTAACAAATGGAGGAGTTTAGGCCGTCAAAAGGCACCGGCCCCCACTTCCCCCAATGGGATTTTGTTTTACATGCGCACTGTGTCAGCTCTGACGAAAAAGAGGTCGGCTTTACATAATAAGAAGGGGGCAGACCTTTCGGGTGTCCATATTTTGACAGAGTTCCTAGTAGCGTAGGCCCCTATGCTATGTTACCAAAATATCCAATATTTACTTGAGGTCTCTATTCTTACCTAGTCGGTCTTAGCGTCCAAAATATCCAATATTTACTTCAGGCGAGGGTTTTGTATTCGCGAATCGGTAGGGTGAACGTGATGATTTTTCATCAGAGTGACGTTCTTTTCAACAAACAAAATGATACTAATCAAATCCAGAAACTTGATAAAAATTTTCTCTTGATATTGTTGTTGCAAAAGCATGTTAGAGAGATGAAAACTTGAAAAAATCTTCTCCTGGAGGTGAGCCTTAGTCAAGTATTTCTTACAGGTATCTAAAGAGTGCTGTAAACAGGGACGAAACTATATGGAGACCAAAGGGGGTATGGTTTTATTTTTTTTATATTTATTTTTTATTTTAGATTATCTAAAATTTGATAAGAAGTCTAAAAATATATATAATAAAACATTATCAATCTAAGATGTGGTCATGTGGGCTAAACCATCGCTTCAGCTCCATTCAACTCATCTAATTTGGCCATTGACTTATAAAAAAAAATTAAACTTAGATGTGGCCCGAGTTTGGTATGAAGTTAGTTAGGTCATATTCAATGGGGTTAATCTATCTCCATGTTTCTATGGTAGAAGCACTTTCTAGATTTTTTTTTTTTATTCCAGTGGTTTCTATTTCAATTTTCATCATGCCGTTTACGTGACGCTGATATAGGATGAAGTTTTTTTTTTATGAGAGTTTCTACATCTAGAAACTTTTATAGAAATTATGCGTTGGCTCCACTTTCAAATTAAATCATAAAATTCTCCATTTATTATTCTCCCATCTTAATATTAGGCAGGCAGTGTCACGTATGATAAAATTTGTGGAAAACTAGTGAATATATATTTTTGGGTACAATTTCTATGTAGGAACTCTACCTACTAGGATACAGTTTTCCTTATTATTCAATGCCAAGTAGGATATAAATTCAATTAGAATTCTCCTTTGGAGATAGAACTACCTTCAATAATTTTTTCTTCTACTTCTTTAATTATTGTGTAGTTCACTATAAATACTTATTTTTACCTTTTGAAAAAATAACTTTTATGACGTTATTAGTTTTGTTCGGCCCCTGTCTAGCACGAGTCCTGGCTCCGTCCCTGGCTGTAAACTTTAAAGTCATACCATTCCCAGACTTAAAATTCTGAAATCGAAGGTTTGCCCGTGATATACCTTGCTTCAGGAAGTAAATCAGCTTTTGTTTGTTAAAACGCTCCTCAAAAGGCTATGATCATCTTCAAAGAGGTATTACATATGTTTCCGGACAAAAATCATAGTTGTTGCTTTATCAGCTTCATAGATGTGTATAAATCATATGTAGTTGTTGCCTTATCAGCTTCATAGATGTGTATAAATAAGAGTTGGTGAAAGAGAAACAATTTTCAGATATCAAATATCTCGTTCAAAGCTACGGAATGGAGAAAGGTACACATTTTCGTTTCCGCATTAAAATTTATATTTTGTGAAAACATGATTCCCAAAATAATGTTTACACACAATTGAGGTCGACAATACAATCAAGCGGACGAAGCTGATAAGGCAACAACTATGATACAATTGTCTTATCATAGCAACAAGACTTATTTATACACATCTAAATGGTGTGTCCAATGATACATTATGTCCTTTCAAAAGATTGTAACTCTTTCCAAAAGTTTCTAGACAACAGATGGGTGTATCTATTCATTGAGGTGTGAGAGAGAACTATTTCCTATATTCCAATAATATATTTTCACCCATAAAGAAAATACAATTAATTAACCAAACATATCAATTTGTATATTATACATGTGGGACATAACTTCTTATATTCTCCCACTTGGCCAATATAATAAGACAATTGATAGGACATTAAGTTTAAATCTTGATATAGTTAATTCTTAAATATCATAGTGACAGCTTTACTAAGGTGAGTCATGGCAGTTGTAAGTCGATTAAGAGACATACTTTCCTTCCATGTACTACATACTTAGAACGTCAATCAATATGATCTATAAGTAAAAGTTTAACATGTCCAACATTAGGGTCTTAAATAAGACATTCCTGATCAACATTTATCCAAAACATTATTTGTACAATATTTGGAAAACCAGAAAAAATAATTCAGAAGTATTTATTAATGATATCTCAAATCACATAGAACATATTACATAAACATTACAATAATTGTTTTTAATTCTTACTACACATAAGACCCATTCTTTCAACATGTTCATAGTAGGTCTTCGGTTGTAGTCCTTTAGTAAGTGGATCCGCTATTATGAGTTTCGTACTCAAATGTTCTATGGACACTCGTTGTTTCTGAACTTCTTCTTTAACAGATAAATATTTCAAGTCCATGTGTTTGGCACTTTTAGAATATTTATCGTTCTTAGAAAAGAAGACAGTTGTTGTATTATCACAATAAATTTCCAGCGGCTTGTTAGTAATGTCGACAACTCTAAGTCCTTAAATAAATTTACGCAGCCATGAAGCTTGAATTGTGGCTTCAAAGCATGCCACGAATTCTGCTTCCATAGTAGGCGAAGCTATGATGCTCTGCTTCGCACTCTTCCATGAGGTTTCTCCTCCAGCCAATAGGAACAAATAACCAAAAGTTGATTTTCTGGTATCAATGCATCCAGCAAAATTCGAATCTGAGTAACCGATGACTTCAAGGTGGTCAGATCTTCTATATGTGAGCATGTAGTTCTTTGTCCCTTGTAGATACCTGAGAACTTTCTTTGCAGCTTTCCAATGTTCAATTCTAGGATTGCTTTGGTATCTGCCTAGCATACCAACTGCAAAGCTAATATCTGGTCTTGTACAAGTTTGAGCATACATAAGACTATCAACTAAAGATGCATAAGGGAATTTCTCCATTTGCTGGTGTTCCAATTCTTTTTTAGGATATTACATAAGGCTAAATTTATCCCCCTTCTGAATTGGTATTATACCAGCTTTACAAGTACGCATTCCATATCTTTGAAGAACTCTATTGATATATTCTTTTTGAGAGAGGCCCAACAATCCTTGTGATTGATTCCGGAATATTTCTATTCCTATCACATAAGATGCATGCCTCACCCATATCTTTCATTTCAAAGTTCTTAGAAAGATATTTCTTGGTTTCGTGCAACAAACCAAGATCACTACTTGCCAACAATATATCATCAACATACAAAACCAAAAATATGAACTTACTCGCACTGATCTTTAGGTATATACATCGGTCAACGATGTTTTCTTCAAAACCAAAAGATGTAATGATATCGTTAAACATAAGATACCATTGTTGTGAAGTTTGCTTAAGTCCATAAATTGATTTATTTAGTTTACAGACCATGTGTTCCTTGCCCTCAACCAGAAAACCTTCTGGTTGTTCCATATAAACTTCCTCTTCTAAAATTTCATTTAGAAACGTTGTTTTCACGTCCATTTGGTGTAATTCTAGATCATAATGAGCTACCAATGCCATGATGATTCCAAGGGAATCCTTCTTTGAAACAAAATGTTTTCTTACCATCCGTTTGAGTGTAACCTTTGGCTACTAATCTTGCTTTATGTCGTTCAATATTGCCATTTGAGTCACGTTTGGTCTTAAAGACCCATTTGCAACCAACTCTTTTCAAATTTATAGGCAATTCTACTAAATTCCAGACTTTATTATGTGTCATTGATTCCAACTCTTCTTTCATGGCACTAATCCATTTATTAGAATTGGCACATTTGATAGCTTGTGAAAATGTTATTGGATCCTTTTTAATTCCTATATCATAATCTAATTCTTGTAGGTAAACCACAAAGTCATCCGAGATGGTTGATTTTCTTTGTCTTTGAGACCTTCTTAATTCTATCAGTTGTGGTTGTTCTACTTCAGCTTCATGTGCGATAACTTGTTCATTATTAACAATAACCTCTTCATAATTTATTCCAACCTCATTATGGTTATTATTAATATTATTTTGTGGTGCAATATCATTAATGAGTTGTCCTTGGTTATTATTTGGTACAATATCCATAGGAACAACTTGTTGAGAAGTTGAAGGCAAATGTACCATTGGCACTTGTACCTTAACTTCTTTAAGAACTACTTTTCGAGGTTCATTGCTCCCACTAGTTTCGTAACTCTCTAGGAATCTTGCATTACCGGATTCTACGATTCTCGTACTATGGTTTGGACAATAAAACCTATACCCTTTGGATTTTTCTGGATAACCTATAAAATTACCACTAATCGTTCTAAAATTCAAATTCTTTTCATGTGGATTATATATTCTTACCTCTACTGCACACCCCTAGACATGTAAATGTTTTAAACTGGACTTTCTTCCGGTCCACAGTTCAAAAGGTGTCTTTGGGAACTGCCTTACTAGGAACTTGATTTAAAATGTAGACATCAGTTTTAAGTGCATGCATCCAAAACGATATGGGTAAGGTTGAATTGCTTAACATACTTCTAACCATGTCAAGTAAGGTACGATTGCGTCTTTCGGCAACTCCATTTTGTTGAGGCGTACCTGACATAGTGTATTGGGCACAAATACCAAGTTTTTCAAGGGGTTTAGCAAATGGGCCTGGGCATTGACCCGATTCATTATATCTTCCGTAATATTCACCCCCTCTATCAGATCTTACTATTTTTGACTTTTCTATTTAATTGCCTTTTGACTTCCTTGATATATATATCTAAGACATCTACAGCTTGAGTGTCATGTCCCAGAACCAGAATACCGGAGAGCGGGGGCAGACATAGCAAGCTACGCAATCCCAAAGTACGTTAATACTCTGAAATCACGTATAAGCTGTTAAGACATGGGGGTTACTCTACAAGCCATCGGTCATTCTTATGGTTTAACAATCCTAGGTATCTCAATCAAAGGCAATTATACAAGAGCAAAGAACACGATCATCATACATACAATAGTAAGGCGTCCCGAAACATATATACATGACTGATTATGAAGCCAGTACCACAGAACTGATGACTAGCTAGAGTATTAGTCGTACATGATAAGGACTAGCTATAGTCTAGAATACACATATCATGTTTATGCCCATAGGCTACAATATCAAGAAAAATACCAAAACACGAGCTAAACACGTGCTCGGGGCTAAACGTTACAAGAGGAGAATTTACATATCAGTGGGAGGATGAAGAAGAAACCCACTGAGGCACTCTGGTGCTCCGGCTGGTCACCGTCGAGTAGATGGTGCAGTAGATCCTTCGGGCTCTTCTATTAGAACCTGGCCATGCAAAACCAGTGGGTCAGACCCCAAATAGCAAGTACCACAAAGGAGGCCGAACTATGAACTTAAAACCAGCAATCACAGGCAATCAACAGGAAGAGGAAGCAATAAGTAAGGGAGGATCGAGATTCGTGCAGTACCAATGCACTCATCCCGAACATAGGAAGACAGTAAGTAAATCATCATTTGACATAAAGTAAACTGGAGAACATGTTAAATAAATAGAGCCAGGCAATATACGAAGAGAGGACGAAGGTACTGTTCCGGAAGCCAGGTTACAATCCTTAAACCAAACAAGGACCGAAATTGTAACCCTTCACCTGAACAAAACTTGGTCTCTGATCATTTATTGCAAGAGGTGACAATCATTAAGTGACAATCAGAGAGTGACAATACAGAGTACAATACATTAGAGTGACAATCATTACAACCATTATCTTGGAACAATTAGGAACTGGATCTAGACAAGACTTAGACTGGGAAGGTGATATACGATGGAATAACCATGGGACTATTCAGATAACCAGGTTACAACCCGTAAACCAAACAAGGACCGAGGTTATAACCCTTCGTCTGAACAGAACTTGGTTTCTCCCACCATTTATCGGCAAGATAAAATAAGAAATCAGGGCATGTAACAATCATGTACAGGATCAAGACAAGATTAGACAGATTGAACTCCATCCAACATTCACGGCCAAGCAATAAGACTTGATATTTTAACTAACTAGGGTTATCACAGGCCTAGTTACTAGCAAGATGCAGCGAGAATTCCAAGTCCGGTTACTTGTTTGTTACTACCTGTGTGATCCCAGCAAAGAAAAGGAAAAGATAGCATGATATAGCAGACACACTGTAGTAAGATACATGTGTCCTAAGGTACCACACTCGACGGCGGGCTGGAAGTGCGCTCATCTCGACGGATAGCAACAAATCCCATGTATATATATATATATATATATATATATATATATATATATATATATATATATATATATATATATATATATATTTCTTTATATATATATATATATATATATATATATATATATATATATAGATATATATATATATATATATATATATATATTTTTTATATATATATATATATATATATATATATATATTTCTTTATATATATATATATATATATATATATATATATATATATATATATATATATATATATATATATATATAGATATATATATATATATATATATATTTTTATATATATATATATATATATATATATATATATATATAATGCCGGGACCAAAGGGGCAACAGGTAACTGGAAAATTCTCCATGAACTATTTGATCAATCTAGTCGTTAACCTAGCCAGATTCAGTATGAATCCCTGACCATGGGAAACCAGGGATTCATGTCCTAGACATGATGCAAGACAATATTGGTTTACTTGTACAAACACAATCACCCACGGTGTCCAGGCCATTTATTCTTGTCAAGTCATGCTAGCCGTCGTAACAGTCTTCGAGATATATCATGTCAGGTTTATCATGTCAAGAGTGTTCCACGGCGAGCCACTATCAAGAATTATCATGCCAAGTTATCATATCAAGTTATCATGTCAAATTATCTTGTTAGGAGTGCACCACGGTGGGTCACTATCAAGTCATGTCATTTATCAAGGAGGGAAGAAACTTGCACAATTATATATATATATATATATATATATATATATATATATATATATATATATATATATTCTTGAAGCCAAGGAGAAACTTTACAACTTTCATGTTGGGAGTGGAAAGAAATTCTGACCACAATTCAGGCAAATAAAACATTTAAACAATCAAATTGGACCCCATGCGGCCCAAAAGTGGGAGAACATACATGTGGCCAAAGAGAGTGGGAGGCCACCCATGCGGCCAGCCAAAGCTTATGCGGCCAGAAAATAACTAAAGGGGCCATGCGTCTCGCAAGAAATATTCATGCAACCAGAAAAGACAAGGAGAGAGGAACCCGCAATTAATGCAAGCTTCCACTCAAGCAAAAGAAAGGGACACGTGGCCACTCAAACAATGCATGCGGCCAAGAATTATTGGTCATGCACATATTATATATATGTGGCCATGCGGCCAAGTACTGTGTATAAGCATGCAAGCCCACGTTGTAAGTGCCAGTTTTAAATATGTGCATGCAAGCATTTAATATTGCAATTTATTCATTAAATATTCATGCAAGCGCTTAATGTTGCAATTTCTTCAAAGGAAGGCCATGCGGCCAATATTATTGTATAAGGCCATGCGGCTGATTAGTGAATGGCTATGCGGCCATATGCTTCTCATGCGGCTCACTAGATAGCTAAGCATGCAAATGTAAGGCATATATAAATATGTAACATGGCAAGACACATTAAAATATTAAAATATACCTCCTGACAAAGCGTATAAAATATGTTGCATGGCAAGCATATGCGGCCGATGGCAAGCATATAAAGTATGCTTGCATGGCAAGCATATGCGGCTGGCTTAAGCTCCAAAAGCAAATGCAAAAAAAAGACATGCATTAATATACCTTTATTTGAAAGCAACCATATACGGCTCATTGTTGTGTGTTCATGCAAGCAAGGCTTGCCATCACGTGCACATTTTATAATGCAACTAAAGAACCATGTATTGATGTCTTGCTAGCACATGCATTTCAAAATGCATTAAATGATATTTCAAGCAAACTTGGCATTAATGGACTTGCCAGCACAAGCAATTACGTAATGTATTAAATGGAATAGCAAACAAACATGCATTACCTAATGCATTAATATGCGGCTGACGTGCTTGCTTCATGCATGTGACTACAATGGATTATTTTCCATAATCCATGCGGCTGACTAAATAAAGTGTATTAAATATAATATGCATTAAAATATAGATTAGCATGCAGCATTAAGTAGCATGCCAATGCGTGCTAGCTAATTAGTGTGGCCAAAGAAAAGGAATGGCCATGCGGCTGAGTGCTAAAAATGCCCATGCGGCTCAGCAAAATCCCGTAGGTCAAATTTGGACCAAACAAAATTTTTCTGCAACATGGGACCATCAACTAGCAAAAATATGCAAGTTTGATAGATCAAAATCCATGAAAACCGAAAATACCACAAAGCTAGATCTACAACAATCCACTCGGTAAAACCGAAAACTCCAAGTTCTAAAGATGCTTAGAATCATACAAGGAAGAAGATGGAACAAACAGAAATAAATTTGTTCAAGGTTCGGCAAGGTGTACTTGCCTCTCTCTAATGGCTAGGGTTTGGTGGAAAAGAAATGAATGAGGGTGAATGAGGAGGGAGAGAGAAAGAGTGGCTTATATAACAAGCTCAAGTGATCTCCACCATTCATTCCTCTCCACTCAATCTAAACCATACACCTCATCTCATGAGAAACCAAACTAAATCAAACCAAATCAAGTCAAAGTGGAATCGAACCAAATAAAACCAAATCCAAGTTAAACCAAGTCATGAAAATCCTACACTTAGGAAAATTTTAAAATATCACGCAAATCGATAAATACGAAATATGGCTCAAATAAACACGTATCCGTATAAAATATCGATACAGTGAGACGGGTCTCACAACTCTCCACACCTTAGAAAAATTCCGTCCTCGGAATTTCCTGAGGCTAGTCGAGCAAGATAACAAAACAAAAGCTCCAGGAACTCAATAATCTCAATAAAGGAATCATGGCATACAAGTAAGGTAAAATAATCAGTAATGCAAATAAATGCGTAAGCGGTAAATAAATGCACAAGAACAAATACAATCATGATCAAGAAGGACTGGAGGCATATGGATCAATATGACTCCTGAGACAGTTGTGTAGAAACCAACGTCATCGCTGGCCTAAGCTGACTCTCAAAAATGGATAAAGTCAAGCCTCAAGGTAAGTCGGTACCAATGACTTAGTTCAAGACATGACTCTTCCCAGGACGTATCATCGTAGTTGAAACAGACGCGTGAACTTTATCACCTGTCTCAAGTTACGAAGACAAAAGTGACTGGCTGATCGGGATGGACTGACATCTCTGCCTGCATGCTGAGACTGATCCTCCATAACTGGCCTAGCTGAAGAATGCGGAGCTGCCCTCGGCAAAACACGAACAAGATAATCAGAAGGATCAAAAAGAGTGCCCTTGAAAGTTGAAGGACACAAGATCAAATCATGGGAACAGAAATGATCAATGATCAAAACAGATATCAAGTCAAGTATCAGAGATAGAGAATAATCCGAAGGAGATCAATAAGGATAATCATGATTGAGATATCTAAACATGGTAACCCCCACAAATATGAAAATTGAGACCTGCATGGGCCACCACTAAAACAATGTCATGCCCCAGAACCAGAATACCGAAGAGCGGGGACAGACATAGCCAGCTACGCAATCCCAAAGTACGTTAATACTCTGAAATCACGTATAAGCTGTCAAGAGATGGAGATTACTCTACAAGCCATCGGTCAATCTTATGGTTTAACAATTCTAGGTATCTCAATCACAGGCAATTATACAAGAGCAAAGAACACACTCATCATACATACAATAGTAAGGTGTCCCGAACCATATATACATGACTGATTATGAAGCCAGTACCACAGAACTGATGACTAGCTAGAGTATTAGTCGTACATGATAAGGACTAGCTATAGTCTAGAATACACATATCATATTTATGCCCGTAGGCTACAATATCAAGGAAAATACCAAAACATGAGCTAAACACGTGCTCGGGGCTAAACGTTACAAGAGAAGAATTTACATATCAGTGGGAGGATGAAGAAAAAACCCACTGAGGCACTCTGGTGCTCCGGCTGGTCACCGTCGAGTAGATGGTGCAGTAGATCCTTCGGGCTCTTCTATTAGAACCTGGCCATACAAAACCAGTGGGGTCAGATCCCAAATAGCAAGTACCACAAAGGAGGTCGAACTATGAACTTAAAACCAGCAATCATAGGCAATCAACAGGAAGATGAAGCAATAAGTAAGGGAGGATCGAGATTCGTGCAGTACTAATGCACTCACCCCGAACATAGGAAGACAGTAAGTAAATTATTATTTGACATAAAGTAAAATGGAGAACATGTTAAATAAATAGAGCCAGGCAATATACGAAGAGAAGACGAAGGTACTCTTCCGGAAGTCAGGTTACAACTCTTAAACCAAACAAGGATCGGGATTGTAACCCTTCGCCTGAACAGAACATGGTCTCTGATCATTTATTGCTAGAGGTGACAATCATTAAGTGACAATCAGAGAGTGACAATACAAAGTACAATACATTAGAGTGACAATCATTGTAACCATTATCCTGGAACAATTAGGAACTGGATCTAGACAAGACTTAGACTGGAAAGGTGATATACGATAGAATAACCATGGGACTATTCAGATAACCAGGTTACAACCCGTAAACCAAACAAGGACCGGGGTTGTAACCCTTCGTCTGAACAGAACTTGGTTTCTCCCACCATTTATCGGCAAGATAAAATAAGAAATCAGGGCATGTAACAATCATGTATAGGATCAAGACAAGACTAGACAGATTGAACTCCATCCAACATTCATGGCCAAGCAATAAGTACGACTTGATACTTTAACTAACTAGGGTTATCACAGGCCTAGTTACTAGCAAGATGCATCAAGAATTCCAAGTCCGGTTACCTGTTTGTTACTACCTGAGTGATCCCAGCAAAGAAAAGGAAAAGATAGCATGATATAGCAGACACACTGTAGTAAGATACATGTGTCCTAAGGTACCACACTCGACGGCGGGCTGGAAGTGCGCTCATCTCGACGGATAGCAACAAATCCCATGTATATATATAAGACAGGGACCAAAGGGGCAACAGGTAACTGGAAAATTCTCCATGAACTATTTGATCAATCTAGTCATTAACCTAGCCAGATTCAGTATGAATCCCTGACCGTGGAAAACTAGGAATTCATGTCCTAGACATGATGCAAGACAATATTGGTTTACTTGTACAAACACAATCACCCACGGTGTCCAGGCCATTTAATCTTGTCAAGTCATGCTAGCCGTCGCAACAGCCTTCGAGATATATCATGTCGAGAGTGCGTCACGGCGGGCCACTATCAAGAATTATCATGCCAAGTTATCATATCAAGTTATCATGTCAAATTATCTTGTCAGGAGTGCACCACGGCGGGTCACTATCAAATCATGTCATTTATCAAGAAGGGAAGAAACTTGCACAATTAAATAATAATAATATTATATATATATATATATATATATATATATATATATATATATATATATATATATATATTCTTGAAGCCAAGGAGAAACTCTACAACTTTCATGTTGGGAGTGAAAAAAATTCTGACCACAATTCAGGCAAATAAAGCATTTAAACAATCAAAGTGGACCCCATGCGGTCCAAAAGTGGAAGAACATACATGCGGCCAAAGAGAGTGGGAGGTCACCCATGCGGCCAGCCAAAGCTTATACGGTCAGAAAATAACTGAAGGGGCCATGCGGCTCGCAAGAAATATTCATGCAACCAGAAAAGACAAGGAGAGAGGAACCCGCAATTAATGCAAGCTTCCACTCAAGCAAAAGAAAAGGGCCACGTGCCCACTCAAACAATGCATGCGGCCAAGAATTATTGGTCATACACATATTATATATATGTGGCCATGCGGCCAAGTACTGTGTATAAGCATGCAAGCCCACGTTGTAAGTACCAGTTTTAAATATGTGCATGCAAGCATTTAATATTGCAATTTATTCATTAAATATTCATGCAAGCGCTTAATGTTGCAATTTCTTCAAAGGAAGGCCATGCGGCCAATATTATTGTATAAGGCCATACGGCTGATTAATGAATGGCCATACAGCCATATGCTTCTCATGCAGCTCACTAGGTAGCTAAGCATGCAAATGCAAGGCATATAAAAATATGTAACATGGCAAGGCACATTAAAATATTAAAATATATCTCATGACAAAGCGTATAAAATATGTTGCATGGCAAGCATATACGGCTGGTGGCAAGCATATAAAGTATGCTTGCATGGCAATCATATGTGGCTGGCTTAAGCTCCAAAAGCAAATGCAAAAAAAGGCATGCATTAATATACCTTTATTTGAAAGCAACCATATGCGGCTCATTGTTGTGTGTTCATGCAAGCAAGGCTTGCCATCACTGTAGGTCCTAAAAATCAAGTTGCACCCATCAACAAAGTCATGAAAATCAAATTATGCATCCTTCAAGTGAACAGCACAGAAGACAGATTGCGCAACAATTCGATTGTGCAGGCTGAACTGCGCACTCATCCAAGTGCGCAAGCTGACGTGGCCTTATCATCATTACCTGACAGAGAATCAGATCTTCTGACAGCTGACAGCATGAAGAACGAGGAAACTGTTCGTTTATCGTGCAGCACAGTGCTCGAGGACAGCTGTGCATGCAGCGCAATCTGCCAGACCCTTTGTAGCGCAGTCCATCTCAGCGCGGTCTATCCCAGCGCAATCCGAAGCCAGCACAATTCAGGTGGCGCACTCCATCAAGATAACTGACAATGTACACGTGGCCTTCATGCCATCAATTACTCGCCATGTTGCAACCATCTGTACACGATCAAGCGCATTTCAATCAAACAATGCCACGCGTCACATACAGATGGTCCACGATCGAGTAACTGTCTGTGCAGTTTATTGCCTGCGTAATCCAACCTGCGCAAGCCAGAATAACTAAAAGTAGTTATTTCCAGAACTCTATAAATAGAGTTTCAAGTCCTTCCTAGAGGGGATCACACATACACATATCAGAAATCATCACCAGAGATCAGGAGTTCTTGCCAAAGTGCTGCTGCAATCTTCAGAGGCTACCGTCTTCAAAGTTCACATCGTCCAAGGGATAAAGCGATCGTCATTCAGATCGGATTTCTATAGTTGTACTTTCCCAAAAATTTTGTAATCTTCTTACAAAGTTTGTTGAAATAAAGATCAACTTTTGTTTTTGCAAATAAAATGGCGGCTCTGCTGGGGACGACTTTCTCCTCCGACGAGGAAGTGACAACTCAATGTGACGTTGCGTCTATCGAAAAGACGCAGAAGACGCTGGTTGTAAAGGTCAACCAGACGACCTACGAGGCGATGATCAACTCTAGGACCACCCCTCGCACTGCAACAACTTCTACCACGAGCAAAGTTTATCCAGTGTGGGTCCCCAAGACTGCTGCGCAGTCCACTGTCTCTGCTGCATAAATTACTGCCTCTGTTCCTAAGACTGCTGTCTCTGTTGCGCAGTCTGCTGCTACTGCTCATGCGCAGTATGCTGTTCCCCTTGACAGTGCACAACCTACTTCATATGCTGCTCTGTCAAAGTGCAAGACTCCTATTCCTCTGGCGCAGTTGGCTGCAACTCTGCCTGTGCAATCCACTACTCCAGCAACCAGAGTGTAACCCAAACACTCTGGCAACAAGACTCATGCTGCACAAGCCACTGTAACTGAGGCCAGAAGACTTTTTGCCAGAGTTACTCATGCACAACCTGCCAGTGCGCCCCCTACCCATGTGCAAACGGCGCCAGCGCAGTCTAAAAGAGATGGCCCTTTGGCCAATCTCTCCTCTTCCCACAGCAAGGAAAAAAAGCTCTGCTCATCCTCTCAAGCACCCTGTTGCCCCTGCACAATCCACTGGGGGTAGTCTTTTGGCTATTCCTCCTCTTCCTCAAAACAAAGGAAAAGGCCCGTTGGTCTTTTCTCAAACTTCCTCGTCTCATGACTTGGAAGACAACAGAGGGAAACGCTCTTTAGCTAACCCTTCTTCACAAAACAAAGGAAAAGGCCCTTTGGTCTTTTCTCAGTCTTTCTCGATTTTTACCGTAGAAGATCAATCTGAACGTGCTCCGGCACCAGTCAGTACAAGAACTCTCTCCAATAAGGGTTCTTCTTCTCTCCTTGCCAAAGGAAAGTATACTGATCAGAGGGGTATTCTGCCTACTCCGGTAGCAGAATTCTAAGATCTCCCAACTCTCAAAATCTTCCGTTCAAGACAGAGAAAATTGCTAGTGTCTCAGACTGAAACCACTGGGGGTGAGTTTGCTGATCTAAGAACTTATCTCAATCGACCAACTTCGGTGAAACGCAAACAGCCAATGCCGAAGACCAAACAGCATCAGAAGCAAACTTCCAGGATCAAAAATCTGGATACCTATGCCAATGAAGTAAGTACTTCCCTGTACACTCAAGGGACAAAACATCTGAAGAACCGAAACCATGTTCCGAATATTGTCGAAGAACACATCCCTCGAACTTCTTCTCGTCCCGTTGCTGTTCCCGATCTCCGAGAACACCTCAAGCAAAAACGGGACAACATCCCAACACCTCCAGTGCAATCACTTGGACACCATTGTAACCACAAGATTGTTATCAAGTGTTGTTGTCAGACAACAAGACGATCTGTCTTCGATCGTCTGAACTTTACAACCTCTGAACCTATGTCTGAAGATGAAGACGAGTTCTGTACGCTTCTGTCAACATGACTTCCAGAGACACTGGGGGTAGGAAGTGCTCCAAATACGGCAAGCCTCGCAAGCCAAGCCAGAGGTATTTGGATCTACTCCAAGAATCTTCTGAAGGAGTATTCCAACATACCCGATCCCGAAGCCAAGATACAATCGGTCAAAGGAATCTTCAAGATCCTTTCGGTCATCTTCCTCCTTCACACTCAGGAGATGATTCTTTCTTCGACTACGATGCATACAGCAAAAGTTCGGAGCAGACAGTGTCCTCCACTGTACCTAGAGAAGTGACAGCTTATGTTGTCACTGAAGACCCAGATGCTTCCAGTTCACCTAGTCAAGAACAACGAATAGCTGCACTAGAAGACAAGCTGAAAACTATGGCCGAAATAGTTGCAAGTATGCATTCTATCATTGTGGCCCAGCATACGGTACCACCGACCGTACCTCCTACAAATCCTGAAATCATATCATCGTCGGTGCCTGTCAATGCAGGACTGGAGGTAGCATCTCCTCAACTACCTCCTGTACAGATTCAACCCACTCCTAGTCAGTCAGGTGCTGGGGGTAGTGCTTATCACGCTGTTCCTCCCCCTAACACTGTGACTCAGCCTGCTCCTTCTACATCAGTGGAAGATGCCAATGAAGCTGTCAAAATCCTACGCACTCAGTTCGAGACCTTCAAAGAGAAGGACAACTTGCAGAGGTTGGGGATCAAGCAAACTTACCCAGTTGAATGGAAGGAAGTTCCATTTTCTCCGAAGTACAAGATTCCAACAATTTCGCTGTTTGATGGCAGCACTTCTCTTAGTCAGTTCATTAACCACTTTGAGGTTATGACTGTCCAACTTCAACCAAATGACGCTCTTCTTACCAGAGTATTCGTCGGTTGTTTAGCCGACGTAGCATACGATTGGTACAGAAGCTTGCCCGATGGTTGTATCACCTCTTTCTCTGGTCCAAAACAAATCTTCTTGGAACGATTCTATGAGGGGATCAACGACATGACCATGTCAGCCCTCAATAAAATCAAACAAAGACACAATGAAACTGCTGAGAGTTTCATTGAAAGGTTCCGTCGGGAAGCTTTAAAAATGTCTCATGGAACTCCGCCTGCTGTCACCATAGACACCTGCAAGGCAAATATTTTGCCTATCATCAGCATGTGGATGGGATCTACTCAGTTCCAAGACTGGCCATCTTTCATTGTCAACGCTACAGCAGCTGAAGTTAGCGCCGACAAATTCAAGCAGCTATGGGTACAAATGTCTAACCCCGATCGGGATGAACACCAGACATCGGGTGGTGGTAATCGCCAGAACAACCGCAAGAAAAAAACTTTAAATATCAACTTGAAGAACAAAGAATCTATGGCGGTCAATGTAGCACCACCTACGTCTGCTTCTACTCTTTCAGCACCTCCACCAAGGGAACCTCGTCCAAAAGTAGAGTACTCTTTTAACGAGAATGACACCGTGAGCATCTTTGATTGCTTGATCAAAAGCAATAAACTCCAACTTCCAGATCCCAAGAAGCCTGAGGAAGTCGGTAAGACTGATCATCCTAAGTACTGTGTCTATCACAGGTTCATTGGGCATCCCACTCGAGCATGTTATGTGCTCAAAGGCAAAATTCAAGAACTAGTCAACGCTGGTGTTGTTACTCTACAGCAAGACGAGAAGACTGTTACCGCAAACACGGTCTCAGTTCAATTCAGTAATTTCCCACCACAGATGGTACAGTACGGTGTCATTCCTATCCCCAAAGCTACTCTTGAGATAGAGAATATCCCTCCTCCACGAGGTGAAGGTCTCGTCCCCTTGTCTCATGACAATAGCAAGATTATGTAGATTCATCCGGATCTTGCCTCGGAGTTTGAACTTCCCTCTTCCTCCAAGAAGAAAGACCGTTCTAAGGGCAAGACAAAGATTTGCAATATGGTGTCTTTTGACCCCATAGTTGATGAAGAAATCCTGCTGGGCACCAGATCAGGGAAAGCCTATCTAAAGGATTACTCTGAAGCTCAAGAGAATCATGCTTCTTCTTCTGAGCCTGCTCCAGTGCATCCTGCTTCTACCAAGGATATTTCTACTGTATCCTCACCGGTTGTAGAGTCTACTCCTCCCAAGCCGACGGTAACTGACAAAGGCAAACAACATGTCCGCTTCGACAAACCTTTGAAGAAGTCATCTCCTTCCGGACTTGAAAAACCTTATAGCTTTGATATCTTGGCTCAATTGGCTAACACACCGGCCCGGCTGTCCATCTTCGAGCTCTTGCGCCTCTCCAAAGAGACTCAGAAAACTCTGAGTGAGGCTCTTATGCAGGCAGAAACCTGTCTAGCCCTTTTGAAGAAGCCGAAAGCAGAACCAGTCTCTTGCCTCCATTGTCATAGTGTGTTGGAGTTAATTCCAAACATAACTTTTACACAGGATGACATGCTGATGGAAGACAATAGGCACGACCGTCCTCTATACTATATAGGATATGTTGACTCGATAAAAGTCGATCGTATTCTGATAGATCCAGGGTCTACTCTCAGTATCATGCCAAAGACAATGTTGGATGCATTGAAGATCCCAGTGCATAGTCTTTCCAGTACAATCACCACCATCCTCGGGTTCAATTAGGGAAGGAGTGAGCCTCTGGGCAAGATTCGCCTAAAACTCCAAATAGGCAATCTTCGCACAATGGTGACCGTCTATATCATTGACAATCATGGTTGTTCTTACAATGCTTTGTTGGGAAGACCATTTCTGCATGAACATAATATTGTTCCTTCGACTCTCCATCAATGTTTTAAATATGTTGATGATAATAGAGAGGTGCAAAAGGAGGTTGCTGATCTTTATCCTTTTAAAGGCGTCGAAGCATACTGCAACGATGCTCGCATGTACAAGGATGAATTCATGAAGGTTATCCTGTCTCTGGACACTGAAGAAGAGCAAGAAATAGTACCTAATGATACCCTCGTCATACCTGTCAAAGGGCGTGTTTCTCGTCCTCAGTCCTCCAAGCCACTGGCTATTCACTTGCCAATTCAGAAGCAACCAGTTGATGATGACCAGGATCAAAGGGAGCTCACCTCTTCTGAGCCACTTGTTATAGACTTACGGTGTAACAAGAAAAAAAGGCAGCTCACCTCTTCTGAGCCACTTGTTATTGATTTATCTCATAACAAGGATAAAAGGGAGCTCACCTCCTCTGAGCCGCTTGTTATCGACCTCCGTCGTAACAAAGCCAATCCTCCTCTACGTTCTTCTTCTCCCCCTCTTGTAATCAATCTGACCAAGCCTGCTAAGGCTAAAGGTCCTGCTATAAATATAAATGTACAAATCAATAAAAAAGCATCTACTTTCCAGTATACTGATGTCATTTATCATGCTAAGTGCTATTTGGATATGTTAGATAGCTTTCAATCATTTACGATGGGAGTTGTGCAATCTCTTCAAACAGAAGTCTCATTTGAACACCCAAAGGATTCATATCGTATTGTTCCCGCTCGTAAGAAAGGCGAGAGTCCAATACTTTTTAGTAAAGGACCGGAACAACAATTCAGCTATACGGATGATAGCAAAAGTAATGATAAGGGGCATCTTCAATTCCATCGTTACAGTCAGCAATCAAAAGACATCATCCGAAAGATGGGTTATGACTTCAAGAGTGGCCTCAACTACGGTAAGAGTAGAAGAACTCCTATCCTTACGGCTGTGCCGAAAGGAAAGTCAGAAATGTATTATAGCAGGACTAAAAGGGGTCTCGGATATGCTTCACCTCCAGTATTATCACCAGTAGCCTTTGAATCCGATAGTGAGGAGCGTTCTAACTCTTCTAATTCCAGATCATGGGATTCTGACACCAGCATCGGTCAAATTCATCGATTGACTGTATCTTCTAACATGGTCTCCGTCGAACTTCCAGAAGGCTATGACGAGGATATTGAAGAAAGTCCCGAAACAGATCCTTGGGCTCAACGAATGGATACCCAATGGGAACTCCGATTCGAACAACGAGAACCTCCTACTGAAGATCAATTAGTTCAAGTTGATGTAGGAGAGAGCGGGTCACCTCGTCCAATATTCATCAGCAAGAACCTTCCAGAGGCAGATAAGCAAGAATTAATTCTTCCTATTCAAGAATACATTGATGTCTTTGCCTGGAGCTATGAAGACATGCCAGGTCTAGATTCCAAAGTTGCTACTCACAAATTGAATATCCTGCCTAATGCAAAACCGGTCAAACAGCAACAACGGTGCTTCAAGCCAGAAATAATGGACGCAATTGACGATAAAGTCAAAAAGCTCATCACTTGTGGCTTCATCCGAGAAGAACAACATCCTGATTGGGTCACCAATGTCGTCCCAGTTCTAAAAAAACCGGTAAGGTTCGAGTCTGTATCGACTTTCGGGATCTTAATGAAGCCTGTCCAAAAGATGAATTTTCTCTTCCCATCACGGACATCATGATCGACAATACCTGTTGGTTCGAAAGAATATCTTTCATGGACGGATTCTCCGGATACAATCAGATTCGGATGAATCCTGAAGATGAAAAACATACTTCTTTCCGCACTCCTCGTGGAGTCTACTGCTATATTGTTATGTCATTTGGTCTCAAGAACGCTGGTGCAATATACCAACGAGCTATGAATACCATTTTTCGAGATCATCTACGCAAGATTGTCGAATGCTACGTCGACGATATCGCTGTCAAAAGTCGTCTAAAGGAAGATCACATCCAAGACTTGAGAACTATCTTCAACCTCATGCGCCAACATCAACTCAAAATGAATTCCACCAAGTCATTCTTGGGTGTCTCTAGTGGTAAATTTCTCGGCTTCGTCATTACCTCTAAGGGTATACACGTGGATCCCGAGAAGATCAAAGCCATTCAAGAGATGCGTCCTCCACGCAACCTAAAAGAGCTACGAGGATTCCAGGGTCGACTTGCGTACATTAGAAGGTTCATTTCGAATCTGTCTGGACGCTGCAGGCCATTTACTCAATTAATGAAGAAGGATGTATCTTTCATTTGGACCGAAGAATGTCAACGAGCATTTGACGACATAAAGCGGTATCTCATGAACCCACCAGTCTTGGTGCCACCAATCTCTGGCATACCATTCTTAATGTATGTCCGTGCTATGGACCATTCATTGGGTGCTTTACTTGCCAAAAAGAACAAAGAAGGCCATGAACAAGCCATCTATTATCTCAGTCGTACTATGATTGGTGCTGAACACCGTTATAGTCCGGTCGAAAAGGAATGCCTAGCTCTTATGTTTGCTGTTCAAAAGACTTGGCATTACATCATTGGTCAAACTATTCAAGTTATATCCCGAGTTAATCCTCTTCGGGTATTGATGAAGAAACCCAGCACACTCAATTCTCGGCTGGCTACATGGGTCATTCTGCTAGTCCAATATGACATGGTATATGTTCCTCAAAAGTCTGTCAAAGGTCAAGCACTGGCGGATTTCTTAGCGGCTCATCCTGTTCCAGAGACATCTAAACTCTATGATGAAATTCCAAACGAGACTTTGGAATCTAATACAATCTCCGAAGAATTTCCTACTTGGCGTCTATTCTTTGACGGTGCATCCAGGATTGGACCCAATGGTATCATTGTCGCAGGAGTTGGAGTTGTCCTTGTTTCTCCAGACAGGTCAGCTATTCAAAGAGCATATTCCTTGGATGAACCTTGCTCCAACAATGTGGCAGAGTACAATGCTCTACTCATTGGTCTTCAGCTAGCCAAACAACTTGACGTCGAGTATCTTGAAGTCTATGGTGACTCCAAGCTGGTTGTTAACCAGGTTAGAGGGACTTATGAAGTTCGCCATCAAGATCTAGTACCTTACTTTGAAGCGGTAATTAACATGGCTACATCATTCAAAGCCCTCTTCATTGAATATGTACGTCGAGCTTGCAATACTGAGACAGATGCTTTGGCTAATCTTGCGACAGTCTTAGCCATCCCTATCAAAAGACAACAGGTGGTGGTTATCTCTAATCGGGAATTGTTCTGCGTCGAAAATAATCGTAATATTGAGTTCAATAATCTTACTGAAGTCAATGTCATCAGTGAAGATTGGAGAGCTCCCTTCATCGACTTCGTGGTCCATGACATACTCCCTGAAGATCCTAAGGAGGCTACGAGTATTCGTCGGCGGTCTTTGCGATTCTACTACAATCAGACTACCAAAACTCTCTATCGACGGACTTATGACGATCTACTCTTGCGCTGTCTTGCTAGTGATGAAGCAAAGCAAGTATTACGTGAAGGTCACAACGGTGTATGCGGAGTACATCAACCGGGTCCTAAACTACAGGATCGCATCCGACGCATGGGTTATTACTGGCCCTCTATGGTATCTGATGCCATCGAATATGCGAGGAAATATCGAGCTTGTCAAATCTACGCAGATTTTATTCATCAACCGTCGAAATTTCTTCATCCGACTGCTGCTTCCTGGCCTTTTGAAGTTTGGGGCATGGACATCATAGGTCCCATCAATCCTCTTTCTTCTAGAGGACATCGGTTCATACTGGCAATAACTGACTACTTCTCCAAATGGGCTGAAGCTATACCATTGGCTGAAGTCAAGACCAGCAGCATCATTAACTTCGTCAAACACCACGTTATCTATAGATTTGGTGTACCTCGAAGGATCATCCACGACAACGGACCTCAATTCATCAGCCAAAAGTTCACAAGGTTCTGTAACGATCACCGGATTGACAATGTCGCTTCGACAGCCTACAATCCTGCTGCTAACGGCTTAGCTGAAGCTTTCAACAAGACTATCATCATGCTCCTCAAGAAGTTTGTGTCCACTAACAAACGAAACTGGAGTGAAAATCTTGGAGAATGTCTTTGGGCCTACCGCACTACGGTCCGTAACCCTACAGGCTGTACACCCTTTTCTTTGGTGTACGGCTGTGAAGCAGTTCTACCCCTGGAACTTCAAATTCCGTCTTTGAGGATTGCTATCGCTAATGAGATCACTACAGAGAACAACGATCTTCTTCGACTTCAAGAATTGGAAGCACTTGATGAGAAGCGGCTATTGGCTCAACAACATATTGAGTTATACCAAGCCCGTATCTCAAAGACATTCAACCGCAAAGTTAAGGTCAGAGCCTTTCAGAAAGGAGAGCTTGTTCTAACAGTCAGACGTCCTATGACTATGACTCACTCGAGCAAAGGCAAGTTCGATGCAAAGTGGGAAGGGCCTTACATCGTGAGCAAAGTTTTCTCAAATGGAGCCTATCAACTCACAGAGCTAGATGGTCGAGTTGCAATGATGCCTATCAATGGCAAGTTCCTCAAAAAGTATTATGTATAAATGTAACAGACATTGCTTATAATCATCAGACAAGTTCATAAATAAAATTCAGTTTTATTTCATCTTGAATGATAGTACATAATATCAAGAAAGGTCATTATCATCCTTCTCAAAATTGGGACGCGGGCCACTACCGTCCTTATAAAAAACATGATCAGCAAAAGAGTCGAGAACATTCTTGCTGGAACCCACCAGGAACTTGCAAGCAGCCATCCTCATGGCTTCTTCTTCTTCAGTCTTCCCTGGTTCAAGAAGGAAGTCCAAGATATCCTTTGGCGGCTTGGATGCAGATGAACCTTCGCCTGCCTCTGTCTGCTTTGGCTGGACCGGCTCGATTGGACGTTCTTCAGTAACCGCTTCAACCTTTGGGGCGACCTCAGCCTTCTTGGATGCGTCTCCAGACGACATCTTTATGCTGAAAAGTGAAAGTGACCATCCCATCTGATTTTCTGTTCTATTTATAGACAGCGAGTCGTAAGACAACAAAGCGACACATTCATTCGACGGTTTGCCCGTTCACTATTTGACGGTTCGCCCGTTCATCTAACGATTTGTTCGTTCATTACATTCATCCGACGGTTCGCCCGTTCATCTGACGGTTCGCCCATTCATCATCCGACGGTTTACCCGTTCATCACATTTCATCCGACGGTTCGCCCGTTCATCATAATCATCTGACGGTTCGTCCGTTCATCACATTCATCCGACGGTTCACCCGTTCATTCCATCCATCCGATGGTTTACCCGTTTATTCCATTCATCTGACGGCTCGCCCGTTCATTACATTCATTTGACGGTTCATCCGTTCATTTAATTCATTTGACGGTTCACCCGTTCGTCACGTTCATCCCGACGATTCATTTCGTTCATTTATTTTCACATCATCTATTTCGTTCATATCAGCAACTTGTCATCTTTGATTAAGTTATCTATTGAAATAATAATATTTGATAAATTATATTTGCCACGTCCATATTACCTCTGAGCAGATATTATTGAATATGATTATTTTCCAGAATCAAGAAATATATCATGTCTTGCACCTCTGAATATATTTTCTATCGCTATTATTTATATCTTAATAAGATATGAGACAAATAATAGAGCCACAAAAAAATGTCTTTTTATTGATCAAAGATGAAAGACATTACAAAGATACATATTACAAAACAAGAAGATACAAAAAATCTTGCTATTCGGTCGGTGGTGTCATCAAGTTAACCATCTGCTGCTTTAAAGATTTCAATCGCTCCTCACGGGAGTCCATCACGCGCCTCCTGGCTTCCTCCATTCCAGACTTTTCATTAAAAGTCGGTAAGGTCACTAAGCGACGAAAGATTTCAGCCTGATGAGTCGTGATATATTCATTTCGTTCTTGAGTCAGAATGGCCAGTTGCTGAGTGGCAGCTTGATACTGTGTGACTTCATCTTCTAGAGTATGCTGAACCAGTTTCAACTCTTCTTGGAGACGGGCAATCTCCTCTTGAAGACGAACAGATTTCGCTTTCAACTCAGTAACTTTCTCCCCCTTCTCTCCAGCAGCAGAGGTGGCTATCTCCATTTGAGAATCATATTCTGAAGCCTTGGCAGTATAAGTGTCTATGAAAGTCTGGAAATTAGCCTTCTCAATGGCAACTTCTTGAGACATCCTTTCAAATTCAGTTTGTACTAAGGATTCCATTTCCCCTCGATTAAGATCCTTGTAGATCTTAACCGATGCTTCTAGCTCATCTAGTATGTGCTCAAGAAAAATAGCTTAAGCTTCATCTCCTTGACCTCGGATGGCATTTATCAAATGAGAGGTTGGGCTTCTAACAGTAGTGAAATCAACTTCTTTCTCTAGTACCCTATCTACTAGGGGTCCCAATGCATTAAAGAACAGGTTGCTGAAAGAACTAATGATAAATTGGTTAGTTGCCAAAGCTCCAGGGGTAGCAGCTACTCCCGTTGATGATGAAGCAGCATGTGCCAGTGCAGATAGACGTTCTTGCACTTGAATAGAGGGTTCTTTAAACAAGGGAGCTAAAGTAGAACTGGTTACTCCTTCCGGTTGTTCTTCTGCAAGGACAAATGAACCTATCATTGATTGTTGTTGTCATTAACAATTAATTAAAAAGGATCAAAAGATCAAAGGCAATCTTACCATGACTTGCTCCAGCAACAAGCCTTTCGTCTGTTGGTGCAGATTCCAGTCTAGCAGAGGTAGCCTCAGACATTACTGCCTGGCTACTTCCGGCCTCAGAACCGTCCGACAGATGTCGGCTGCCACTGGCTATTACTGTTATCGGTACTATATCAGTGTAAGGAGGAACCGGAGATGATTCGATTTCTACATGGATTAAAAATAGAGATGTCAGTTGTTAATCTATGAAAAGAAGAATAATAATTTCATTTAATACCTTTGGGATCAGTGGTAGTAGCTTCCTCCGGCACTACTTCCTTACCCACATTCTTTTCAGGAGACACATCCACCTCAACATCCTTTTCAGGAGCTAGTGTGTCTTCAACAGCTTCAGAAGATTTAGGGACATCAATGTCCTCTTCTTGATTCAAAGTATCATCAATAGCCTCTATTGATGTATCTTCAGTGCTCATGCTATCCTCAGGTACTTCCTCGCTGCCAGTTGCAGCGGTATGATCAACATCATCTTGTAGACCGAAGTCGCAATCATCTAATGCTTCAATCATTAAATGATCCTCCTCTTCGCGAATTGTTCCTGGTGTAACAGGAAGCTGAGTAGTTTCTACCGCCGGTGAAGGAGATCCCAGAGCTTCATGCTCCTCATCTACAATATCCTCCTTAGGCTCTGCAGCCTCCTCTCTCTGATCAGTCTCGTCCCTCTGTTCTGGACTAGGAGTTTCAGGCCTATGCTCAGAGACAGGAGTAGGAGATGACATAGTAATTTGTAACACCCATATTTTGAATACGTATTTTGTCAAGCTTGCATGTATTTCAGACCTGTATTTATTTTCTCGGATTTTGGCATGTACTTGTAATTGGCTTGACTTGCAGATTTTGGTTCTCGTAATTGGGTTTTACCTGGCTTGGTTTATTTTGTGGAGGAGAATTGGTTTGATTTGGTTTGGTTTGGTTTAACATGCATTGGAACACCTTAGCCTATGTTCAACCCTCATTCCACCACAACTCACCCTCTTTAGTATCCCCACCTAACACTCTCTCTCCTCATTACTTCCCTCCATTAATTTCTTCTTCTTCTTCCTTCCTCTACACAACACTCCACCCATAGGCAAGTGCACCTTGCCACCACATGAAAACCATATTTTATTTGTTCATTAGCTAGATTAGGCCATGGTGATCAATATTAGTGCTTGACATTTTTTGATTTGGAGTCTCCATTGTTCTAGATCTAAGTTTTAGCTATTTTCGGATTTACATGGTTTTGATCTATTTTGGTTGGATTTTTGTGGGTATTGATGCTTCCATGTGGAAAAGAATTCAATTTTACTCAAGTTGGACCTTTGAAAATCTAGATTTGGTTTTGATTTGACCAAGATATGAAGATTTGAACTTTGGTGTTCTTGAAGAGTTCCTCTCGGCCTGGAATAGCAGAATGCAGCCTGCGCTCTTTAGCGCAGTGCTGGACTGCGCATCCTCCTCTCGTCCTGCGCTCTTTAGCGCAGCACCGACCGCACAGCTTGCCCCATGGTGAACTGCGCTCAACCCCAGCGCACAGGGACTCTTGCGCAGTCTGCTCATGCGCAGTCCGCTCATGCGCAATCTGACCCATGCGCCATCCATCCCCGCGCACTTCACTCATGCGCAATCTGACTCCTGCGCCATCCATCCCCGCGTACTTCACTCATGCGCAATCTGTCCCCTGCGCCAACCAACTCAGCGCAAGCCGACTTCTGCGCAGCTCACTCCTGCGCAGTTGGCCCCTGGCGCACTTGACTCCTGCGCAACCCGATCCCACGGACCCTTGCGCAATCTGTCCAATCATGGAGAATTTGTTTTATTTTTCCTTAAGCTTGGCTCTTTTATAGCCCTGTATATTGATATTTTACGCTCATTTTATATCCTTACACCTTTTGTCATGAACTTGATTTTACTTAATATGTTTGGAATGACTATTGTACATAGCATGGTATGACAAGAAACTAGCATAACATGACAGTGACCCGTAGTGGTGCACTCCTGACATGACCAACCTGACATGATAGTGGCCCGTCGTGGCGCACTCCTGACAAGTACCCTGACATGATTTATCTTGATGCTGTTGCGACGGCTAACTTGACTCGTATAATCAACTTGACATCGTGGGTGTTCCTGCTTGCTTTCTTGTGCAATCCACTTGTCTAGTCTTGCATCATGTCTAGGACGTGACTCCCTGGTTCCCACGGTCAGGGATTCATACTGAATATAGATTAGGCTAATGACTAGATCAAACTATAGTTCATGAAGAATTTCCAGTCACAAGCAATCTTGTTATCTGGGCGCTCTTAATTGGACTTGTAGCTTGCCGACGAGTAGAGCATATTTCCAGCGCACTGTCATGTGTTGCACCTCTAAGTCACCTAAGGGTATATCGTCTCCAGGGCGATGTACCTAACTATACTCTCAACCCGCGGAAGGATAACTGGATAGTCTGCAGGGCTTGGGACTGGAAAATTTTCATTGCATCTTGTTAGTAATTAAGGCTTGTGATAACCCTAGTTAGTTAAGTAGTAAGCCGTAGTAATTGTTTGGCCGCTTGTGAATGGATGATGTCTAGCCCTGTCTAAGTCTTGTCTAGTCCCTGTACCCTGGTCCTCCTGAACATGATTGTTTTACTTATCTTTAACAATAAATGGGTAGAGACGAGGTGCTATTCAGGCGAAGGGTTACAACCCCGGTCCTTGTTTGGTTTACGGGTTGTAACCTGGCTTCCGGAATGGTTCCATGTCCCTATTCGTTTATTGTCTTGTTGTACACTTTATTACTTGTACCTTCTTCTATTTCTTTTCTTATGTTCTGATATGCTGGCTTTTGTTCTTATTTCGTGGCCTCCTTTGTGGCACTTGCTCTTTCTGGGGTTTGACCCAGCTGGTTTTGTGTGGCCAGATTTCGGAGCAGCTCCCGAGGATCTTCCGAACCTCCAGTCCGATGGTGGCGACTAGAAGGAACCCGGGCTACGAGTGTGTTTTCTATTTTGTTTCGCTCACTCTATTGTAAAGTTATTCTTTTGAGGCGTTTAGCCGACGAGCACCTGTTAGCTCGATGCACTTTACTTACTGTCTGCCTACGGGCTGTAAACATGATTGACAAATCCTAGGGTTGATCATGTATAACTTAACTCTTGCTAGTCCTAGCATTTTGTACGACTAGCTTCATGATCAGCTGATATGTAATATTTGGGACGCCTTTTATTGTATATTTGGTAGTCAAACATCTTGTGATCATATTACTTGCTTGAGATTGAGACAATAGGCTTGACATAAGAGACCGTTGGCTTGTAGTAAACCCTCATATCTAGACAGCCGTGACCGTATAGTTGAGATGTATACTATTTCAATATATGTAGCTGGCTATGTACGCCCCCGCTCTCTAGTATTCTGGTTCTGGGGCGTGACATAATTCTAGCAGCAGTGCTGGCCACCACCGAGGACAGGATCACCTTCTTTCTTTTCTTAAAAGCCAGTTTCTTTCGATGAAGAGGTCTTTCGGGACTCTCTACATCTACCACATCAACCCGCTGTAGAAGAGAAGTCGGTGTGGTCGCTTCTTTTCGGGTCGACTCGGCCAGTTGCCGAGACTGCGACCTGGTAGTGACTTTCTCTGATGGGTCCAAGAGGAGTTTCTTCTTGGCAACCGGAGAGGAAGGCTCATTAATTCTTTTCTTCCTTTCCCTGGCCGGAGACTTAACAACTTTCAAAGAAATTCTCAGTGGTTCATTAACTTCCTCAGGGAAGTTAGCTTCCCTTGAGGCTTCCAAGGGATCATCCACTGGTTCATGTTGCTCATCATTTGCTGGAGCAAACATAGCAGTTGCTCCTTTCTTCAAACGCGTCGCCGTCGCGAAGCTATCCACAAGATTAAAGTTTTCAGCGAAAGTATTTGCAGCTGTATAAAATAATAAATTTGTATATAACATTCTAGGGCCATGATCATTCTTGGTTGGCATCGAGAACACTGTCCTTGTGTCTCGAGCGTTGTAGTAGGACCATGCTCTGGCACCATCAATCAGATACCCCTTTCCTTGTAGGCAAGTTATAGCGTTGCCTACATGGAACTGGTCGTAACCAAATTGACGAGCGAAATGACTTGGCAGATATGGTTCCAGATAGCACTCCTTTTCAAATCTGTACACCAAATGCGATGGTCTGATCGTCCTTAGCCAGTCAAATGCTACCTGACCCAGCGGTTGCCTCCCAAGGTCAACCAAATTTGCCGTCATATGTTCATAACCGGCTGGAGGGGCGACGCAGTAAAAATTCCATCCCTTTCCAAGGTTCAGGGCACGTCTGCAGTCCTTCAGACTAGTGTACACCCACTTGCTCCGGGAGAATCTTCGCAGATAACTACCACCGACTGCTCCCATGTCGGGGTTTATCAAGGACGGATGGTGCAGAAGCAACCACCCGAATAAATAGGTGTAAGACAACTCTAGTCGAGAGAAGTTCCCCTTCTCACCCTTCTATTTGATCATGGAGTCAACATAAAGACGAAGACCTGCATTCACTCTGCAGGTCATCGCTGTCAGCAAATCTATCCGGTAGCCAAAAACTAACCGGACAGCAGCAAAAAGTACGCCGCGGTGGAAGCGGTCCACGGCGCTTGCTCCGGGTACGACGAATCGACGGAGCCAGTATGTCAGGAAACCCGCCAGCTGGGCTTCTCTTGACATGGGCCTGTAGCCCATTCTTATAAAACTCTCGACAAAATTTCCAGTCTTGAGTGGAGGATATTGATGTTCATCATTAACTTTGATATCCATTTTCTTATTTTCTTCCATCAGTCTTATTACTTCACTGTGGCTGAGGGATTGGAAGAAAGTCGGGTTGCATGTGTCATGATCCTTAGTCTTTTTCTCAATGATATGATTAAGAAAAAGATATGGCAACCACTTTGAGGAATAACAGGTACCGGAAGAACCGCTCTTATAGTAGAGGGAGCATATGTTGTAGTGGCACAGTAGTTCGTCGAAAACTGCCACCATCTCTGCATTTTCCCAAGTAGTCTATCTAACTCGTCGTTTGTGGGAACATACTCCTCCTAAGGGAAGTCTCCCGTTGGTAAGCACGAGATGTACTTCACCTCATTGAGGGCTAATCCAATCTTCCCGCAGGGTGTCATGAATGTCCCTGTCCTGTAATTATACCTCTCTGCCAAGGCCAGAAACAGATGAGGGTTTGGGAGGAATCCATACACGGTAGCATATACCGCATGATATAGCTCGATCTCTTTAAGTTTGTCTTCAAACTGAGCCAATATCCAGTTGGCTATGTAGTTCCACCTTTTGTTGTCTGGGTTCACCAGACCGGTCAACCGGATGTCCTGATCCGGGTATCTGCCCTCAACCTTTGCGTATTCATTAGCAAAGATTGGTGTCCTCACCGGCATCAGCAAAGAAAAATTCTCTGGAGGGATGAAGCCTGGCTTCAATCCTCTGAGTAAAGTGCTATGTCGCTCAGATGAGCTATAGAACATATCTCGGTTGTTTGGTCCTTTCTTGACACAAATCTTTCCTGTCCTTGCCTGCTGGAGGGGAGTAATATCCCAATCCATCCTCCTGGGATGGCTTGCATGGGCATAACGGGCTAGAGGGAGACATCTAGCAATGTCCGGTAACAGGACTAGTTTCTCCTTTCTTTGGAAGAGTCTCTGCTCAACACGGGGTCTTGGCTGAGAACTCTCGTCAATAGCTTTGCCAAATAAGAACATGGGTTTCTTGTGGGTAATGGCGTCAGCAGACTGCAGGGGCTGCCCATTCATCAGACTTAACAAAGTCTCATTGTCCTGAGCCACCAAGATGGCTTGGCGGGAGGATGGCAGAGCATATTGTGGAAAAAGCATATGGGACAAAACTTCTTTAAATTTCGGTTCAGCAAGGGAGCCTGCAAATATTTCATACTCTGGGTCCTCTCTGATGTTAACTGCATCAAACAGAGAAAACAGAATTCAGTACAAGTAAAATTAAAGATTCTGTCAGCAGATTGCGCAAGTATCAGATTGCGCAACAATAGCTTCTATGCGCAAACTGTCCAGTTGAGCTAACTCATCATCTGGCGCAAGTCATCAGATTGCGCTGAATAACTTGCGTAAAGCATCAGTTTGCGCTGGACAACCTTGCGCAAATCAGCAGACTGCCCTGACTTTTGCCAGCGCGTTCTAACCGATTGCGCAAGAAAATAGTCTTCATAAAAATGAAAACTATTGGGTTTTTTGCAACCAAAATCCTAAATAGGGTGGCGCAGTATGACCAAATCTCTAAAAAGAGACAGGTTCGAAGGATTAACAGTGTTAAAGAACCCTAAAAAGGGTCTTTCGATCGGGTTTACTACCTTGCAGAGCAGGATGAGCAACTTTATGTCGAGAAGGGCGCGGCACAGCCCGAGTCGAGGACTCGACGGGGGCCTTGCCTTTCTCGGCGGCGGAGCGCTTTGGAGCCATTGAGATCGACGGAAAGAAGAAGAAGAGTCAGGAAAGCTCGGGAAGTTTTCTCTTTCAAAAGTTTGAAAGCAAGTAAAGAATGTTAGAGAGAGAACTGAGAACTATTTATAGTTTTCGAAAATAAACAAACTCCTCAGATTGCGCCGAATAAACAGTGGCTAATTCCTCCGATTGCGCAGATAGGTCATCATATGCGCAACTTGATTTTAAAATCAAAATTCAAAGTATTTCGAAGCTTTGACTATCTTCAAACTTCGAAAACTTTGAAGGGGGTCTTGTAGGTCCTAAAAATCAAGTTGCACCCATCAACAAAGTCATAAAAATCAAATTATGCATCCTTCAAGTGAACTGCACAGAAGACAGAGTGCGCAACAATTCGATTGTGCAGGCTAAACTGCGCACTCATCCAAGTGCGCAAGCTGACGTGGCCTTGTCATCATTACCTGACAGAGAATCGAATCTTCTGACAACTGACAGCACGGAGAACGAGAAAACTGTTCGTTTATCGTACAGCACAGTGATCGAGGACAGTTGTACATGCAGCGCAATCTGCCAGACTCTTTGCAGCGCAGTCCAACTCAGCACGGTCTATCCCAGCGCAATCCGAAGCCAGCGCAATTCAGGTGGCGCACTCCATCAAGATAACTGACAATGTACACATGGCCTTCATGCCATCAATTACTCACAATGTGGCAACCGTCTGTACACGATCAAGCGCATTTCAATCAAACAATGCCATGCGTCACATACAGATGGTCCACGATCGAGTAACTGTCTGCGCAGTTCATTGCCTGCGTAATCCAAAGTGTGCGCAATCCAACCTGCGCAAGCCAGAATAACTAAAAATTAGTTATTTCTAGAACTCTATAAATAGAGTTTCAAGTCCTTCCTAGAGGGGATCACACATACACATATCAGAAATCATCACCAGAGATCAGGAGTTCTTGCCAAAGTTCTGCTGCAATCTTCAGAGGCTACCGTCTTCAAAGTTCACATCGTCCAAGGGATAAAGCGATCGTCATTCAGATCGAATTCCTATAATTGTACTTTCCCAGAATTCTTGTAATCTTCTTACAAAGTTTGTTGAAATAAAGATCAACTTTTGTTTTTGCAAACAATCACGTGCACATTTCATAAAGCAACTAAAGAACCATGTATTGATGTCTTGCTAGCACATGCATTTCAAAATGCATTAAATGATATTTCAAGCAAACTTGGCATTAATGGACTTGCCAGCACAAGCAATTACGTAATGTATTAAATGGAATAGCAAACAAACATGCATTACATAATGCATTACCTAATGCATTAATATGCGGCTGACGTGCTTGCTTCATGCATGCGGCTACAATGGATTATTTTCCATAATCCATGCGGCTGACTAAATAAAGTGTATTAAATATAATATGCATTAAAATATAGATTAGCATGCAGCATACTTTAAGTAGCATGCCAATGCGTGCTAGCTAATTAGTGTGGCCAAAGAAAAGGAATGGCCATGCGGCTGAGTGCTAAAAATGCCCATGCGGCTCAGCAAAATCCCGTAGGTCAAATTTGGACCAAACAAAATTTTTCTGCAACATGGGACCATCAACTAGCAAAAATATGCAAGTTTGATAGATCAAAATCCATGAAAACCGAAAATACCACAAAGCTAGATCTACAACAATCCACTCGGTAAAACCGAAAACTCCAAGTTCTAAAGATGCTTAGAATCATACAAGGAAGAAGATGGAACAAACAGAAATAAATTTGTTCAAGGTTCGGCAAGGTGTACTTGCCTCTCTCTAATGGCTAGGGTTTGGTGGAAAAGAAATGAATGTGGGTGAATGAGGAGGGAGAGAGAAAGAGTGGTTTATATAACAAGCTCAAGTGATCTCCACCATTCATTCCTCTCCACTCAATCTAAACCATACACCTCATCTCATGAGAAACCAAACTAAACCAAACCAAACCAAGTCAAAGTGGAATCGAACCAAATAAAACCAAATCCAAGTTAAACCAAGTCATGAAAATCCTACACTTAGAAATTTTAAAATATCACGCAAATCGATAAATACGAAATACGGCTCAAATAAACACGTATCCGTATAAAATACCGATACAGTGAGACGGGTCTCACATTGAGACTTGTCATGCAATAAATAAATAAAACAATAACGTGAAAAGTCATCAATAAAGGTGATAAAATATTTTTCTTTACCAAATGACGGAACATCAAAAGGTCCACATATGTCTGTATGTATTATTTCAAGAAGCCCAATACTTCTTGTGGCTCTTTTCTTAGTATGCTTCGTTTGCTTTCCCTTGATGCAATCAATGCATATATCGAAGTCATTAAATCCAAACTTGGGAGAATGTCATCCTTGACTAATCTACCAATTCTTTCTTTGGATATATGACCAAGGCGTTTATGCCAAAAGAATGATGAATTTTCTTCCATCAACTTTCTCTTGTTTTCAGCTTTAGGGTGCAGTGTTTAAAAAGTTTTGGAAAATGTACATCAAGATTGAATTTGTATAAACCATCATTAAGAATACCAGAACCTATGTGAATAATATCCTTAAATAAGTTGAAACTTTTATTACCAAAGTTTAATAAATAACCAAGTTTATCAAGTTTTGACATATATACTAAATTTCTGAAAATAGAAGGTACATATAAGATTTGATACAAATCAATGAAATGTCTTGAAGATAGAAATAATCGGTACGTTCCTATTGCTTTAACAGGAACTTTGACTCCATTTCCCATGTATAAGAAATGATCATTTGGCTTTATAGTTTGGGTCGTACGTAATTCCTACATTGTTTTGGAAACATGAACAGTAGCACCAGAGTCAAGCCATCAAGTATTAGAAGGAACTTCCATTAAATTTGATTCGAAACATACAAAAGCCAAAGGCTTACCTTTCTTTTCGAACCATGCTTTACAATTTGAGCAATCAGCCTGGAAATGACCAGGTTTCTTGCAGAAATGATAATTCTCATTCCTCTGTTTCTTTCCCTTGTTGCCATTACTGGTGCCATCTTTCTTGAAAGCTTTGCATTTATTTTCCTTTCCACGCTTCTTTCCATTATTCTTACTTGTTTCTTGAGTAGTAAGATGGACTGTATTGATACATTGTTGTTTGAGTCTCGCTTCCTCTTGTACAACCATACTTGCCAATTCATTTATGTTCCTTAATAGTGTTGTAATGAACATGAAATGGACCATATTCAAGAGGTAAAGAGTTCAAAATGAATTGCACTAGAAAAGTATCATTTACAACCATTCCAAGATTTTTGAGTTTAGCTACTATGTTGGTCATTTCGAGGATATGATCATGCATAGACCCCCTTCCATCAAATTTCATGGTGGTAAACTTGCTCATAAGTGTTCCAGCAAGTGACTTATCAGCACTTCTAGAACGATCCTCGATGATTTTGAGATATTCCTTTGCACTATCAGTTTTGGGTAAGGTAGTCTTAATGTTGTTTGTTGTTATCATTTCGCATGAACATGATACTGAGCCTGTTCAACTTTTTCCAAGGTTTATGGAGAGCCTTTTGAGTTTCATTACTGGTCTCAGTGAGATCAGGAGGCTTATCAATCTGGAGTGCAAGATCGGGGTCAAGCACACAAAGGTTGAATTGGACTTGTTCAGACCAATCAGGAAATCATTCCTGTAAGCATTAGAACAGATGAAGCCAACGAATGAAGTGAAAAGGACGATGGTACTGCCACATACTGTTAGTGCTTTGAATTTAACATAAAACAATTAAAGTACTTTCATGCATCACCTTTGGACAGAAAACATGAGATACTGCATTCTCATAATAATGCTTTTAGTTTCTACACTAATTGATAAAATTACATTGTATATTTGAGTATGCATGTTATATTCGGATATTCAATGCATACACAAATAAAATACAAGTAATATATTCTTTTCTTATTTATCAACCACTAAAAATTATTCACCTTTGGGTATTATTATATATCTAGTGATCAATAAAAAAAACTTTTAATTACCCATACTAAATAAATAAATAAGTAAATAAATAATCTAGGCATAAAGCATCTACGAAACCGGTATAAACATAATGTTATTGTACCACTTTGGTGATAACACAATAACATTTTTTTATAAAATTTTTATAAACATAATATATAATTTTGCAATAGAAAAACAATGATATATGCATAATTATTAAGAACATTCACTGTCTGTGCATGAATTATGGATTACAAGGATTGGACCACTTAAATGTGTTATGAATTATGGATCACAAGGATTGGACCACTTAAATGTGTTGCATTTACTGTCAGTCCTCATTCATAACCTCGGAACAAAATATATCTAGCAATTTGTCATATATAGCATCAGTGTAGTATTGCATCTAGCATGTCTAGATGTAGCCGCTTACGTTATGGATTACATGCTGATGAAACGTCCTGATGTCCAAAAACGAATTATATCTTAAGAGCACATTTACAAATTCGGAACTACGTCTTGACGTCCAGAAAGAAACTCTACTATTTGGTTATTGACTATACACTAGCCATTATAGATGATGTGTTTTTTTAAACAGCAAACATCTTGCATAAAGTTGTTCTTCAAACAGAAAACATCTAGATAAAGACTCCATATATCGTACTTTAATTTAATGATAATTCTCAATACTAGAGAGTCCTTCTCTGCGTTTTGTTCTTTTCCATGATCGAGTAATATGAATTACAGAACATAATAAAATTGGAAAATACATTATTCCACTATTAGGCACCAAATGTAAACATTATTTTGGGAATCATGTTTTCACAAAATATAAATCTGAAAATTGCTAGAAACCCAATTTTGGGGTTGGTTTTTATGAAAAATCCACCCGCAGGATGAGTTTTATGAAATGTCCAGAATTATATATTTCCACGTTAAGTATTCCAATATTCCCTTTAGATGTTCTGTATTTACAAAATTAATACCATAACTATCCCACCGCACAAACTCAGATTTGGATTGCGATTCTCGTCTTCTTCTTCTTCTTCTTCTTCTTCTTCTTCACGAGAGATCTGAATTCCATTCTCTCATCTTCAGCAGAGAACGCAAAGATCGTTCGTAGTTTACCGTGCTTTTTTTTTTTCAGTCGAACTCCGATCATCACTCTTCTTCTTCTTCTTCTTTTCCGACAATTAGGTCAATTATGGAGAGAAAATCTTCTTCTTCTTTTCCATAAGAGTTAGCATCGTTTTGAAAGAAGAACGAAAACTCTTGAATCTTTATTCATGTCAAATTTCTTCCCACAAAATAAAAAAAATAAACAATTAGGTTTCTGTCAACTGTTTTCCATCGATATCACACGAAGAATAGTCATTCTCCTGAATTTTAACAAGAAGAATGCCATTCTTCGTGTTGCTAATACGGAGAATGGCATTCTCCGTGTTTCTAACACGGAGAATGACCATTCTCCTGTGTTTTAACATTTGAATGACCATTCTCCGTGTCATTTAACACGGAGAATGCCATTCTCCGTGTAATTTAGCACGGAGAATGCCATTCTCCGTGTAATTTAGCACGGAGAATAACCATTCTCCGTGTAATTTAGAACGGAGAATGCCATTCTCCGTACTAAATTACACGGAGAATGGTCATTCTCCTACGTTTTAATACTGGGAATGACCATTCTCCGTGTAAATTAAATTGGAACCATAAAATATTTTGTTTGTCAGCCAGACCCGAATTCAATTGGAACCATAAAATATTTTAAAATTGTAAAAATGTTAAATTATCATTTTTCAAAATATTATATTAGTTATCATTTTTAGCTATTTGATAGAAGCCCAAATTGTTTGGCCCAAAACCCAAACCCATGAACAATTGGTTCATTGGGCTTACACTCATTATAAATGAGTTATGTTTTCTTTATTTTGTAGTTAGGCCATAGTCATTTATAACTAAAAACAACATCAGCTTAAGTGGAGAAATAATGTTTCCTCCAGCAGACATTTCCTTCCATATTCCAAACGACCATGGCTTTTCCCTTTCCTTCCCGAAACTTCCCGAGTCTCCTCCGTTCCCCTTCCGAACGGCCATGGCAGTTCGTTTCCTCCCCATGGTTACTTTCCTACTCCTATTTAAACCCCCTTCACCACCATGATCATCTCCATCACCACTCTCAAACTCTTTTTCCCAAACCGTGCCCTAGCCATCAACCCTAGCCGGAGCTATTTCGGTGACGTCCGTCGTCGATCCCGGCAGCCCCGACCCGCGCGACCCCCGGCCTCCTCGTGCGGTCGAGCTCCCCGCCGGCTCCTCCAGCCGTTCGCCGCACCCCCGCAGCCGCCCCGCCGGCCTCCTTCGCCCGGCGCACCTCCGGCCCGACCCCCTTTGTCGCGCCCCTTTCCAGCACTTCCCCGGCTCTCCGCGGTTGACCCCTGTCCCCGATTTGCTGTCCAGCGCTTCTGTGTGCGTGGCGCTGTCCCGAGGAGCCGTTCCCGTGAGTTTCTGACGTGATTTCGGTTCTGTTCTGCGGTTCCGTGTGTTTCGAGTCCGAGGCATCACTTCGGATTCCTTCGATTTCGGTAACTTCTGGATAGTCTCATAGTTCTCTCTTAGTCTGTGATGAAAACTGGTCCACCGATTCCTTCGGGAATTCGGATTTTTGGTTACGCTTCAATTACGTTACCATTTTTCCGAAGTTTCTTCGAAATTTGTATGCTGTTGGTTTGCTTCGTTGATCTTTCTGATTTCGGAATTTTCGAACACTTGTTGGATAGGTTCTGAGATTTTTGGTAGTAAAGTGAGAAACTTCTGTTTTCCGAAGTTCATCTCGGAAGAAGTTCTGGTTTGATGTTTTTAGGATGTGGATATTATTTTCGGGTTTTTGGATAATTATTTTCTATTTGAAAATTGGGTTTCCCTGGTTTGGGATTATTTGCAGGAAAGATCGGCGCGTTTCCCAGTTTTGGGTTATCCCGAAAATAGAGGGAATGCTGCCGAAATTTCTATAAAAATTTGATTATATAATTTTAAAATGAATTTCGGAAAAGAATACTATTTTTGAATTATTTGGACGACGACCGTATTGGTCAATGGGCCCCAGTGAAATGCAAACGCACCGGTCTGTCCGGACGTTGAGGCAGAGTAGCTGTAAGTGAAGATTGGACCAGTTCTGAGACTCATATTATTTTATTTTTAAATTAGAAATTATTAGTTATTATTATTATGTAATTTTGTAGGTAATTTACAAGACTAACATTTTTTTTCTCTTATTTTAATTCATGGAAATGTAAGGGCATAAGCTCATTTATTTATTTTTGTAAATTTGTAATAAGTAGGAATTAGCTGTAGATTTTCTGGGATTGTGAACGCATAGGATTAATTAATATTAATATTAATTATTAGTTAGAAATTCATGATTTTCTCATTTAAAGAAAAGAAAATATATTTATATATATAATTATAAAATACTAATTTTTTCCAATAAATTGATAAAAACAAGTTTTCCGAAATAAAATATAAATTTAACGCACTAGAAAAACGTGTTTTTGATTGTGTTGGTTAATACAAGACTAAAAATTGACTAGGAGACAAAATCTAGAGATTGTAACTAGATAATTCTAGAGTTGTGGTTTCTGAAACAAATTCCCGGAATGTAGGATTTCAAGGAAGAGTGTGACTGTTCAAACCCCGAAGTACCAACTCTCCAGTTCGATCAATTTTAAGGCAAGTACATTTATGTAAATTTACGATTATTTTAACAATCATTTTATTGCAAGTTTAAACCACTGTTATACACGAACTCTTTCGAGAGTACTGACCGTACTGTTGGGGACTGGGGGAGTAGAGTAGTGGATATGACCAAATCCAAAATTAGGATAACTGACTGTATTAGCTTTTTCCTCTTCACACGGGGACAAGCCATGCCGTATCGCTAGGATACTACTGTAACCCAATCTGGTCATATTCATTACCTATTCACATCACTGTACTGTATTGTTTCAAAACTGTTCATCTTCAAACTGTTTAAAAGTGCATGATATTAATTGTCATTTTAATTGTTAAAATTTGCATAAATTGTACTTTGCTCCTTTCCTGACTGGATCCCCGTAGGTACTACTGATGACCTGGAGATGCTGATCAATAGCTACTATGATCCTGATTTGTACCCGGCGGTACTTCCATCTGAGGAGGATGTTGTGGCGTCTCCATAGATGCTACTTTAGTTTGAGAGTTTAGTTGTTTCTATGTTATTTCTAGTTATGAATCCTTGTAACAGAATAAGTTTTAAATTATCATTTAAATAAAAAGTTGTGGCAATCTTAGTATTTGTTGTTGATTTACCTGTATATGGATTACAGCTTACTGCCGTCGTCTCATCAACGGTGCAGGCTGGGCATGATCCGATTCGACCCAAGTATTTGGGGACCGGGTCGTGACATATTTTTAGTGGTGGCCCATGCAGGTCTCGAACCTACGACTTAGGAAAACCTATTTAGAGACATATAGAACACTAGAACATTAATTTGTCACAACATAGGACCGAAATATATTATAAGTAAATATTTTTGTTTGATTATAGATAGGCTACCTTGCTTATGTTTATATCCTAAACCTTCCAGAGAATGGCCACTGACAATACCAATCCTGCTGGCGATGGGGTATCTTCACCCTATCATACCCCACCTCCCCAATCAAGTCCGGATCCTACACCTCGGCAGCTGGCCGATCGTCCCCTTAATATGACGACGGATCCATCATCTTCTCGGACGGAGATGCAGCCCCCTGTGGTTTCGCCCACTCCAGCTGCCCCACCGGTGCCTGTGGACCCCACCGACCTCATAGGTCTGCTAAGAGGAGTGCTAGAAGCCCAGAGAACTCAAGCAGAAGCTCATCGCGAGCAGACGGCCATTATGAGAGAAGGCATGGAGAATGCCCATAGCGTGGCAATGGCTGCACTGGAAAGAGGAGAAGCAGTTCAACATGAACCAAGGCCTGCCAAGGTAAACATAAATTTAAGGATTAATTTATGTAATATTAAGGCCATTTAATTAATGGGAATCATATTGCCAAGGTGGACGATATTGAGAGTTTCAAGAAGCAGAACCCTCGACCCTTCAAGGGAACCGAGGGAATCGTCTATGCTGATGAATGGCTCGATAATATGGAGCGTATTCTAAGCGTTGCTCGGCTTCCAGAAGACCTCAAGGCTGAAGCAGTGGGACTCCAACTACAAAATGTAGCGAGCACCTGGTATCGGAATGAACCTCGACTCCAGGATAGGCAGATTGACTGGGACACCTTCAAGAGGTTATTCCAGAGGAAATTCTTCCCAACTTCAGAGTTGCGAGAGATGGAGCGACAATTCCAGAACCTGAAGCAGGGCAACATGACTGTGGGAGAGTATGCTGCTGAATTCGGCCAGCTCAACCGATTTGCCAAGAACCTGGTGGCTGACCCTGACGATCGTGCTGAAAGGTTCAGATATGGACTAAGAGAAGAGATCCGCACCCATGTGATCTCAGGCGGTGCTAAGACTTATGAAAAGATCCTTGAGCGAGCTCAAGACATAGAGAAGAGCCAACCTGCCCGCTCGAAGAGAGATTATCCTGGAACTAACAACTTTCAGGGTAATCAGAAGAAACCCAACAACAACAGCAACAACAACAACCGTCCACCCTACCATCAGGCGAGGAACAATGACAAGGCGCCTCAGAGGCAGATCCCCGTCTGCGACTTTTGGAAGAGGTCGGGACATCTGGCAAACATCTGCAGGAAGAGGCTAGGGCACTGCCTAGTCTGTGGGTCTTCCACCCATCAAGTGAGGGACTGCCTTTTGTCAACTAACCGGATTGGAGCAACTCCGCAGAAAGGACCTCTGCCCACTCAGCAATAACAGTTTGGGCAACATCAACAGAAGACGGGGCGAGTTTTTGCCCTGACAGCAGAGGAACCAGAGCCAGCTCAGGAACCTGTAGCGGATGTCAAATCAGGTTCTATCTATGTGCATTCCTACCATGCCTTAGCTTTATTTGATTCGGGAGCATCACATAGTTTTATAGCCACCAAATTCATATCTGCACACCATATAGTTACTGGCTTTAGCAAGAAGATCTGTAGGGTTATGACTGGAGGAGGACCCCTACTATTACTGAGATCTGTGAATGCCCTATCACCATAGCTGGCCATAACTTTATAGCACCTTTACTTGTCATGCCCTTACCAAACTATGATATAGTCCTAGGGATGGACTGGTTGAGTAAGCAGCATGCGCTGATAGACTGTCATCGAGGATGTGTAGTCTTCAGCCCACCTGGAGAACCGGAGTTTGAAATCTCTCGAACTCCGGAGGAGATGGAATGTGTTACCTATACCTCTATCACTGAAGAGTCCGGACCTCTGCACCCTATCATAGCGGAATTCATGGATGTTTTCCCTGATAGTCTGCCTGGGCTACCTCCAGACCGAGACATAGAGTTCACCATTGACCTAGTCCCCGGCTCTTCCCCTATTTCAAAAGGATGCTACAGAGTCAACCCGAAGGAGGCCAAGGAGATGAAGGACCAGATCAATGAACTGAAGGCTCTGGGATTCATTCGAGACGGAGCTTCACCCTGGGGAGCGCCTGTCTTGTTTGTTCCCAAGAAGGACGGAACTGTGAGGATGTGCATCGACTACCGGGCATTGAACAATATCACCATCAAGAACAAGTACCCGCTGCCCCGGATCGATGATTTATTTGATCAATTGAGCGAAGCCAAGGTGTTTTCCAAGATAGACCTCATATCTGGCTATCATCAGATCAAGGTCAGAAAGGAAGATATTCCTAAAACGGCATTCAACACCAAGTATGGGCAGTTTGAATTCTTGGTCATGCCGTTTGGACTGACAAATGCTCCTGCGGTGTTCATGAACCTTATGAACAAGGTTTTCCATGAATACTTAGACCAGTTTGTTGTCGTCTTCATTGATGACATACTGATCTATTCGAAGATGGAGGAGGAGCACGAAGAGCACCTCAGGAAAGTTCTGGGAACTTTGAGGAAAGAGAAGTTATATGGTAAGCTATCCAAATGTGAATTCTTTCTAGACAAGGTAGATTTTTTTGGCCATGTTGTCACAGGAGAGGGAATTTCGGTAGATCCTAAGAAGATAGCTGCTGTGGAGAAGTGGTCTACCCCAAGTTCAGTTGCTGAAATCAGAAGTTTCTTGGGCTTGGCTGGCTACTACCGGAAGTTTGTAAATGATTTTGCCAGAATTGTTGAACCGATGACGAAGCTTACTCGGAAGAATGAAGAGTTCATCTGGACGGAAGATTGCCAGGCAGCGTTCGAGGAGCTGAAGAAGAGGCTGACCACTGCACCAATCCTTGCGCTACCCGCAGGATCCGGTGGTTTCACAATCTACAGTGATGCCTCTGGAAAAGAACTGGGATGTGTTCTTCAACAGAATGGGAAAGTGATTGCTTACGCATCTAGGCAATTACGGAACCATGAGAAGAATTATCCCACACATGACCTGGAGCTTGCGGCGGTCATCTTTGCATTGAAGCTGTGGAAGCACTATCTCCATGGAGAGAGAGTGGAAATATATACAGACCACAAAAGTCTGAAGTATATTTTCACTCAGAAAGAGTTGAACATGAGGCAAAGAAGATGGCTGGAGCTAATGAAGGACTTTGACATCGACCTGCAATACCACCCGGGTAAGGCTAATGTGGTCGCTGATGCACTTAGTCGATACCCAGTGGCGATGTTCTTGACCAAGGAGCGGCATCTGCTAGAGGATATCGAGAAGCTTGGATTAGAGATCATATTGCCTGGAGATAGAAGGATGGAGCTGGATGCTAATTCAGTACTGATGAAGTTGCAAGTGAGCTCGTATCTGATGGACAAGATCAAGGAGACTCAGTTTCGAGACGAGGCACTTTGCAAACTGAGAGATCAAGTGTTGGCGGGAACACTTGAGGGTTTCTCAATCGCCAGCGATGGAGCTTTGAAGAATGGTACGAGGCTTTGTGTACCATCTGGCGAACTGAAGAATGAACTAATGAAGGAAGCGCACCAGTCGCAGTATTCTATACATCCTGGAGCTAATAAGATGTATCGGGATATGCGCACTATTGTTTGGTGGTATGGAATGAAGAAAGATGTGTCCAGATTCGTGGCGAGATGTTTGATCTGTCAGCAAGTGAAGGCCAGTAGACAGAGACCCGCAGGACTTCTACAACCGCTGGATATTCCGGAGTGGAAGTGGGAGCATATCACAATGGACTTCGTGTCAGGTTTGCCTCGTTCCCAAGGAGGGAAGGATGCCATCTGGGTTATAGTGGACCGACTAACCAAGTCAGCTCACTTTATTCCCTTCAAGGTTGGTTTATCCACCGAGAAGTTGGCGGCACTGTACATGCAGCATATCTACCGGATACATGGAGTACCGGTAAGCATTGTGTCTGACCGAGACACTCGTTTTACCTCTCATTTTTGGAAAAGTTTGCATGACAGCTTGGGGACACAGTTGAAGTTCAGCACTGCCTATCACCCCCAGACAGATGGTCAATCAGAGAGGACGATTCAGACACTAGAGGATATGCTGAGATCGTGTGTCTTGGAGTTCGGAGGATCGTGGGAAGACCATTTGCACTTGGTAGAGTTTTCTTATAATAACAGTTACCAAGCTAGCATTGGTATGACCCTATTTGAAGCTCTTTATGGACGTCGTTGTCGTACACCATTGGCATGGGACGACGTAGGAGAAAGAGTACTGCTGGGCCCATAGATGGTGACCGACGCAGCAGAGAAGGTGAAGATAATCAGAGACAAGCTCAGGATCACCCAAGACAGGCAGAAGCATTGGGCTGATAGCAGTCGTCGACCACTGGAGTTTGAAGAAGGAGATAAAGTCTTTGTGAAGATTTCTCCTACCAGAGGTACAATCAGATTTGGCAGAGCCGGGAAGCTGAGTCCCAGGTACATTGGACCATTTGAAGTTCTGAGCCGGATTGGAGAAGTGGCGTATAGGTTAGCTCTACCAGCTAATCTAGAGGGCGTGCACAACGTCTTCCACGTCTCATAGCTCAGAGGCTACGTCCCTGATGAGAATCACATCTTAGACCACTCAGAGCTGGAGATTGGACCGAGCCTCACTATGCGAGAGAAGCCAGTGGCTATTTTGGACAGAGGTGAGAAGAGGATCAGGACTTCAGTGACTCCCATAGTCAGAGTTATGTGGAGGCACGATTCCCCAGGCGAGTCTACCTGGGAGCGAGAAGATGAGATGCGGGAGCAGTACCCGTATTTGTTTGAGACCTGAGGTATATTCCTAACCTTATCTCTTTAAATTTCGAGGACGAAATTTCTTAAGGAGGGAAGGTTGTGAAACCCATAATTTCTGATAATTATTTATAATTTAATTAGCTAATATAAATAATTATTAATTATTAATGGGTAAAGTGCAAAAAATCCCTCGTTAGATGTCTTACTTTTGCATTAAAAGACCCGACGCTCTAATTATTCCTAAACGTTTCTAAAATGCTCATAAGACCCGCTAATGCTGATTTTTGAGTAACGGACGTTATTTCTAGAGTAAACTGACCGTTATACCCTCCCTAATATAGGCTAAACCCCCCATTAGATTAATGTTATTCTTCCTGACGCTTAAACTCTCCAGTCCGACGTGAAGCCAAGACGGAGGACAGGACGTTCGTAAACCCTAATTTCGACGCTTAAGCTCTCTTCCAGCCCTAATTTTGCATGAAATCCTAAATCGAAGACGGAGAAGAAGAGATTCAGGTATACTCGTAAACCCTAATTTCGTTTGTAACCCTATTTTGGTGTGACAACCCTAATTTTGCACGAAAATTTTTTGTTTGTGACGAGGATTTTGTTCGTGACGAGGAATTTTGGGAAAAAACCCGTAGTTTGGGAAGACTTTAGGAGAACCCTAATTTCGTTTGTAACCATATTTTGGTGTGTAATCTCATTTCGTTTGTAAACCCTAATTTTGTGTCTGCACATTTACTGGACAAAGTAAGTGTGTGGACATGAAACCCTAATTTTGATGGCTAAGTGTGAAAATGGTAACTGTATGTAATTAGTTGTTAATTTGTTATTAGTTTGTAATTGTGTACAGGTTTTAACACAACATGTTTGGTACAAAGTATGCTCTTCACATGTATGTTGGGGGTCACTTTGATGTTGGTGACAAATACGTTGGTGGTGTAGTGTTGGAACTGAAAGAATGTATTCTTAGTGATGAATTCTGTTGGTTTGACCTTGATGGCCTATGTGCAAGTGCTGGGGTGCAGGCTCCCTGTGAAGTTTACTTCTACGACCCTGTGGATGGAAGGAAGACACAATTATTGGGTGACAATGATATAATGAGATGCTTTGCAAAGTTTCCAGAGCCATGTCTTCTAAAATTTTATGTATTAGGGAAGCTCGATGAGTCACTCATTGATTACAATGATTATGAGACACATATTACTGATTTTAGTGAAGCAGCTATAGAGATGGAAATGAAGATGGATGAAGATTATTGGGCAAGCATTAACTTGACTGGGGTACCACTTGAACATGTGGATGAAGAACAAGTGGGTGAAGAAGAACAAGTGGCTGTGGGTGAAGAACAAGTGGGTGAAGAAGAACAAGTGGCTGTGGGTGAAGAACAAGTGGGTGAAGTGGCTGTGGCTGAAGAACAAGTGGCTGAAGAACAAGGAGGTATTGACTATAGTAGTTTTTTACCTCATGAAGACATTGACCAAGACTGAGTATAATCCCAGTGATGAGTTGTGCAGTGTGCAGTCCTCAGAAGACAGTGGGGGGTCTGAAGATTATGAGTTGGGTACTTCAGATCCTGTTGTGACTAATCCCAGTGATGAGTTGTGCAGTTGTGCAGTGTCCAGTGAAGATACTTATCTGCAGTTTTGTCATGCTACAATTTGCCAGTCCACATCCTTATCTATGCTAATGTATGTGTTCTTCCCTGCAGTTTTGTCATGCTACAATTTTGTATGCAGTTTTCTCATGCTACAATTTTGTTACACCTGTGGGGTGCTATGCTAATGTACGTGTTCTTTCCTGCAGTTTTGTCATGCTACAATTTGCCAGTGAAGATACTTATCTGCAGTTGGAAGTTTGCAGTTTACTGTGACATGTGGCAACTTTTACTTCATCAATTTGGATGTATGGATACTTATCTGCAGTTTGCAGTTTGCCTGTGAAGAAATACAAAGAAGAAATGCAATGTTGGTCTCAATGTATACTTGAATTACAATTTGGATGTACTTTATGTGTTGGATACTTATCTGCAGTTTGCAGTTTGGATGTTGGTCTAAAAAAACTTATCTGCTGTAATGAAGTACTTGAATGTATGGATGCTTCCTGCAGTTTATGTGTTGGATACTTTATGTGCTGGATGCTTTATGTGTTGGATGCTTTATGTGCCAAATATGTGTTTGAATATACTTTTAACTTCAGTTTATATTTCCTTCTTCTTACTGCAGTTGTGCTAAAGATGTGTTAAAGATCTCTCTTCAGCAGTTTATATTTCTTACTGCAGTTGTGCTAAATATGCTAAATATGCTTCCTTCTTCTTACTGCAGTTGTGCTAAATATGCTAAATATGCTTCCTTCTTCTTACTGCAGTTGTGCTAAATATGCTTCCTTCTTACTGCAGTTTATATTTCTTAACTTCTTGTTACAAGAACTTTATGTGCTAACAATGTCACCAATATTTTTTCCACATAGCTTACTTCATTCAACAATTGCAATCGTCATACAAAAAGTTTAAACATAACTATACACGTTACAAAACCAAAAATAAATTGCAAAATATGCATGTTGAGGTATGGTCTTCGTTCACTTGTCGTCGTCGCCACTGTTGCTTCTCTAAAAGAAATTAAACGTTGGTCTTCATTCACTTGTCGTCGATGCTCCTTCAATTCTTTCATTAAATTCCATATTAGATTCTGATAGTATTCTGGAAGTTTTTCATCCTCCCATAGTAGAAATCCACAAGAACTTGTTGGAAAATTTGCACACCCATAGAATCTTCTTCCAGGGTTTGCTTGCGTCCACGAAGTCTTCAAAGGACTAATTGATCCACAATGGCAGTAAATAAATTTCTCTCGATTTCTACTTGAATGTCGTGAGAACGAAGATTGCGAGCTAGAAGGCATAACTTCGACTTTGGAATAATCTGTTCGAAAAAAAAAATTAGAAAAGAGAACAAATTACTTTGGAAATAAATTACCAAAAATAAAAGAACTGAAAATATCTGAAAAAAAAAAAAAATTTAAGGCTTGTGTACAACCCCCAAGCAACTGCCGGCCGTTCTCTCCTCCCAAGCCCCAAACATCCACATCCTTAAATAGATCAAAGGCAAAGGGTATTTTGGGTGTTTCATTAAAAGTTTTCAAAAATTTGGGAAAGTAACGGCTGTTTCCAACGGCTCTCAGACGGGAGGTCCTATTCCGAGCAAGTCACTAATTGCGGGGGTCTTTAACTGCAAAAAAAAACTAAAAGGTCTTTTAATACAAAAGTAAGACATCTAACGAGGGATTTTTTGCACTTTACCCATTATTAATTTAGAAAATTGCATTTTTAGAGAAATTATTAAAAACTGGAAGTTTTATCAAAACATGTAATATTTTAATTAATATTAGGGTAAAATTATTATTTTCCAAGAATATAGATTTTTGGACTTTTGTTTGTCAGCCAGACCCGAACTCAATTGGAACCATAAAATATTTTAAAATTGTAAAAATGTTAAATTATCATTTTTCAAAATATTATATTAGTTATCATTTTTAGCTATTTGATAGAAGCCCAAATTGTTTGGCCCAAAACCCAAACCCATGAACAATTGGTTCATTGGGCTTACACTCATTATAAATGAGTTATGTTTTCTTTATTTTGTAGTTAGGCCATAGTCATTTATAACTAAAAACAACATCAGCTTAAGTGGAGAAATAATGTTTCCTCCAGCAGACATTTCCTTCCATATTCCAAACGACCATGGCTTTTCCCTTTCCTTCCCGAAACTTCCCGAGTCTCCTCCGTTCCCCTTCCGAACTGCAATGGCTGTTCGTTTCCTCCCCATGGTTACTTTCCTACTCCTATTTAAATCCCCTTCACCACCATGATCATCTCCATCACCACTCTCAAACTCTTTTTCCCAAACCGTGCCCTAGCCATCAACCCTAGCCGGAGCTATTTCGGTGACGTCCGCCGTCGATCCCGGCAGCCCCGACCCGCGCGACCCCCGGCCTCCCCGCCCGGCCGAGCTCCCCGCCGGCTCCTCCAGCCGTTCGCCGCACCCCCGCAGCCGCCCCGCCGGCCTCCTTCGCCCGGCGCACCTCCGGCCCGACCCCCTTTGCCGTGCCCCTTTCCAGCACTTCCCCGGCTCTCCGCGGTTGACCCCTGTCCCCGATTTGCTGTCCAGCGCTTCTGTGTGCGTGGCGCTGTCCCGAGGAGCCGTTTCCGTGAGTTTCTGACGTGATTTCGGTTCTGTTCCGCGGTTCCGTGTGTTTCGAGTCCGAGGCATCACTTCGGATTCCTTCAATTTCGGTAACTTCTGGATAGTCCCATAGTTCTCTCTTAGTCTGTGATGAAAACTGGTCCACCGATTCCTTCGGGAATTCGGATTTTTGGTTACGCTTCAATTACGTTACCATTTTTCCGAAGTTTCTTCGGAATTTGTATGCTGTTGGTTTGCTTCGTTGATCTTTCTAATTTCGGAATTTTCGAACACTTGTTGGATAGGTTCTGAGATTTTTGGTAGTAAAGTAAGAAACTTCTGTTTTCCGAAGTTCATCTCGGAAGAAGTTATGGTTTGATGTTTTTAGGCTGTGGATATTATTTTCGGGTTTTTGGATAATTATTTTCTATTTGAAAATTGGGTTTCCCTGGTTTGGGATTATTTGTAGGAAAGATCGGCGCGTTTTCCAGTTTTGGGTTATCCCGAAAATAGAGGGAATGCTGCCGAAATTTCTATAAAAATTTGATTATATAATTTTAAAATGAATTTCGGAAAAGAATACTATTTTTGAATTTATTTGGGCGACGATCGTATTGGTCAATGGGCCCCAGTGAAATGCAAACACACCGGTCTGTCCGGACGTTGAGGCAGAGTAGCTGTAAGTGAAGATTGGACCAGTTCTGAGACTCATATTATTTTATTTTTAAATTAGAAATTATTTGTTATTATTATTATGTAATTTTGTAGGTAATTTACAAGACTAACATTTTCTTTCTCTTATTTTAATTCATGGAAATGTAAGGGCATAAGCTCATTTATTTATTTTTGTAAATTTGTAATAAGTAGGAATTAGCTGTAGATTTTCTGGGATTGTGAACGCATAGGATTAATTAATATTAATATTAATTATTAGTTAGAAATTCACGATTTTCTCATTTAAAGAAAAGAAAATATATTTACATATATAATTATAAAATACTAATTTTTTCCAATAAATTGATAAAAACAAGTTTTCCGAAATAAAATATAAATTTAACGCACTAGAAAAACGTGTTTTTGATTGTGTTGGTTAATACAAGACTAAAAATTGACTAGGAGCCAAAATCTAGAGATTGTAACTAGATAATTCTAGAGTTGTGGTTTCTGAAACAAATTTCCGGAATGTAGGATTTCAAGGAAGAGTGTGACTGTTCAAACCCCGAAGTACCAACTTTCCAGTTCGATCAATTTTAAGGCAAGTACATTTATGTAAATTTACGATTATTTTAACAATCATTTCATTGCAAGTTTAAACCACTGTTATACACGAACTCTTTCGAGAGTACTGACCGTACTGTTGGGGACTGGGGGAGTAGAGTAGTGGATATGACCAAATCCAAAATTATGATAACTGACTGTATTAGCTTTCCCCTCTTCACACGGGGACAAGCCATACCGTATCGCTAGGATACTACTGTAACCCAATCCGGTCATATTCATTACCTATTCACATCACTGTACTGTATTGTTTCAAAACTATTCATCTTCAAACTGTTTAAAAGTGCATGATATTAATTGTCATTTTAATTGTTAAAATTTGCATAAATTGTACTTTGCTCCTTTCCTGACTGGATCCCCGTAGGTATTACTGATGACCTGGAGATGCTGATCAATAGCTACTATGATCCTGATTTGTACCCGGCGGTACTTCCATCTGAGGAGGATGTTGTGGCGTCTCCATAGATGCTACTTTAGTTTGAGAGTTTAGTTGTTTCTATGTTATTTCTAGTTATGAATCCTTGTAACAGAATAAGTTTTAAATTATCATTTAAATAAAAAGTTGTGGCAATCTTAGTATTTGTTGTTGATTTACCTGCATATGGATTACAGCTTACTGCCGCCGTCTCATCAACGGTGCAGGCTGGGCATGATCCGATTAGACCCAAGTATTTGGGGACCAGGTCGTGACACGGAGAATGGCCATTCTCCTGCGTTTTAATACTGAAATGATCATTCTCCATGCTAAATTACACGGAGAATGGCCATTCTCCGTGTTAAATAAAACGGAGAATGACCATTCTCCGTGTTAAATAAAACGGAGAATGACCATTCTCCGTATAATTTAGCACGGAGAATGGCCATTCTCCGTGTAAATTAAGACGGAGAATGACATTCTCTGTGTATACTAACACGGAGAATGGCCACCCTCATGCGAAATTAACATTCTTCGTGTTCTAACACGGAGAATGGTCATTCTCCTGCATTTTATGGTCAGTTGAAACTTTGGAGGACCATAACTTTTGACTGGGAGGTCGAAACGAGGTCCGGTTTGTCGCAAAATGAGCGTATCTTCGAGAAGCCTGAGATTAACAGTTCCTCCGTTAGACGGCCTTCCGAAATTTTAGAATCGCAAAAAAAATGATATTTTGACCTCTGTTTTAGCACTTTTGCCGTTTGTCGCGGTCTTTTCAAAAAATTTCGACGAATTTTTGAAATTTTTTGAGGAGAAAACCTAGATTCGAAAGTGAGCAGCGTATGGAAGAAGATGAAGTATCGAAACATTTTTTTTTAAGAGCAGTTTCGTGGATGTTTTCAATAAATTAGAAGGAAGGGCAAAACGGTCATTCGAAACCCTCTTTATATATTTTTTTTCTAATTCTGGGCAAGCGATGAAATGTTATTGCGCGGTGGGTTTTTCATAAATTTTTTTCGTTTTTTGGGCATTTCATAAAATTTTCCTATATCTTAATGCGGAAACTTAAATGTGTACCTTTCTACATTCTGTAATTTTGAGCGAGAGGTTTGATTGAAAATCGTTTCTATTTCACCAACTCTTACTTTGGGAAGAAGACAATTATGAATTTTGTTGATGCTTTCTTTTGAACAACAAGACTTATTTATACACATTTAGTTGCAACTCTTCCCAAAAGTTCCTACACAACAAATGGATGTGTCTATTCATTGAGGTGTGAGAGAGGACTATTTCCTATTTCCAATAATGTATTATCTCCCATAAAGAAAATACAATTAATTAACGAACATATCAATTTGTATTATACATGTGGGACATAACTTCTTACATTGTAGCCCTTAGTCTCATAGCATTAAGGTGAAACTTTACATCTTGGACTCATTTCAGGTACTTCAATCCAAGATCGAGCTTGTTCATATTCGAAAATATTAGTGCTTTGGATAAATAAAACATCCATAAACTACTATATAAGAACTTTGAGTTCTAAGACAATTTTTTGGTTGCTCCTGAAATTTTTGGTTCTCAACATACGATAGTAAATTTTAGGAAACTACATATTTCAAGTTATTTTGATATAGCATGAACTTCAGGTTCTTATTGAACTTTGAATTAGCTAATATTAATCAACATATATTTCTGCAGACAATGTGATGTTGTTACCCTTTACAAAGAAACACTTAACATAACATAAAATGAATATCAGTATCTTTCTTTTTGCAAAGTTTGTTGGAATAGGTTGAAATTAAATGGACGTTGTGAGAAAGTGCAAATGTGGTTTGTTAAACAGTACATACAAATATTTCTCCATTATCCAATGGAATTAGGAATGTTCATGAATCCATAACCCCATAAGTGTTGGGAAAAAGGTGTGATCTGAAACGGAGTATGATGTACGATATTGGACTGATGCCTAAATTTTTTTTTCTTTCTATGTAAGGTCTGAACCAATCCCAATCCATATAAGTTCAGAACAAATCCCAGTTATTTATACTTCATGATCCTCCTAACGTCTTCTCCACCTTGGGCACCACCGAACCAATTAGAACCGTCCAAATTAGTTCTGTAACCATGGGCTCGATCTGACACTTGTTCGGAATCCGGTGTGATTCGAAACCGAGTTGGTCCATGAAGTGTGATATTGGACTGAGCCCATATGTCTTAGAAGAGAATTTCTATATGAGGCCTGAACCAATCACAATTATCTATACCTAATGATCCCACCTCCAACGCAATGTGGGAATAAATTATCAACCAGATACACGATACAATCCAACAAGAAGTTTATTAAAATGTACATACGAAAATGCTAGCGAGTATAAGAAATAACAGACTACCTAAATGAAAACCAAGATATCCAATATTAAATTAAAGACAAAAACTATGTTGCAAAGATACTTGAAAATGGTGTTGGTACCTGCCATTAGGGGGTGAGCATTCGGTTAATTCGGTTTGAACCGAATTGAATAACCCAAAATCGAATTTAACCGAAACTGAATAAGCAAAATTGAACCGAATTGGCCCAATACCGAATCAAACCGAACCGAATTAAATCGGTTCGTTTTCGGTTTATTCATTTTTTTTTTTTTTTTTGATTCTTTTGCATTTTTTAATATATATATATATATATATATATATATATAGACAATTATTTAGTATATACCTATAGTATATACATATATATATTTAGTATATATATATAGTACACACACACACACACACACACACACACACACATATATATATATATATATATATATATATATATATATATATATATATATATATATATATATATATATATATGTCGGGCGCTTGTAGCTCAAGTGGCTAGGCGCACCGGCACTTGGGGCATCGGACGGAGTTCGAGCCCCCACGGGAGCGGCTTGGTGGTTTGCCCACGGCCCCCGGGCCAAGCGGTGGCTGGGTGTCTTCGACACGGCCGCTTGGTTTTAAAAAAAAAAAAAAAAAAAAAAAAAAAAAAAATATTTATATATATATATATATATATATATATATATATATATATATATATATATATATATATATATTAAAATTTCTTATTCGGTTTTTGGTTTTGGACCTAAACCCAAAACCGAATAAGAAAATTTAGTATTTTCAAAACTGAAACCGAACCGAACCTCTTATTCCGTGTGGTTCGGTTCGATTTTCGGTCCAAAATCGAATAATGCTGACCCCTACCTGCCATGTCAGTAGCCGTAAACATAGGCATCAAATTATGAATCAAATATAAGAGCTAGAATATGGATGCGTGTTACATCAAAATTCTGTAATTGATTTAGTAGAATTTTCGACTAGATGTAACTGATTTAATAGGATTTTTAACTATAGTTTAATACGTATGATTGAACCAACACTAGCAGATTAAAAGCATGAGATAAATTCCGAAAGTTTAGCATCTTAAGGTCATGTCTCGTTTGGTTCGCGGAATCATCGGGTTGAAAAAGAAAAGTGATTATTTTCCTATATTTGGGTGCCAAAGAAATTGAGGAGGAAAGGAAAGTGATTTCCGATGGAAGAAAAATTAGAAAGAAAACTGATTCCATCCATCAAAGCAAGGAATTACATTTCCACATTGAAGTATTCACTTTCCATTCCAAATTCCTTGGAATTTCCAAACATCGGAAAGGAAAATTAATAAAATTGTAATTTTTCAAAGGAAAGGAAAAATCAATGGAAATTATATGCAAGGGTCATTCCTATTTTCAATAGGGAAATTTTATGAAATGCCCAAAAAAACGAAAAAGTTTTATGAAAAATTCACCGCACAATAATATTTTATCGCATGCCCATAATTAGCAAAAAATATATAAAGAGGGTTCCGAATGACCTTTTTGCCATTCCTTATAATTTATTGAAAGCACCCACGAAACTACTCTTAAAAAAACGTTTTGATACTTCCTCTTCTTCTATACGCTGCTCACTTTCGAATCTAGGTTTTCTCCTCAAAAAACTTCAAACCTTACTTCAAAAACTTGTCGAAAAATTTCGAAAAGGTAGACATACGGTAAAACTGTTAAAACGGAGGTCCAAACATCATTTTTTCACGATTCTAAAATTTCGAAAGGCCGACTAACGAAAAAATCATTAATCTCTGGCTCCTCGAAAATACGCTCCTTTTGCGACAAATCGGATCTCGTTTCGACCTCCCAGTCAAATGTTATGGCCCTTCAAAGTTTCAACTGGTCATAAAATGCAGGAGAATGACCATTTTCCGTGATTTTAGCACGGAGAATGGCCATGCGAGCATGGTCATTCTCCTTGTTAAATTGACAAAGAATAGTCATTATGCGTGTTAGAATGACGGAGAATGGCCATTCTCCGTCAATTTAACAAGGAGATGACCATTCTCTGTGCTAAAATCACGGAGAATGGTGATTCTCCGTGCTAAAACCACGAAGAATGACCATTCTCCTTGTTAAATTGACCAAGAATAGCCATTTTTCGTGTTAAAATGACCATTCTTCGTCAATTTAACAAGAAGAATGGCCATTCTCCATCATTTTAACACGGATAATGACTATTCTCCGTGTTAAAATGACGAAGAATGGTCATTCTCCGTCATTTTGACACGGAGAATGACCATTCTCCGTCATTTTGACACGGAGAATGGCCATTCTCCATCATTTTGACATGCATAAGGCTATTCTCCGTAGTTTTAGCACGGAGAATGGCCTCTCCGTCATTTTCTCCGTAGTTTTAGCACGGAGAATGGCCACTCTCCGTCATTTTAACACGGAGAATGGCCATTCTTCGTCATTTTAACACGGAGAATGGCCATTCTCCATCATTTTGACATGGATAAGGCCATTCTCCGTGATTTTAGCACGGAGAATGGCCATTCTCCGTCATTTTGACACGGAGAATGACCATTCTCCGTGGCTTCATTCTCCGTGATTTTAACACGGAGAACGATGGAGAACAGTCGACAGAAATCTAAAACCTTTTTTTTTTGTGAATTTTTTTTTGTCAGGAACAAAAATTCAAGAGTTTTCGTTCTTCTTTCAAAACGATGCTAACTCTTATGGAAAAGAAGAATAAGATATTCTCTCCACAATTGACATAATCGCAAGAAAACATCAAATCTCTCCACGATGATGATGATGATGAGCGATGATCGGGGTTCGACCGAAGAAAAGCACGGTGAACTACGAACGATCTTTGAGATCTCTGCTGAAAATGAGAGCAATGGAATTTAGATCTCTCGTGAAGAAGAAGACGAAAATCACAATCCAAATCTGAGTTTTTGCGAAGGATAATTATGGTATTATAAAGATGACAATTTTGTAAATACAGAACATCTAAAGGAAATCTTGGAATATTTAACGTGGAAATATATAATTCTGGACATTTCATAAAACCTATCTTGCGGGTAGATTTTTCAAACAAACTATCCCCGAAATTGGTTTTCTCAGCAATTTCCAGTTTTCAATATGGTAAATCTCTTGCTATAACACAGAATACTAAAACATGTTTGAGTTAATGTTGGTGGCACAACGTTTGCAGAAGATTCAAAACCTCATAAATATGCAATCCTTTCCCTCTTTCAGCTGGCACTCTAAGCAAGGACTCTCACACAATTCCCAAACCTAGCTTCAATGCAATGCATATCTCCCATCCCCATTTCTCAACGTCTCTTCATCCAAATTAATTCGTATCCTGCATGAACATTGAACACGATCCCCATAAGCAAGAAGAGGTGTTTCCTGATGCCTCTCACTCTTTCGTCAACACCAAATTTATGAGATACAGATGGTAGTTAGTAGAGTGGCACAAGCACCAACAGCCAGATTACTTCCAAGTCTTCTCCAGCTTGCTACACACATCCCATTGCTCTTATGTATACAAATATGTAACAATCTGATTGTTGCTTGCACCAAGTTTGCAGAAATGGATGAACTCCTTTGCAAGGCCCTACTACTGCTAATGCTTCTCCTTAGTCTTTTGTGCAGTTCCTGCACAACGACAACTCATGCACAAGACATTGTTCACCACCACCACCACCACCACCACCACCACAATACTCCTCCAGTAAAAGCAGTAGCAGAAGAATTGAGAGGAAGAGGAAGAGCACGAGGAAGAGGCAGAGGAAGTAGGACTAGCAGTGGCAGAGGTAGAAGCAGAGGCAGCAGAAGTGGCAGGGGAGGTTCATCTTCCTGCGATCCTCTATTCCGATACCTATTCGGAAGATGCGGCAGATGGCCATTCCGTCCCTCCCCTTCCCCTGATAACCCTTTCGTCCCCACTAGGCCTCCCTGCCCTCCACCGCATTCTCCTCTTGTTCCCTTGCCTCCGCCACCGGTGCCAGTGCCACCAACACTCCCACCACCACTCCTACCATCTCCTCCGCCTCCAGTGCCAGTGTGCCCACCAGCTGTTCCATTGCTGCTGCCACCTCTTGTGCCATCACCACCACCACCACTGTCACCATCGCCTCCACCACCTCTCGTGCCATCGCCACCTCCGCCTTCCCCCTGTCCGCCTCCACCTCCACCTCTTGTGCCATCCCCACCACAGCCATCACCATCACCACCACCTCCTCTCGTGCTATGTCCACCACCGCCGTCACTACCACCACCTTTCCTGCCATGTCCACCACCGCCGTCACTACCACCACCTCTTGTGCCATCCCCACCGCCACCTCTCGTGCCATGTCCACCACCGCCGTCACTACCGCCACCTCTCGTGTCATGTCCACCACCGCCATCACTACCACCACCTCTCGTGCCATGTCCACCACCGCCGTCACTACCACCACCTCTTGTGCCATGTCCACCACCGCCGTCTCTACCAACACCTCTTGTGCCATCCCCACCGCCACCTCTCGTGCCATTACCTCCACAACCAACTCTCCCCCCACCTGTATTTCCACCGCCTCTCGTCGCCTCGCCCCCACCACCAGATCCATTTATACTGCCACCTTTCTTCCCTATATTCCCTCCGCCTCTCGTCCCTTTGCCACCTCTTTCTACAGACTTCTTTGCCCCACCACTCGTACCAGTTGATACTTCACCGCTGCCTATAATTCCTTTATTTCCTCCTTCCATATCACCACCACTGACTCTCCCTGACCAGCCATTGGTGCCAATCCCACCAAGCTTTCCTGCTGACAGCCCTCCAACACTACTTCCACCGCCCATCGACTTCACTCCTCCGGCAGACCCTGACCAACCTGTGTTCCCATTGCCACCTTTGGTTCCATCAGATAGTCCCCTAGTGCTGCTTCCACCTCCAGAAAGAGCAAATCAACCTCCATTGCCACCTTTGGTTCCATTTGATAGTCCTCCAGTAGTGCTGCCACCGCCAGACAATACAGATCAACCTTCACTTCCATTGCCACCCTTGGTGCCATTTGACAGTCCCCCAATGGCGCTTCCACCGCCAGAGAACACGGATCAACCTTCACTTCCTTTGCCACCTTTGGTTCCATTTGATAGTCCTCCACTAGTGCTGCCACCGCCAGAGAACACAGATCAACCTTCACTTCCATTGCCACCCTTGGTGCCATTTGACAGTCCCCCAATGGCGCTTCCACCGCCAGAAAACACGGATCAACCTTCACTTCCATTGCCCCCTTTGGTTCCATTTGATACTCCTCAGGTGGTGCTTCCATCGCCAGAAAACACGAATCAACCTTCACTTACATTTCCACCTTTGCTTCCATTTGATCCTCCTCCAGTGGTGCTTCCACCGCCAGAAAGCATGGATCCGCCTTCACTTCCATGGCCACCTTTAGTACCAGTTAAACAATAATCCTCTTTAATGCCTTCCAACTCTACTAGACTTCTTATAGCATACCTATTCCTATATTTGTTTCCTTTCTCAAAAGCATAAAGGATTTTTTAAGAGTGAAAAGGTTATGTAATCCTTTATATGCAGTCAATAATTCCATTTACTCCTTTTGCACTTCACTTATCCTAAATAGTCGAGATAACTCCTTACTCATCTTAGGCATTGTATAACATGGCATAAAATATTTAAAATTTTGCACTTGGGACTCCAATATGCCCAAATTGACAAAGGTTCCCCTCATGTCCAAAGTCAGCACTAAACTAGAGACATAAACCTCTAAGAAAAAGATCAAAGTAGAGATCAATTATTTGAGTAAACAAACTTATTTCTAACAGACTACATATAACATATAAGTTATGAAAAATTCCTTTAAAATCATGAACTGGAGATCAATTATTTGTGTTGCTTCCAGCTGCTCATTGCTCGTACATGCACTCTAGTCTACCTACAGATTAACCTATATAATCTGTGGTATGTTTTTACCTTCTAGTGATTGGATTTTAAGCTAAACATTGGATGAGCCATGTCATTTCTGAATGACTCCTCTTGATATCACAATGCTTGTGGTTGGGAGAAAAACAATCAGAAGCTGTGATTTCTCAGAGTTTGTTTCGAGTAAACTTTTTTTACATATGCAGATATAATACTCCCACTCATACTTACAAACCATCTGTAGAGAAGGTAAGAACCCAACATGATGTACCAAGCTGAAATGTTACCACGTGATCAATTGGCAAGCTCATTTCAGATATCTGATGCATTGGAAATTGAGTAAAGAAATGTAAGCTGAATCTGAAAACTAATGATGTCAGGAAGAAGTAGGACATTGCTTATGGACAAAGTGGATACCATGACTTACTTTCCAGCCGTTGTTGTGGGCTTCCAAACAAATCAAGTATCTCCTTCATGATTGTAGGATGCCACTCAAGAAACCCCTTTATCAAATAATTTACTATTTAGACAAGTTTACATATTAAGGTTTAGATACTTGCTAATGTTGGAACAACTGAGTTTCATACCATATTCCAGAAGCTGGCTCTTTGTTCCTGCAGAAGAATCAATATTAAAGCATCAGCCATTCTTCATGCAGCGAAGAGCAACCATAAATGAGAAGAGAGCTAACAAATGTACCCATAAATGTGATTAATATGGTAATAATTCAGTATTTCTGCCCCATATTAGGATCCTACTAGCAGGTTCATAAAGAAAAAGTTGCCAACAGATCAACTAACACATCTCCTACCATCCACATTTGAGCCTCTTTTCCCATCAGAACAGGGTCAGATGTCTCATATGGAGAAAAATCCACAAAAGAATGAACCAAATTTTACAATCAGCTTATTAACCTAAATGTCAACCAGTTTGTGACATTACCAATTCCCTAATTGTGACAACCTACAAGCCGGAAAGGGCCTTGCATTAAACATCGAAGGCTAGTTTGTAAAGTAGCTAGACCTGCTTTTTGGCAGTCATTTAAACAATAAATAAGACTCCAAGTTCCTCTACTGGGGAGTTAATCTAGAGCAAGATAAGTCGATGTGCACATTTGTTCGATGAAAATTCCATACCTTGGCTTTCCTTCAAATGCATCGTTAATTTCATCGCCTGTTGGTTTTCCTGCAAATGTGGCTATAACAACATATTTCTCTTTTACCAAGGGATCATCTACCCTCTTGTAGAGTTCATAACGGTATGGGTAACACAATCTGCAATACAAGATTCATGTGTATTAACTAGAGACCAAAGTATAGGACTATTAAGTATCAACATCTTCAGGTAACAGGGCCGGCCCTGGCCCAGGGCGACCGCCCAGGGCCCCCGGATCATGAGGAGCCCCAAAAAAATAGTTTAAAGATAATTATGTTAATAATTTTGTTTCTCAAAATAGAACTGGTATATACCATGGGCCCTTTTAGATACAAAGTTATTGTGGTGTAGTGGTTAGTACTCTAGACTCCTTACTAAGGTTCTAAGTTCTATCCTTGGTTGTAGCTATTTTTTAAAAAGTTTTTTTTAATATTTTTTACATTATGTATGGGGACCTTATTTTGAAAGTTCGTCCTGGGCCCCCATGAGCTCAGGACCGGCCCTGTCAGGTAATACATAGCACTGGAAGGAGCAAAACCGAAATCAGATGATAGTTTCATCATGGAAGCCTTGGATAAAAATTGAGGAAGTATGATTCATATATACAATACGTGAATAGGACCTCTTTCATGTCAGTTCCTTTCAGTAAAATGTATTAAGATTACAAGTTTTCATTTACAATTACTAATAATAATAAATGTGCAGTTTATAATATGCAAGTAACAGAAATAAAGGCCAGTGACAAAACGGAAGTGAGCCAATATACTGTTTGATGTACATGACTGCCTTCAATGAATTTGGCAGATGCTCATACATAAATGATATAAATGAATTTGGCCGATGTTCACGTACATGATATAAAAGCAATTGTCCATTACTACATAAGTTGCTTTAAATATCACTGCATTTCTATCTGATTCCACAAGTATAAAGTTCAATGGTTTCCAAATTCAGGCTAATTTCACTTAAATACCTTTAGTTTGCCGCATAATACCCTGTACAATTTTGATGTGCAATCGGCTATCATAATCTTATGAATACATATGCAGGGTATCATGTTGATACAACTAAGGTTATGGTAGCTAATTGCACATCAAAATTGCACATAACAGATTATCTAGAATATATCAAAATGGGATATAGAAGTAATTTTTCTTCATTTCAAGGGCAAGAAGTCCAAAAAAGGTGGCGTGCTTTACATGTGCAAATATGACGGGAGGTTGATGGAGGGTGGTCACATGACCAGCAAATTTTGAGGTGCATCGGCTACCATACCTTATGGGTCTCCAGATTATCTAACCATAACCTTAAAGCATATATATATAAACCCATTGATGAAAAGCCAGATAAAGGAAAAAAAATATATGAAGTTCACAACAGTCTCTCTGGATCATGTTCCATGATCATGCCTTATCACATAAATGTTGCGCATATTTAAAATATTGAGCTGCATGAACTAGAAAATGAAGAGGAAGCAATGATATGCATTGACCTTAGTGCACCCATAATTGGGTACTGCGTGCCTGCATAGTAAAGAAGCCGAAAGGAATAACAGTTTTCGAAAGTTGCAGCATACTCCAATCTCTTGTCCCTTCCCATAGTCTTCAAAGTTCATGGATTTGGTTAGAATTATGTTGTAAATATAAATAACAGTAGCAGATATCATCTCATTCTCATATGAAAAGTTGTACTTACTTGCATTATTCCACTTGAACCTGGCAAATCCTGAAAATAGCATGAGTGGGGGCAATGTCACTGTCAAAGCATGTGTGTGAAATAAAGTCTAGGATGCCTCAAAGAAGATAAAGCATTAATAAAAACTAAAAACTTGCATTCGTGTAATAAAAATAAGCTGATGAAACATACAAGTACTCTAATCATCAAAACAACAGAAGAAAATCAGTCCGAGCAGGCAAAGGTTAGCTATCCCTCAAAATATTTAAACAGAAAAAATCATACAAATCAGTTTTCTTAGAAATAAGCGACTTCACAGAGAGGGACTGAATTTCTTAAATATAGACTTTGTAGATCTGTACTTATCTGGCAGAAGTATTTGTAAGACCAATATATTCAACTGTGCCATATGATGTTGATTGTAACACACTGTTTTTTGACGCTATTTCAAGCAAAATCAAGAAGAAGAAGGAAAAAAAAATGTTTAAGCAAATGGCTATGGCTAGACAAAGATGACAACCATGCATCTTATCATTCTTAATGTCTTATATATAAGATATACATGCGTAACTCACAGAGGGGGACTGTGTTTTAAATATGGATGTACTTATCTAGCAGAAGTATTTGTAAAACCAAAATATTTGTTAGAGTTATTATCGTTATTTATCTTATGTGAGTACAATAAAGTAATTGTGGGTGTATTTATCATCATGCATATTAATAATAAATACACATGAGGTGCAACATAAGGGATTAAGTCATTGCAGTCACTTTACTTATACTCTTTTCTCTTTCTCTCCTATCCAAATTTCACTTGGTATCAGAGCAACATGAAGGTACTACAAATCCCATCCACATTGTCGTCGATCGAAAATTTTCCCTATTTTTCGGAGCATAGTTTGATGGTTGTAATTTTCGCCTATTTTTCATGATTTGTCATTCGCCATTCGTTGTTCGTGGTTGTTCTTGGTTTGTTTATGAGATCTAGGATTTCTACATATCTCGGTGTTCGTGGTTGATAGTCGTTGAGGATTGTGAGATCTAGGGTTTATATAGATCTTCGTTAGTTGTTCGTTGTGGGTTGTGGTTCGTTGCGAGATCTAGGGTTTTAGAGATCTCGTCGTTCCGTTGCATCTGCAAGTATAATGTGAACATAATCTTCTGGCGAGGTTAATAGTGTTGTTGGTGGTAATGGGGATGATCCTCATTTTACTGTTGTTCATAATGATGAATTGAAAAAAATCTATTACATCGGTGAAACTTAATGGTGTGAACTTCCTTAGTCCAAACCTATCAAAGTAGCGTTGAGGGATGAAGAAGTTGAAGTTTTTTAAGGAAGAACCCATGCTTGAAACGTTCTCTGAGTATGAGGATTTAATAAGTACCGATGCATGTTATGTCATGATTATAGCATAATATAAAACCGCACATCGCATCTAATGTTCAGTGGTGTCAATCCTCCAAACATATTTGGGCATCTCTAAAAGAATCATATTAACAAAAACGGAATATGGTCAGTATCTATGAGTTGTACGAGTTAATGTTTAATATAAAGCATAATGGAAATCCTGTGAATGGATATATGGCTTTAAGGATTTATGGGAGAAACTGTTTCATCATGTGTAATGCCTGTAGTTCGTATTACGTATCTTGGAATACGTGTACGTATTTGTTCTTGTATTGCATATCTCTTAGCTTGGCCTGGTTTATTTTGGGTTGGTTCGGCTAGACTTGGGTTGCCTTGGTTCATCATGAACCAAGGGGAGAACCCCTACCTACCACCACCATCATCCTTTATTAACCCATTCCTTTAATTCTCTCTCTTCATTTACTTCTTCTTCTTCCACCATTACTTCTTCAACCACCAGGAGAGTGAGAGAGAGAGAGAGAGCTTAGGCAAGTGCATCTTGCTTCATGGAGGAACATAAATTTTATTGTTCTATTCTCTTCTTCACAGCATTCTAAGACACTTTAGTGCTTGGCATTTTCAATTTCCATGGCTAAATTCTTTTAGATCTAAGATTATAGTATTTTCGGATTTCTTGGGTTTTGATCTATTTAACTTTATTATTTCTAAGTTTTGATGGTTCCATGTTGTAGAGAATTTCGTTCTACCCCATTTTGACCTATGGAAGTCCAAATTTAGGCTTACGATGAAGGTTTTATGGAGCTTGGAAGCTATGGGTTCCATGGCCATCCTTCTCAGATTTTCTGAGAAGATGGGTACCCACTTACCCAGCCGCATGAGATTCATTCACTTAGCCGCATGAGATTCATTTTACTTAGCCGCATAGATGGGTACCTACTTACCCAGCCGCATGAGATTCATTCACTTAGCCGCATGAGATTCATTTTACTTAGCCGCATAGATGGGTACCCACTTACCCAGCTGCATGAGATTTACTTACTCAGCCGCATGGGTACCCACTTACTCAGCCGCATAGATGGGTACCCACTTACCCAGCCGCATGAGATTCATTCACTTAGCCGCATGAGATTCATTTTACTTGGCCGCATAGATGGGTACCCACTTACCCAGCCGCATGAGATTTACTTGCTCAGCCGCATGGGTACCCACTTACTCAGCCGCATAGATGGGTACCCACTTACCCAGCCGCATGAGATTTATTGACTTAGCCGCATGGGTACCCACTTACTCAGCCGCATAGATGGGTACCCACTTACCCAGCCGCATGAGATTTATTGACTTAGCCGCATGGGTACCCATCTACTCAGCCGCATAGATGAGTACCCATCTACTCAGCCGCATAGATGAGTACCCATCTACTGCCGCATGAGCCCCCAATTCACCCTTGGTCGTATAGTGTTTAATTTGGTTGTTTTTCTTGCCCCATTTGGCTGATTTATGGCCCGAATTTTTTCCAACTCCCAACATGAAAATTGTAGATCTTTTCCTTGGCTTCCAGAATATGTTATTAACTATTTATGCAACTTTTCTCATTTATAATATTGTAAGGATAGAACACGATAGTGGCCCGTCATGGCGCACTCTTGATAAATAACCCTGACATGATACACCTCGATATGCTGTTACGACAGCTAGCACGGCACGACAAGTATGAAAGACCTGGACACCGTGGGCGATTGTGTTTGTACAAATAAATTGATACTGTCTTGCATCATGTCTAGGATGGGGATCCCTGAGTACCACGGTCAGGGGTGCCTACTGAAATTGACTAAGGCTAATTAACTAGAATGATTCAGTAGTCATGAAGAGATTCCCAGCTACAGGCAATCCCGTTATCTGGGCGCATTAAGTGGACTTGTAGCCTACCGACGAGTAGGGCACATTTCCAGCACACAGTCATGTGGTGCACCCTTTATAAACAGACATTCGACTCGGATAACCGGATGGTCTGCAGGGCTTGTGGCTGTTGGGATAATCTCATTGCATCTTGCTAGTAACTAGGCTGTGATAACCCTAGTTAGTTAAAAATATCAAGCCGTACTCTTGATTGGCCGTGATTGATTGGATGAAGTTTATTCCAGCTTAGTCTTATCCTGATCCTGTGCAAGATTGGGACATGACATGATTATTGATGCTTGCCTTAACAATAACGATCAGGGGTCCAGTTCTGTTCAGGCGAAGGGTTACAACCCCGGTCCTTGTTTGGTTTAAGGGTTGTAACCTGGCTCCCGGAGCAGTTCTGTGTCCTCTCTTCGTTTATTGTCTTATTGCAACCCCATGCCATGCTCATCGTGTTCTTTTACCTTATTTCAATACCATGATTATTTATACTGGCCTTAGCAATAAAGATCAGGGGTCCAGTTCTGTTCAGGCGAAGGGTTACAACCCCGGTCCTTGTTTGGTTTAAGGGTTGTAACCTGGCTCCCGGAGCAGTTCTGTGTCCTCTCTTCGTTTATTGTCTCCACTATACCAATAGTATTTGAGACGAGTTTCTATTCAGGTGAAGGGTTACAACCCCGGTCCTTGTTTGGTTTAAGGGTTGTGACCTGGCTACTTGAATGGTTTCTTCGTACTCAGTTTACTGTTGTTATCTCTATTATTATCAGTTCTTTATTTATTATCTTTAATATTCTATTGTGATATGCTGGTTTTAGTTCCTAAGTGAAGCCTCCTTTGTGGCACTTGCTCTTTCTGGGGTCTGACCCAGCTGGTTTTGTATGGCCAGATATCGGAGCAGCACCAGAGGATCCACCTGTCTTCCAGCCAGATGGTGACCACCAGGCGTAACCCTGGCAACGAGTGGATTTCTTTTTGTTCTCCCACTTTATTGTAAAATTATTCTTTTGAGGCGTTTAGCCGGCGAGCACGTGTTAGCTCGTATTGCACCTTTAATTACTTTCTGCCTACGGGCTGTAACATGATTGACAGATCCTAGGGTTGATCATGTATGACTAAACTCTTGCTAGTCCTGACATTTGTAATGACTAGCTTCATGATCAGCTGAATATGTAATGTTTGGGACGCCTTACTATTGTATATTTGGTGATCTTACATCTTGTAATACTTACTTGCTTGTGATTGAGACACTAGGATTGTTTATGACCATAAGAGACTGTTGGCTTGTAGTTAAACCCTCATATATCTAGACAGCCGTGACCGTATAGTGACGTGGATTCCATTTCATTATACGTAGCTGGCTATGTCTGCCCCCGCTCTCCAGTACTCTGGTTCTGGGGCGTGACATGGTTTAAGTGGTGGCCCATGCAGGTCTTGTAAATCAAGATATGTGAGGGTTTACCGAATAGATGTCTCAATCAGTATTCGTCCTTGATCTCTGCTCGTATCTTCTGAATCCCTGGATTCTTGTCCTGATCATGTGCTTGTATCGTTGATCTGTCCTGGTCCCTCCTTATTGTTCCCTATGTCGTCTTCTTCAGCGGCATTGTTCCTGGAGCTGCCGATCAGCAAGACGGAGCACCTCCCGTGGACCAGCAGCAACCTGGGGATCAAGTCCAGCATTCAGGAGTAGCCTCCAGAGTCATGCCTACCGGAGGAGAGCCACCAATTCAGCCCGTCCAGCCTGCAGAGCCTGAAGATGGCACTTTGGTGGGTCTCATCAGGACCCTATTAGCTTTCCAGGATCGTCGTGGAGATGCCTTGCACCAGGCGGTGGCAGATGCTTTGACCAGAGGCGGTCATCAGGGTAATAGCGCGGCCAACAGCTTCAAGCGCTTGAACCCTCCCTTCTTCGACGGCAGTGAAGATGCGATCGCTGCAGATGCATGGCTTCAGGACACCGAGGTGATTCTAGAAGCAGCCAGGACTCAAGAGAACGAGAAGGTGGCCGTGGTACGCCTGCAGTTACTAGATCTTGCCCGTAGCTGGTGGGCAGCACAGGCCGAAGGATTAGTGGCCCCTATTTCATGGGTAGTATTCAGAGAGAGATTCTAGACCAAGTATTTTGATGCTGTAGCTCGGTATGATCTACAGACGAGGTTTACAAATCTGAAGCAGATGGGCAGGACGGTCGATGGATATGCGGCCGAGTTCTCCAGGCTTAGTCGGTTTGCTCCCACCTTGGTGGCGACCGAGTTCGATAGAGCCCAGCGGTTCCAGCAGGGGCTCCACCTAGAGATTTTATTGGCAGTAGAGCAGTTTGAGCATCAGACTTTTGATGCAGTGTTGAGAGCAGTCCGGAGGCATGAGTATACCTCCCAGAGGATCGTGGATAGGACTGGGGGTCGAAAGCGATCCCACAGCCAGATAAATCAGTCTTCGGCGCCAGCCCCGGCAGCCAGGGCTTTGACTATTGGAGCCCCGAGGCGGGCGACCTCAGTGACGTCGGTTCAACATTCAACCCCGACGTACCCTCAGCAGCAGAAGCAGAAGCAGTCTTCCACAGTGGGATGTTCACACTGCGGGAAGCCAGGGCATGTGGTATCCGAGTGTCGCAGAGCACAGGGTTTGTGCTTGGCTTGTGGTGCCCCAGACCACAGGATTGGGAACTGCCCGAACAGGGGGAGTTCATCCTCAGCCCTCACTAGTCCTTCAGTTAGAGGACCAGCACCAGTCCAGCCGCAGCAGCAGCTGCAGTACCCGTTTCCGAGGCCATTGCCGACGCAGGCCCAGGCATTCCAGCAACAGAGACCGCAGCAGTATGCCCAAGCCCAAGCCCTGATCCAGAGTAGGCAGAGGAATTTTCAGCAGAGGGGACCCGCACCCAGAGGACATGGTCAAGTGCTGGCTTTGACCATGGGAGAGGAAGGAATAGCACCAGGTGAGGTGGTGGCAGGTACTATTCTCGTCGACACCTTTCCAGCTTCAGTATTATTTGATTCTGGTGCCTCGCATTCATTTATGTCTGCACGATTCGCGACACGGGTAGGACTGGAGCCCGAGTCATTATCAGTAAGGCTCAATATACTTACTGGTAACGGACTTGTGGGAGTAGATAGAGTATTTTCCTCGTGTCGGATCGTAGTTAGCGGTAGAGAATTCCCCGCTAGATTAATAGAGTTCCCGATGGCCGATTATGATGTGGTCTTAGGGATGGATTGGTTGAGGGACCAGTATGCTAGGATAGACTGCCACATTGGCAGGGTTGTTTTTAGCATTCCAGGCGAGCCGGAGTTTTCCTTCTCCCGAGGCGAAGTTGAACCTTCTACTCCAGTATTGCGGATGGCAGTAGCAGCAGTGCAGTTACCCCGAATAGTAGAAGAGTTTCCAGATGTTTTCCCAGAAGAGCTTCCAGGGATGCCGCCAGAGCGAGAGATCGAGTTCACCATAGACTTGATTCCTGGGACAGCTCCAGTGTCGGAGAGAGTCTACAGGATGGCGCCGTCGGAGCTAGAGATATTGTACAAGATGATTGAAGAACTCAGAACCAAGGGATTCATTCGTGCTAGTGGATCGCCTTGGGGAGCCCCGATGCTTCTTGTGAAAAAGAAGGATGGTACGTCCAGGTTATGTGTAGATTATCGTACCTTGAACTCGGTGACAATCAAGAACAGATACCCTCTCCCGAGGATAGATGACTTGTTTGATCAACTCCAAGGGGCAGCAGTATTCTCGAAGATCGACTTACGATCAGGATACCATCAGATCAGAGTCAGAGAGCAGGACATCCCGAAGACAGCTTTTAGATCCCGGTATGGGCATTGGAAGTTCCTTGTTATGCCCTTTGGAGCAACCAATGCGCCGACAGTATTCATGGACCTCATGAATCGTATCTTTATGCCTTATTTGGATCAGTTCGTGATTGTGTTCCTAGACGACATCCTGGTCTACAGCAAGAGTGAGGCGGAGCATGAGCAGCATCTCCGTGTGGTTCTCCAGATTCTTAGAGAGCACAAGTTGTATGCCAAGTTTAGTAAATGCGAGTTCTGGCTCGATCGCATTTCGTACTTGGGTCATATCATCACCCGAGGAGGAGTGGAGGTAGATCCCCAAAAGATCGTGGCTATTGAGTCGTGGCCAGTGCCCAGTACAGTCGCAGAAGTTCGCAGTTTTCTTGGATTGGCCGGCTACTACAGGCGATTTGTTTCAGACTTTGCTCGGATTTCAGCGCCATTGACCCAATTGACCCGTAAGGATGTACAGTTTGCTTGGACAGCAGAGTGCCAGGATTCTTTTGAGAAGTTGAAGCGAGGCTTGATGACGGCTCCTATTCTCACGCTTCCAGATGGGACCGGAGGATTCTCAGTGTACTGTGATGCTTCAGGCAGAGGTTTAGGATGTGTTCTGATGGAGCATGGGAAGGTAATAGCTTATGCGTCACGACAACTTCGTGATCATGAGAGGAATTATCCAACCCATGACTTGGAGCTGGCAGCAGTAGTGTTTGCACTTAAGTTGTGGAGACACTACCTGTATGGAGATAGAGTGGAGATTTTCACCGACCATAAGAGTCTGAAGTATGTTCACCCAGAAAGATCTTAACATGCGTCAGAGGAGATGGCTAGAACTACTTGGGGATTATGATGTCAACTTGCAGTATCATCCTGGAAAGGCCAACGTTGTTGCAGATGCATTGAGCAGGAGAGCCGGAGTTTATTTCCTAACAGCGCAGCCAGAGCTGTTAGCCGATCTTCAGAAGATGGGAATAGAAGTTGTCCTCCCTTCCAGTATGGCATTGATGGCCAGCATGCAAGTTCAATCCACTATAGTCGAGAGGATCCGGATGGCACAGTCAGCAGATTCCAAGCTTCAGCGACTCAGAGCAGAGTGTGAGGCAGGACGAAGACCAGAGTTATGCATTCATGAAGACGGTACACTTCGACATGGAAAGCGTCTTTGTGTACCCGGTGGAGATATCAGACAGGAGATCATGACAGAGGCTCACAGTTCGCAGTATTCCATCCATCCCGGTGGCACGAAGATGTACCGTGATATCCGCCAGCACTTTTGGTGGAATGGCATGAAGAGGGAGATAGCCCGGTTTGTCTCTCGTTGTTTAGTATGCCAACAAGTTAAGGCTGAACATCAGAGACCAGCTGGACTACTTCAACCATTGCCAATCCCAGAATGGAAGTGGGAGCATGTGACCATGGATTTTGTGACTGGACTACCTAGATCCCCAGCTGGTAGAGATGCTATCTGGGTTATAGTTGATCGGCTCACCAAGGTGGCTCACTTTCTTCCATTTAGGGTTGGCCAGTCGACGGCTCAGCTAGCAGAGATGTACCTCAGGCAGATTATCAGATTGCACGGTGTGCCAGTCAGTATCACCTCGGACAGAGATTCAAGATTCACGTCGCACTTTTGGCGCAGCTTGCAAGAGAGTTTGGGGACTCGCCTCCAGTTCAGCTCAGCGTATCACCCGCAGACAGATGGTCAGTCAGAACGTACGATCCAGACTCTCGAAGACATGTTGCGGTCCTGTACACTTGACTTCGGTGGTTCATGGGAAGATCACTTGCACCTGGTAGAATTCTCGTACAATAACAGTTTCCAGGCCAGTATCCAGATGGCACCGTTCGAGGCACTGTATGGTAGGAAGTGCAGATCCTCGCTAGCCTGGGATGATGTCGGAGAGAGACAGATGCTCGGTCCAGAAATGATTGCTCAGACAGTTGAGGTGGTCAGAAGAGTCCGAGATCATCTTCGAGTAGCACAAGATCGCCAGCGTCATTGGGCCGATTCTCATCGGCGACCCCTTGAATTTTCTGTCGGCGATCATGTATTCCTTAGGATCTCGCCTACCCGTGGCGTCATTCGTTTCGGCGTACGGGACAAGCTTAGTCCTAGGTATATAGGACCGTTTGACATTCTGGAGCGAGTAGGAGATGTATCCTATCGTCTCGCTCTTCCACCATCGCTAAGCGAGGTGCATGACGTGTTCCATGTATCCCAATTACGACGGTATATCCCGGACCCGAGCCACATCCTGGATCATTCGGAATTGGTTGTTGGTACCAACCTTTCGTATGAGGAGAGGCCCGTGTCTATATTAGACCGAAGAGAGAAGACACTCAAGAACAAGACTATCAAGTTAGTCCGAGTTGCTTGGGGTCATCACTCTTTGGGTGAGTCAACGTGGGAGCGTGAGGATGACATCCGATCGCGATATCCCGACCTGTTTGACTCATGAGGTATAATGTCTTTCTTATGCCTCATGCCATCGATTCCTTGCTTGCATGATTGATTGTTTGTCTAGTTATAACTTGCTTGTGATTAGTATAGCTTGTTCTTGCCACTTTAGCCTCTTGATTAAATTCCGAGGACGGAATTCTTTTAAGGTGGGTAGAGTTGTAATGCCTGTAGTTCGTATTACGTATCTTGGAACACGTGTACGTATTTGTTCTTGTATTGCATATCTCTTAGCTTGGCCCGGTTTATTTTGGGTTGGTTCGGCTAGACTTGGGTTGCCTTGGTTCATCATGAACCAAGGGGAGAACCCCTACCTACCACCACCATCATCCTTTATTAACCCATTCCTTTAATTCTCTCTCTTCATTTACTTCTTCTTCTTCCACCATTACTTCTTCAACCACCAGGAGAGTGAGAGAGAGAGAGAGAGAGCTTAGGCAAGTGCATCTTGCTTCATGGAGGAACATAAATTTTATTGTTCTATTCTCTTCTTCACAGCATTCTAAGACACTTTAGTGCTTGGCATTTTCAATTTCCATGGCTAAATTCTTCTAGATCTAAGATTATAGTATTTTCGGATTTCTTGGGTTTTGATCTATTTAACTTTATTATTTCTAAGTTTTGATGGTTCCATGTTGTAGAAAATTTCGTTCTACCCCATTTTGACCTATGGAAGTCCAAATTTAGGCTTACGATGAAGGTTTTATGGAGCTTGGAAGCTATGGGTTCCATGGCCATCCTTCTCAGATTTTCTGAGAAGATGGGTACCCACTTACCCAGCCGCATGAGATTCATTCACTTAGCCGCATGAGATTCATTCACTTAGCCGCATAGATGGGTACCCACTTACCCAGCCGCATGAGATTCATTCACTTAGCCGCATGAGATTTATTTTACTTAGCCGCATAGATGGGTACCCACTTACCCAGCCGCATGAGATTTACTTGCTCAGCCGCATGGGTACCCACTTACTCAGCCGCATAGATGGGTACCCACTTACCCAGCCGCATGAGATTCATTCACTTAGCCGCATGAGATTCATTTTACTTAGCCGCATAGATGGGTACCCACTTACCCAGCCGCATGAGATTTACTTGCTCAGCCGCATGGGTACCCACTTACTCAGTCGCATAGATGGGTACCCACTTACCCAGCCGCATGAGATTTATTGACTTAGCCGCATGGGTACCCACTTACTCAGCCGCATAGATGGGTACCCACTTACCCAGCCGCATGAGATTTATTGAGTTAGCCGTATGGGTACCCATCTACTCAGCCGCATAGATGAGTACCCATCTACTCAGACGCATAGATGAGTACCCATCTACTGCCGCATGAGCCTCCAATTCACCCTTGGTCGTATAGTGTTTAATTTGGTTGTTTTTCTTGCCCCATTTGGCTGATTTATGGCCCGAATTTTTTCCAACTCCCAACATGAAAATTGTAGATCTTTTCCTTGGCTTCCAGAATATGTTATTAACTATTTATGCAACTTTTCTCATTTATAATATTGTAAGGATAGAACACGATAGTGGCCCGTCATGGCGCACTCTTGATAAATAACCCTGACATGATACACCTCGATATGCTGTTACGACAGCTAGCACGGCATGACAAGTATGAAAGACCTGGACACCGTGGGCGATTGTGTTTGTACAAATAAATTGATACTGTCTTGCATCATGTCTAGGATGGGGATCCCTGAGTACCACGGTCAGGGGTGCCTACTGAAATTGACTAAGGCTAATTAACTAGAATGATTCAGTAGTCATGAAGAGATTCCCAGCTACAGGCAATCCCGTTATCTGGGCGCATTAAGTGGACTTGTAGCCTACCGACGAGTAGGGCACATTTCCAGCACACAGTCATGTGGTGCACCCTTTATAAACAGACATTCGACTCGGATAACCGGATGGTCTGCAGGGCTTGTGGCTGTTGGGATAATCTCATTGCATCTTGCTAGTAACTAGGCTGTGATAACCCTAGTTAGTTAAAAATATCAAGCCGTACTCTTGATTGGCCGTGATTGATTGGATGAAGTTTATTCCAGCTTAGTCTTATCCTGATCCTGTGCAAGATTGGGACATGACATGATTATTGATGCTTGCCTTAACAATAACGATCAGGGGTCCAGTTCTGTTCAGGCGAAGGGTTACAACCCCGGTCCTTGTTTGGTTTAAGGGTTGTAACCTGGCTCCCGGAGCAGTTCTGTGTCCTCTCTTCGTTTATTGTCTTATTGCAACCCCATGCCATGCTCGTCGTGTTCTTTTACCTTATTTCAATACCATGATTATTTATACTGGCCTTAGCAATAAAGATCAGGGGTCCAGTTCTGTTCAGGCGAAGGGTTACAACCCCGGTCCTTGTTTGGTTTAAGGGTTGTAACCTGGCTCCCGGAGCAGTTCTGTGTCCTCTCTTCGTTTATTGTCTCCACTATACCAATAGTATTTGAGACGAGTTTCTATTCAGGTGAAGGGTTACAACCCCGGTCCTTGTTTGGTTTAAGGGTTGTGACCTGGCTACTTGAATGGTTTCTTCGTACTCAGTTTACTGTTGTTATCTCTATTATTATCAGTTCTTTATTTATTATCTTTAATATTCTATTGTGATATGCTGGTTTTAGTTCCTAAGTGAAGCCTCCTTTATGGCACTTGCTCTTTCTGGGGTCTGACCCAGCTGGTTTTGTATGGCCAGATATCGGAGCAGCACCAGAGGATCCACCTGTCTTCCAGCCAGATGGTGACCACCAGGCGTAACCCTGGCAACGAGTGGGTTTCTTTTTGTTCTCCCACTTTATTGTAAAATTATTCTTTTGAGGCGTTTAGCCGGCGAGCACGTGTTAGCTCGTATTGCACCTTTAATTACTTTCTGCCTACGGGCTGTAACATGATTGACAGATCCTAGGGTTGATCATGTATGACTAAACTCTTGCTAGTCCTGACATTTGTAATGACTAGCTTCATGATCAGCTGAATATGTAATGTTTGGGACGCCTTACTATTGTATATTTGGTGATCTTACATCTTGTAATACTTACTTACTTGCTTGTGATTGAGACACTAGGATTGTTTATGACCATAAGAGACTGTTGGCTTGTAGTTAAACCCTCATATATCTAGACAGCCGTGACCGTATAGTGACGTGGATTCCATTTCATTATACGTAGCTGGCTATGTCTGCCCCCGCTCTCCAGTACTCTGGTTCTGGGGCGTGACATCATGTTACTACTAAATTTGAAGGAAGCTCAGCGACAAAAGAAAGAGTTTCATGTTTCACTTATCCTAGCCGGCTTGGAACCTGAGCTTGAACCTTATAAGGCTCAGATCATTGCTAGAGAACAATTACCTAGGCTGGCTGATATTTTCTCTCATCTCAATCGTTCCTAGGACAGAGTTATGTGGTGCCGAGTAATGACTCTTCTGCCTTAGTTACTAGTATTGTTGGTAATGGTGGTGGACATGGTGGTAGTTGTGGTGGTCATAGTTTTGGTCGAAGAGATAGTTGTAGTAGAGACATATGGTATGGATTATATGAAGACTCTCTCCAATGGCCACGCTGAATTCAGTTCATATTCTTATCTATGTGGAACTTAATCACCAATGGCCTATGTATCAGCTGGAGATAAAAAATGCTTTCTTACATGGTGACTTACAGTATGAGATTTATATGGATCAACTACCGAGGTATGTTGTGGCTGGAAGTGAAAAACTCGTATGTCAATTGAAGAAAGCATTATATGGACTGAAACAGTCACCTCAAACTTGATTTGACAACTTCAGTTCAGTTCTTATTCAATATTGGTTTCAGCGCACCACATCAGATCATTCAGTATTTTGTCATTCTTCCACAGCAGGTGTTAGTGTTGATTGTTTATGTTTATGAAATCATTATATCTGGGAATAATGATGCTGGGATTGTAGGCTTGAATGTCTACCTTAGTCATCAGTTTCATACTAAGGATTTGGATCTTCTTCGATGTTTTTTAGAATCGAGGTTTGCTCGATCTAAGAAGAGTGTTTATCTGTCACAACGCAAGTATTTTCCAGACTTGCTCTCAGAGACTAGGATGTTGGAGTGTCGACCAATTAAGACTACTATGAATTATCATGATAAGTTTGATGCTGACAGGAGAGTTATTTGAGGATGTTAGACATTATACATAGCTGGTTGAAAAACTTATATATCTTACTATTACACGACTAGACATCACCTATGTAGTTGGAGTAGTTAGTCAATTTATGCATGTCCATCGGTAACCACATTGGGAGGCTATTTCTCGCATTCTATGATACTTAAAGGATGCGCCTAGAAAAGGTTTGTTGTACAAATCTTCCTAGTTGCACACAGTGACATGGCTCAGTGATGCTAAGTGCGCATGCACTCGCAGTGATAAGAGGTCTCCTTATGGCTATTGTACATTTGTGGGCGGCAATCTTGTGACATGGCGTAAAAAGAAGCAAAATGTTGTGGCACATTCTAACTAAGAGGCCAAGTACCGTGTGATGGCTCATACAACTTGTGAGATGATGTGGGTGCAGTCTCGTCTTCATGAAATAGGAATTAAAATTCATTTTCCTATGGAGATGTATTGTGACACCCAATCGACAATTTTCATCGCAAGTAACTCATTGTTTCATGAGGGCACTAAGCATATCGAGGTGGGTTGTCATTTTGTTCGTAATTTGTTGCTTAATAAAAAGATTGTCACTCCATATGTTCGGTCTAAGGATCAGTTAGGTAATATCCTCACCAGACTACTTGCTCTTGGTCTATTTTATGATTTATAGCAAGTTGGGCATATCTCATCTCTATGCTCCAGCTTGAAGGAGGGTATTAGAGTTATTATTGTTATTTATCTTATGTGGGTACAATAAAATAAACGTGAGTGTATTTATCATTATGCATATTAATATAAATATACATGAGGTGCAACCTAGGGATTAAGCCCTTGCACTCGCTTTTCTCATATTCATTTTTCTCCTCCTCTCTTTCTCTTCTCTCCAAACTTCACTATATCAAACGTGCAACATTAGTTTGATTATACAGTGCAGTTTTTTGAAGCTATTTCAAGGAAAATCAAGACGATGAAAGAAAAAAGAAATTTAAGCCAATGGTTATGACTGGGAAAGATGACAACCATGCATCTACATGTCTTATATATAAGATATACATGTATACGAGCTTCTTTGACATATTTAGAAATTACAATTTAATATTCTTGCAAGGAACAGGAAAGGAGTTTAATCTCAAAAGTAACAGGAAAGGCCTTTGTGCTGACCTATAAGAATCAGTCTTTTGCCACAACATATGCTAAGTGCATCGAATTTTCTAAAAGATATCATTAAAGCAACAAATATCTACTATATAAAACTACCAAAAAAAACTCAAGAAGTACTGAATACGACCTTCAGGCGCGGATTAATTAGAATAACCGGACGATGACCAGCAGCATCTGTCATAGCCTGCAAGTCCTGTCAATCCAACCCAGAGGCTAATTCAATAAACAGAAGCTCTATATTGACAATATTACCCCATGAAAATGATGAGTGAAGTTCCTCACCTCAATTATACAATTACCCACTGCATTTTGAGGAGCTACTAGTATAAACATATCATCCTGTTCATCAACCTCTTTGGCACCTATGATGTGAAAGAAGATGGATAAGATATCAATTTTCAACAATATTCAGCCGAAGAAACACAGGAATATTGAAATGACGAAGGCAAAAATACTTAGCAAGGAAGCATAAAGACAATCCAACTGGAATAAACATATACATATATAGCTCTGCATTGATAGAAAATTGTTAACTCAGAATCTCAGGAAATGAGCAGTATTTCCACATCCCAGTCTGTTATAGCAAATTAAATAACTCAACTGCATATCAAGAAAAACAAAGCAGTAGGTTTAGTTTATCTTCGTACTTAACATGTGATTCACTCATATTGCAGATTCTGCTATAATATATATTTCTTAACACTATATTGAGAAAGTAAAAGTACAATAATAAAGCATTTATCCCAAAATTTTGGGGTTGACTATTTGAATCCTTCTCCATTCAGATTTGTTGAGTTCCATAACTTTAGCAAAACCCATACCTATTACAATCTCATTCCAAGTTCTTTTAGGCCTACTAACTAATACCTTATCGTTCCTAACTGATGCAGCGAGTACATTGCACATGCCTAACAACATGAGACATTTTTCCTCTCACCTTATCCTCAATTTTACAATCTCCAACTTCCTATGAAGACACTCATTTCTTATCCTATATTCCAACATATCTCCACCCATCTGTCTTAGCATTCTCAATTAAGCTACACATTTTTTGTACATGATTCCTAATTTCACCTACAGGATCAATAAAAAGCATGTATGGTCTTAGAGATATTTTTCTTCCAACTTCAAGTGTATTCAGCGATCACATATATGAGATAATTCCATAAGCACTCTTCCACTATAACCATCATGCTTTAATTACGGACAACCATTTTCAATATCTCCGTTATGATGAATGATTGATCCAAATTGCAAGAAGTGTTGATTTGCATGTCCAGATGCAAGAATGTAGAACATAAAGAAAATTACCAAACATGTCCAGATGTAGAGCAAGGGGGTGTTTTTTTCCATAACTATATAGTGCTAGCAATTTAAAGTGCAAAATCGTGTTTGTTTTCCATAACTATATAGTGCATTTTAAAGTGTTGTTGTTTCATTACTTTGAAGTGCCTTATAAATGTATGAATCGACTATTTTTCCCCTCAAATACTATGACATCATTTCTCGCACAAATTCACCAGCATAAATGCAAAACATAAGTTCATTCTCAAATACTTCTATCAACACAACATACAACAATTTATTCTTATGTTCAACTTCAACAAAGAATAAAACCGAAAATTATTTAATAATTGGAAACTAGTTTGTTTTGGGCACAAAAAATTATTTAACTATTAATTTTTAAGCCAAATGTCCATTTTGGGCACCAAAAATTATTTGATAATTTGGAAAGTTTGAAATTAGTTTTTTTTTTTGTTTCTAGAAATAAGAAAAAGGGAAAGAAGGGAATAGGGTTGTTTGGACATGTTTTGTAATAATTAGATTTATTGAAGGTTACAATGGTATTTTTTTCAAGCTAAGGGGTAAATAACACTTTAAAGTAAAAAAAACAAACACCTTAAGTTGGTGGGTCCCGCACTTGTTTACTTTCAAGTGCTCAGCACTATATACGGGAAAAAACAAACACCCTCTAAAGCATTCGTTAATTATTCATGAAATATAGAAGTGCTGATTCACATGAGATCTCCTGTAAATTGTGATAGAAACGCTCACAAATGACCTTATTAATGTCTTTCTGATCAAATTGCAGGATAAATTTATTGGCAAAGAAGTAGGTAACTATATATTATGGTCTCAATTTGGAAAAGTGCCAGGAAATGACTAAGGCTTCTCCACAACCTCGAAGAAACAACATATGATTGATACTAAGATACAAAGAGAGCATCAATTTCTTTTTCTGGAAGGCCATACTATCTCCTCGGTGAAGATCAACTTTGATCTATGGTACTATCAATATAACTGGTGTAGCTTCAATGTGGTTTTTCATATTACTTCCTGATGTTAAAGATTGTCTATGGAAAAGATGAATTATCTACTATTAGTTAAAAAGAAGAAATTCACTATCCTGGAAGGAAGTGCAAGTGCTTGTGGCTGAATTTGAGCAGGAACCACAATGTTTCAAGCCTAACATAGAAGAAAAAATCACTACATTTCAAACTTCTGTGTATGATAGATGCTGCATAGAGTTCCACATTTTGCTTACAAATGGATTTCACAATATGGAGGTGGATGAAAATGGATGTTATCCTTCAGATCGTTTTTCCAAATTTATTAAGTCAAGGAAGCATGTGTTTCTCAACTTCACCAAACAAAGTAATTATGGCCAAGAAAGTATAACATCCATTTTCAGCTCCAAGGCACAATCTTCTAAAGGACTTTCAGCTCCAAAATTATGGTGAAAGTTAGCAAGCACGTGTAAGTTCTATCAAATGGAGGATGAGATTATCAATTCGTTCTTCAACATGTATGATTACTCATCGGGATGTGCATTATGGCCTTATTTGACCATCTGAGCTGCTATATATTCAGCCCACAAATAATATTTTTTCGCATCTAATCGATGTCGCCTATATAGTTCTTCAAGTTTAAATATAAATTTTAGTACTAATGCACATTTGAACCAAATGACCTTAATTATGGTTAAGAATTGCATTGAGGTTTTACAATAAAAACATCATATGCTTAGTTCTCAACTGCATGCATTGCAGACCTATGGAGCCAATTTTGATGAAGTTGTTTTTAGCACCATATTCTCCCCAATCCATATATTCCAGAATTTGTCGACTCCCAGCTAGCTGCAACGGCATCCCAGCAAGTGCTCCTACTCCCATTGAACCTTGCACACAAACCTTAAGACAAAAAATGTTATTGCATCATGTTACTCACAATCACTGAATGTTAAAATGCAATTGCAAGACTCAAACACATACCTTGACACGTTTTCCATCATCAGCGAATGATAGCGCAAGAGTTCTTACAAGTTCCATGAGGGTACCTATTCGATAAACATCCTGAGCATGACCAAGTTATATGAGTTGCCAAATTTCTCAGTATCAATGAGGCAAAAACCAGCTCCTTACCATTTCTGGGTTGAGCTCAGGAATATTAATCTCCACCTGTAGAGCTGATAAATTTAATCAAATGTGTAATTTTGTACATTTGCAATCTCAATATATGATATGGAAAAAATATATATGTAGAAGCATATAAATTGTGTGAAGGAGTTAATTGCAGGAGATATAGAAACTTTACCAAGATAGGATGGTTGCTAGACGTTCAAAAATAGATAAATAAGAAAATTTAGCTTACTGGCAAAATATTTGTGAGATGCCATAAGAACATCGAGATACTTAATTTACAATAAAAATATATCCTACCAGATTACAAGCTAACCAAGACGACTCAAATTATCAGTCAATTAATATATACCTCCATAGAAGGTAGTTACAAAGAAACTAGCTAAAGCAACAAGGTCATCACTTGGAAACCAATTCCCAGAAAAAAAAACCTGCCACATACTGCTAACAGTATTAGAGGCATAAGCCACCAAAAGTTCAGTTTTCGAAAGCATGATTGCTACGATGTTTGGATACCTCTTGGCTCTTGCTGCCCTGCTCAAATTAAGAAATTTTTAGTTGTTATTAGAAGCTTAATTGAAAAACTTTCATGGTACAAACTCATCTCCCCAAACAGAAACCATGATACTCTTGGGGGATAGACAATTAGAAGTTGCACCTTGGGACGAACTACACTCTACTGTGATGACTTATTCTTAGGACAAGGTTGCCACCTGCATAAACTATTTATTTTCTGCTAAACAATTTGAACCAGAGATGTCTTCATATTATGCTCTTTTACGGTAACCTATATTATTACTCCATGTTTGTCCACTTAAACTTGCATCTCCGGTCCCATCATTTTGTCCACTTAAACTTGCATCTCCGGTCCCATCATTTTGTCCACTTAAACTTGCATCTCCAACCTCCAGTCAGCCCTACCAACCAACTAGATTCTCAAGGCTGCCATCTCTCAACAATGTGAACAGTTGTTAAATCATAAAACTTTTAGCTGGCTAGTCATGCATTCTAGCATCCATGCTACATGTACATAGTTATCCTATAGAAAGTACACCACTTTTGGTCCTATTTGACAACAGCAACAAGTGTGCAATCTCGTGTAATTGACCACCACATAACTTAGACATGTCTGATTATTTAAACTCTAGTAGTAATATTGGATGGAGGGAAAAGTCAGATTTTATTAAAAAATTCACCTGATCAACTATCAAGCTCTTTTGTATGTACTACCAGATATGTTCTAGCTCTTTTTCATATATGACGCAATTAGGTAGAAAATCCTAGTCATCAGTGTTTTACCATCAAAATTCTAAGAATTTAACACTCATGTACTTCAATATAGGAAACATTATACAGCCATGACAAAGAGGCTCATCGTACCATTACGATTGAGGGTCAGTGAATTAGGAATCAGATGAGATGTCATCCTCTGTAACTACCTCCTAAATTTTGATATCAAGAGACCTATAATGCTGATAATGATTCACATCCTTATCATACACTCCCTCCCTCGCAGGAAAGAAGGGAGACAAAAGATCCGTATTTCTTATCAAATGTAAAAAAGAGAAGAGTCACGAAATCTAGAATTTGAAATTTGAATATAGCTAAACTAGAGAGTAAGAACAAAGAGCAGAGCATCTCAGCAGCCTCATGAGCTACTCAACTGGTTCTTTGAAACTTTATGGATACATAAAACTTAATTTATTTACAGTTGCCACTGGTTAAATTTTATTACCTTTAATCTGCAAGTCAAGCTTACCTCATTGTTTTAAGTTCTTCTGTACACTCTTTCTTTCCCTTGCATATGGACTATCCTGATATAGTCCATAGTATGGTTCACAAAAAAATGTAGGCATATGTATGGCACCAATGGTAGATGCAAGATAGAGAAACGAGGTAAGAAACCAGAAGATAGAATCACTGATAGAACGGGTACAACACAAGGTGAGATCTCAAGGAATAGATGATGTCAATTGCCAAATTAATATATAATTGAATGACACTTATATTAGCAGCACAAGTACCTCGTTTGTAACAGTACAAAGTTTCAGCACCCTTCACTTAAAAATTTCAAACTTAGAACTTGGTTCCATTTCATGGATTATTCCATATTGAAAAGTTTCTGAACCAGATTTATTAGAAGTAAATCAGCAAGAGCAAGTAAACCATGTAACAATTTTAGTTTAGTTGATGCATCAGAGGTCAAGTTTTTATCCTTACTTTATGGGGGTACTCCTATAGGAAAAAAAACCCTAAAGATTGATGTTTTTCTGAAATTTCACACATCAAATACAGTAAAAAGATAGTGATATAGATTCTCATGCACACTGAATACATTGATACATATAATCAACCAAGTTCATAGACTTTCTAAAACGCAAAAAGAAGGTAATGGTATCTAACCTTCAACCGAATTCTTTTATCCTCTATAGCCTTCTGTGTAGATTGTAAAACATCATCATAGAAATATTCCCTTATTTCCCTGGAATGGGGTATGTTATTTAACCTAGTAGGAATTCCGCGCCATTTATCCTGGGTGGGTATGAGCATATATTAGGAAGGGAAGCGTGCCTCGAGTTATATATATATATATATATATATATATATATATATATATAGACTAAGTGTTACTTGTAATGAAGCATTTGCTGTACCTGGTTTAAAGCTGCCTTGTTAAGCTTAATGCTATCCATAGGAATTAAGTCTCCTGGCAGTAAAGAAAGGAAATTTAGAACCAACCTGGATGATAGTGGAAGGAGGTAGAAAACTAGAAGCAAAAATTTCTACAATATGATTTAGATAACTATAATAATACCATACGTAAAAGAAAGAAGAAAACCATCTTTTGGTCTAAATTTTTTTTTTTTGAAGTATAGACATTATATGGAAATTACCAATATGTGAGGTAGGGTACTTTTAGAGATGACCATTATTGTGTGATTGCCATCTCTTATCATATATGTGACAGAAAATAGAGATTGTAAATAGATAAATGAGAGCCTACCAATGAGACTGGCAAAATCTGATCAGATGCAATTTTGCATTCAAGATTGGCTCTATATACCGAGCTACTGACCTTTAGAATTGTCCAAGTTCTTGGCCTTTATAACATTCTCCTGAACAGACAGCAGCAGAGAGTCTATTTCTGAAAAAACAACTTCTCTTGAGCGATTTCCATCAACCTGTATTGTAGTTTTAACTTGCAAGTTATGAAGCTTATTCATGTTCCGTCTTGCAAAGTAGAGTGATGCTTTAATCCAACAAATGTAGAAACCTTATTTAACAAGTCCAAGTACGTTGCTAAAATAGCTTCAGTATTTTGTTTGTACGTCTCCAGACGCGACTTAACCTAGCCATTAAAAAGGGAACTGTTAGCAAAAGCAATCTAAAATTGCATAATAACCTCTTAATAGTAATTAACATGCCAGAATGCTATCAAGAAAGAACAATTCAAGAATATCAGGATGTAGATATCTGAAAAGAATAAATAAATATTATGATTTATTACGGAATAAGGTGAAAAGGGGAAGAAAAAAAAGATGTTCAGTTTGGCATAGACTTCGTACCATAAAGTCTATCAAAGTTATTACACCGTGCAAAAGAAATCATTTCCTAGCTGGAATTAGTCACATGTTAATCACATCTTATGATAGGAAATTGCATATTAGCCTTAAACGAACCAATCATTATTCTTTTCCAACATTCCTAGTCTTCCTATGTCAAATATGTGAGTTCTTAGAAGTAAAGAAATAGAGTATCACATATTTGGATGAGGCTTAAAAACGTGATATTAGTATCCTATCAAACCTTCTCCATGAATATTAACATCGACAGCTTCGACAGTTTTGACAGTTAGTATCAAAGTATCACGTTTTGGCAGTTCAAAAAACACAAAAAGTAAGTAACTTATTCAGAAGAAGAAGTTAAAGAAATGATTAAACAAAACATCTATGTTGTTTTATGTTGGTTCTGATAGTTATTGCATGATGTTTATGATATTATAACGACTTTTTTATATCCAATAGGAAACTTGGCATATATATGCCGGACGAAGTTATTTTAATGAAAATGAAAGTAAAACAAAATCAAGTACTCATATTGGCTGGTTACAGTAAGAATGTACAATGTTTTTGCCATTAAGCCTTCTTTTGGAAGTTTTAGCCAATTTGAAAAAGAAAAAAAGAACTGGCCATAAGGGACTTGATACTGACTGAAAAGTTCCAATATTAGTTATGACTTTATCATGCAGCTCTGGATCGATTCGGCTAAAATCCGATGCGATACAGCCGATGCATACTGGTATAGGCAAACTTTTTAAACCTTGGTTGAAACCTCCAAGGTCGGTCTATATGTGCATCACCATCATGTATTGAATTCCTGGAATAAGGATATTATCTTACCAAATCCATAATATATCACAAGAATAGCACGTGCTATTTAGAGTTTAGTAGTATCATGTTGAATTTGCTTAGAGACGTCTCTGTCCTACCTATAAATAAGCATTCAGTTAGCTAAGCAAATTACCAACATAATTTTGAAGTTGCCACATATATTCTTTATCAAAATAGCAGGAGTTGAGGCATCAAGATGCATGCGCATCAAGGACTATAAAAATTGCTTTTACAACCTTTTCCTTGGTATCATCTGGACGAGTTATAAGTCGTGCCGCAATTTCCTCCGTCTTTGGAGGGAAATTCTTGAGATGGTATATCTTTCCTGTCACAGGATCCATCCTTCTGCCAACACATCTGTCGATTAGAATTTCATCAGGAACCTGAATGTATAGAATAGAAACTGTTAAAGGGATAGTCATGGTTCATGAGCCCTTATCAGCAACTATGCAGGAAGGCATTGAAACGAACAAAATATTAGCATTACAACTTAAAAGGTAAAATGTTTCAGATCAGCATGGCCGCTGTGAACTATAGAGACACCTGGACCATCATATAATATTGCTTACATATGAACATATATACTAATGAGGGGTAGAACACTATATCACTTTCCTTCACATGCTTCTATTACCAAAGTAGGGAAGTTTATGGGTAAAAAAGAATATGACATCAGACACCACACAACCACAAAGAGTAAGAAAAACAGCTTCAAGCAAATATAAGTACAACTGATATTTAACTAAAGACTAAAGAGGATCAAACCAAACGGTCCTATGATTCAAACACAACTTCCCACACAATTTTCATGAGAACTAAGAATACTCTGAACTGGCTCTCCAACACCTTTGTTGCAGATAATATGTTCTTCATGCATTTGTCTTGCTTGTCAAATTCAACACCATTTAGAATACATCAGAAGGCTAATAAAACTATAGGAATGAGTCTGAAGTGTAGGTCCAATTAGGATGTCGCATCATCAAACTTTGAGCTTTCATATGTTTAATCCAGTGAGAACAAAATCTGCACATGTATCTAGCAGCTACAAGGGCTTTGTTGCTCATACGCAGGCGGCCACACATAGTAGCGATCCTGCATGCGCGACCAAACACGATGGCATTGGTGCACTTGGGGTTGTGCACACTGGGGTTCGAGCGTGCGCACAGGCTGAAGCTCCGCAGATGCAGACTTTGGCCCGCTCCTTCGCAGGTGCTGGCCATCGCCTCTAATCCGCAGCATGCAAGCAGCGAGAGAGGAGTGATGGAAGTAATCTTTCTTACTTAAGGGGCAAATATTCCTATTATGGTCATGTAATTTAATGTGACCGTGAACTGTGATGGGAGGCTAAGGGAGAGTTGTTAAGTGCAAAAATTCATAAATTCAATGATAGATGATTTCAATGAAAAACAATACAGGGCATCAGTTTGCAAAATGGTGGAAATTGAATAAGAATATGAGTACAAGGCACTAGTGGCCCATGTATGTGGATAAAGAGCTTACTTCTAGCATGATATAGATGTCTGGCCTTATTTTGATCTTCTCAAGACTTTGTGCTTGTGCAAAACTTCTTGGATATCCATCAAGAAGCCACCCTTTCTCCCTTACATCTTGTCTCGATAATCGTGACACCACCATCTACAGTAAAGGAAAGCATTAGCTAGAAAATTAGCGGCACACAAATAAATAGAATGAGATACAGTGAGAATTAAATTGTACAATACATCTGTCACGATTTCATCCGGAACGAGACGGCCATTGTCCATATATTCTTTTGCTTTCTTTCCAAATTCTGACCCTGCTGCTACTTCAGCCCTTAATAGATCTCCAGTTGAAATGTGCACCAATCCGTACTGAAATAAAACATAACCGTGAGGGGCCATCTTGAACTCGTGTTTTCTCAGTTATGTTGGCATGTTAATTTGTCAGTATGGTAAAACTCTTCCATTTTAAAAATTCATGTTAATATGGTCAATTAGTCATCATTTATGTGTGTTTATATGTTATGTACTTGTAATTGGAATAATACTTGAATCAAGTAAAAAACACTTCATGAGTGTCACGTCGTGTTTCGGGGGGGTAGTCACGTTTGTGATATTATGTCACGTCGTGTTTCGGGGTAGTCGTAGCCTGATTTGAGGCTGATTTGCATGATTGTTTGAAAACCTGATTTTAGCTTAATTTCATTGTATGTCATGATTTTATTTTGATTTGTCTGATTTTTCTCATGCTTTCGTCGTGATTTTATCCTAATTTTAAAATTCAAATTTGGATGACCGATTGTTAAATCAAACAATTGAATGACAAAGAATAACTAGAGAAAGCAAACATGAATAATTAGAGTAACTTGTTTCATTGCTTCTCCCTTTTCTTCTTAGCGAGAGAAATTTAGCATACATTGCATATGCTTACTTGCACGCAAGTGATTAGGAAGCTCGCCCACACTCAAAATCTTGAGAATTAGTACTTTAGTAGATTGCTTACTCCATCTCGAAGCATCTAAACAAAATATTAAAGAGAGAGAGAGAGAGAGAGTATATATACACACACAGAGGAAGACGAGTGGAAGCTTCATGGCCGTTTCATCGAGGCGGCCCATGTGGAAAGACATTCATGTGGTGGAGATTGATAGGCAGGGAACGAAGGACTACTGGGGATATGGATAAAGGCACTTTCAAGTTTCGGACAGTTGTGAACTAGACTAGAACCTACCACGAGGTGGTCGATTGCGCAGAGGTGGTATGGATAGGGCTAAAAGTCGAACGAACGAGCTAGAACAAACTGTGTTCGAACTCAGTTCGACTAAACTATCGAACGAGCTTTATTCGAGCCGAGCTTAAGGTCGAGCTCAAAAATGGTATTTGAACTCGGTTCGATTATAGGCTCGAAACAATCGAGCTCAACTCGATTTAGCTCTCGAGCCCAGACGAACACGAACCGAGCCCAAGCCAAGACTGAACAAAGCCATATTAAACTTGTTGTATTGTTACTCTCAAGCAAGGTTCACAGTATCGGTATCGGAATCGGACTATTCCTACGAGTATTGGTATCGGCAATATCGGTAGTATCGACGGTTTCGGATCGGAGTATCGAATTTTTTGGTATCGGAAAAAAATAATTATTAATAAATTATTTACATTTAAAAACATATATTTTATACATTTAGGCATAATTTAAGTATTTTCAGTGTTATTTCGTAGTACTTTTGAAATTAAATAACATTGTAATCGCCCTTCGCGATTGGTTTACAACTTTACATATAATAGATTGATTTTCTTCTTTTACATGTTTTTACAATCTTATTATGCTTTAAACCCTTGATGATTTGTCTTTTTTTGTTTAATTTTCTTTGCCGAATTGACCAGAAAAGAGATCCTCAATGTTGGTATCGATAAGTATCGGGTATCAGTCGGTATCGGATCGGGACATGCCAAACCGTATCGGTATCGGCCGTATCGGATCGGTATCGGCCGATACATTAAACCATGCTCTCAAGTCTTAAAGGCTTTTTTGTTGAATTATTTATGATCTTTGCATCATAAATTTACCATCATATAAATAACAAAAACTAAAGAGTAAAATTCCTAAGACAAAATTTATACACATCCATAAAAAAATATCATATACTAGAAAAAGTCCTAAGAGGAGAAACCGAGCCGAGTTCGAGCCCATTCGCGAACAAGACCGAGTTGAACAACCTATGGTTGAACTCGGTTCGAACAACACTTCGAAGTTCGAACAAATTTTTTTGATCAAGCTCGTTATCGACCTGTCCGTGAACGAGCTTCGAACTGAGCTTGTCATGAACCGAACGGGAGCGAACATGAGCTGTTTGAATCATTTTACAGCCCTAGGTATGGATGAAAGAGGCGGCGGCCAAGTTTTTCATGTGTCTCTACAAAACGATCAGGAACAAACTACTTAAAAGGGACATACTTGCCATGTTCAGTATCCACTGTGAGGATACGAAGTGCTGCTTATGTAATAAAGAGGATGAGTCTAGGGATCATTTGTTTTTCGCATGTGACTTCGCTTGAGAGATATGGCTGTCCAGGAGCTAGGTTTGGGCTTACTGCCACACAAAGCAGAGACTTTTCCTCGGTTATAGATGATGCTAAAGATCAGAAAGGCAGCGAAGCGAGTGAGTACCGTCGTTTATGTCTTAGCTTTGGGGAGGTGATTTGGCATGTTTGGAGGGAACGGAACCGACGCATCTTTGAGAGTCTTTTCCTTAGTAACTTATGTGTACAAAGGAATATACAAGTTGGTATTAATATTCTAGTCCCCAGATGACCATTTTGTAATCGGAGCTAGATCATAGTTGGAATCTTCATGTTTATTTATAAAAATTTACCTTCTTCAATACACACACACATATATATAGTAAATGTGTTCAACTTATGATATTGACATCATCCTTTTTTCAACTTTTTTTAACATGAAGCAAAATTCCTCTCTCTCTCTCTCTCTCTCTCTCTCTCTCTCTCTCTCTCTCTCTCTCTCTCTCTCTATATATATATATATATATATATATATATATATATATAAATATATATATATATATATATATATATATATATATATATATATATATATAAACCCTAACGAGGGATCTCGTTGGGAACGGCGATCCTGCTAGGAGCAGCAGTAGGGACCTTACATCCACACCTAGGGTAGATGGACGACAGGGGGAAGGAGTGGATTGACTAGGGCTCTGCCTTCATCTTTGGAGAAGATGTATAAAGACTGCCCCTACTCCTTCCTCTCATCCAAGCCAAAATCTTGGACAGATCTATATAAATCCTTCTATTCAAAGAGTTCTACGATGAGTTTCTTGCTTCCTTCGGTCCGTGAGGGCTCTATTGCGGAGAGATTCTCAACCGAACTGCTAGAAGTTGGTCGAAGACGCTAGCCATATATGTGGTCGGAGATCGGCCTTCGTTCCTGCACCTTCAGACCTATATTCGTCGAAACTGGTCGACTACGGGTAGGAAGGACCTATTCTCCCGAAAGAATAGGTACTTTATTGCGCGCTTTGAATCGGAGGCAGATCTGAAAAGAGTGCTCGAAGGGGGTCATTGGCTTATTGAGGGCAGAATCATGATCCTAAAATGATGGAAACCAGGTGTAGTATTCGAACGGGATTCACTCGCGACTATTCCAATTTGGATGCGGTTCCCGAAGTTACCGCTAGTTTTGTGGCACGACTCCATCATTTGCAAACTTGATAGCTTCATTTGTACCCCGCTAAAGATGGATGCGGCTACTTTAATCCAAACTTGTGTTCGCCCGGGCCTTCGTAGAAGTTGCTGCGACTCGCTCCCTGCCTTCGAAGATTCCAGTGTTCTTGCCTTCGGATCAGAAGATAGATGTACAAGTTATATATGAATGGGAACCACCAGCATGTAAATCATGCCGATGTTTTGGCCACTTAGAACAACATTGTCCCGATCCGTCATGGGAAGGGATATGCGAAGAGCTAACATAAGTGCTACGCGAAGGACAAGTAGTGCAGGAGACGCCAATTGTATGTGCGGATAAAGAGGGCAAAGCATCAATCACCTCTCTGCAGATGTGTGTGGATACTACTCCTAACAGGGCTATAGTAGCCACAGTGAGAGGTGAGGCTACGACCGCTCTCCATAGCCCAGATGGAGCACCCACCAATCCTTCTCCTACCACTGCTTTGGCTAAGGATGGACACGAGTGTGATTACAACGGGAGAGATGTAGTGTTGTCGTCTGGCCATACGTCATGCATGGAGGATGTGGCTAGGGAGGTGTCAGTACTGCACAAAGGACAAGCAGCCTTACCGTCTCAGGAGCTTCCTTCAAAGATTGTGGAGCAGCCTATATCCATAAGTTGGTATTTGGGGAATAGTGTGACGGACGGGCACGATGGTGATGGTTCGGATCTCAGTCATTTGGATTGGGAACACCAGTAGAAAGATGATTCATTGACAACAGTAAACAAACAATGGTTGTAGATGGTGCAAGAGACGATGGAGCCTATACTAAATGAATTATCGAGACGAAAAATTATCAGCAGGATGTAACGCCGCAAATGTTGCACCCCGCCCGAGGCCCTGTTGCATAACCTTTTCGCGGACTAAGGTTATGCGGGAAGCTTCCAGAACATTCTAGAAGATGGCGGAAGGCTCTAGAAGACTGTGGATCTCTCCGGGAGGCCCAAGATCGTTCTAGGAGGCCCAAGAAGCTTCTGGAAGGCCCTTGAAGTTTCCTTTTATGTTGCTAGGGAATAAACCTGGAATATGCCATTCCAGTTATGGTAGATTGTAATAATCCTTGGAATATTCCTTCCAGGACTTTCCTTGTATTGCTCTCTGAGCACTTATAAAAGGGAGAGGCTCTCATTTGTTCCTCACCACCTAAAATTGTAAGCATTCTCCAAGTCAATAAAGAGATTCTTACTAGTCCCATCTTTGCTCCACTATTCTAGTTTTCTTAGCGATCTAGCTAAGTCGGGACGGGAAGGCTTGCACGAGTCTTTGAGGAGAAAGACAGTGTGCCGCACGGGACGAAGTGCTAGCAAAAACACTAAGTCCGTGACAAGTGGTATCAGAGCCAGGTTCGATCGCCGTCATGTCTTCGACCGAAGCCATCATCAACGACGAGCCCGCACAACCCTCATCGCCTAAGGAGAAGGCGAAGACCTCGAAGAAGGGCAAGAGCAAGGAACCGTTGCTGGAACGGGCTCTTGGCGAGTTGGCGGACCGTGTTGAGATGCTAGAGAAGGACGTGACGGGCGTCGAGTATCAAGTGGAGCAGAACCAAGTGGCTCAAGAGGAATTTGCCCAAGGTTTGGAGGCGGATGTCGCCACGGCTATGTCGGAGTTCCGAGAGCATCTCCGCGAGATGCAGGCTGAGTTCGAGGAGGAACGAAAGGCCACGAAGGCGGAGATTGCTGAACTACGCAAAGAGCTACAAACCAAGGCGGAGGTCCTCGAGAGGGCCATTGCTGATGGTCCGACTCCGAGGAGGGAGTCGACGCAGAGGGTGAAGTATCCAGAACCAAAATCCTTCAATGGCGTACGGGACGCGAAGGAGGTGGACAACTTCATCTGGAACGTCGAGCGTTACCTGAAGGCGGTCCGCATCGAGGATGAGACCGACAAGGTAAACACAGCGTCCCTATATTTTTCTGATGATGCTACGCTGTGGTGGCGACGCAGGTGCATTGATATAGAAAAGGGACTCTGCAAGATCGAGACTTGGGAGGATCTCAAGAAGGAGATCAAGTCTCAGTTCTACCCGAAGAACGTGGAGTATGTCGCAAGACGGAGTTTGCGTCAACTCAAGCACACCGGGTCGATCAAGGAGTATGTGGCGGAGTTCACCCGCCTGATGCTCACCATTTCCAGTATGGGCGAGGAAGATCGCCTGTTCGCGTTCCTAGAGGGTCTACAACCATGGGCGGCACAAGAATTACAGAGGCAAGATGTGTCAGATCTGAACACGGCTGTTGCGGCAGCCGAGAAGCTGATGGAGTATCGACGGAGCGATGCCCCAAAGCCCAAGGAAAAGACCACCACCAAGTTCAATGGTGGGGGAGCGAAGAAGAACAACGGAAAGGGAGGCCCGCCGCCGAAGGACAAGCCGCAAGCAAAGCCTTCGACGGAGCGGAAGATCGAGTGCTACGTGTGCGGTGAAAATCATCTCGCACGAGACTGTCCGAACAAGGGCAAGAGGGTGAACGCGGTCCAAGGCGAGGAGGCCGAGGACATGGAGCCTAAGAAGGGGGCTCACATGGGTGCCCTGCGCCTGCTGAATGCTTTGAAGAGCAAGGCGGTAGTGTCCAAGACCCCGAATCGAGAGCTGATGTACGTGGACGTGAAGATCAACGGCCACAACACCAGGGCGATGGTCGACACGGGGGCAACCCACAACTTTATCTCGGACGCGGAGGTCCGACGCTTGGGTTTGACGCTGGAAAAAGACTCAAGCACGATAAAGGCAGTCAACTCTGAGGCGCGCCCTGTGCAGGGGGTGGCCAAAGGAGTGAAGATCCAAGTGGGAGACTGGACGGGTGTCACCAGTCTCACAGCAGCACCACTGGACGACTTCAACATGATCCTTGGGATGGACTTCCTCACTTCGGCAAAGGCAGTCCCAATGCCACATCTGGGAGTCGTCGGGATCATGGAGGAGAGCTCTCCGTGCATGGTGACAACTGCACGAGGCGAGCTTACGAAGGGGAAGGCTCTCTCCGCTTTACAACTCAAGAAGGGGATGCGACACGGAGAGATGACTTATCTTGCTGTACTCAAGTCGGAGGAGGCGCCCGTGCAGGGGGATCTTCCGCCTGAGATCGATGACGTCCTTGTGGAGTTCGGGGACGTCATGCCGAAGGAGTTGCCAAAGAGGCTACCTCCACGGAGGGAGGTAGACCACGCCATCGAGTTGGAGCCGGGCACGAAGCCGCCCGCCATGGCTCCATATCGCATGGCCCCGTCCGAGCTGGACGAGTTGAAGAAGCAACTCAAGGAGCTGCTGGACGCGGGATTCATCAGACCGTCAAAGGCCCCGTATGGTGCACCGGTACTGTTTCAGAAGAAGAAGGATGGAAGCCTTCGTTTGTGCATCGACTATCGTGCACTAAATAAGGTAACCGTCAAGAACAAATATCCCATCCCGTTGGTGGCGGACTTGTTCGACCAATTGGGAGGCGCGAGATACTTCTCCAAACTTGATCTGCGCTCGGGGTATTATCAAGTCCGGATTGCGGAGGGTGACGAGGCTAAGACGGCATGCGTGACGAGGTATGGCGCATATGAGTTTATGGTTATGCCTTTTGGTCTAACAAATGCTCCTGCGACTTTTTGTACTTTGATGAACAAGCTCTTTCATCCCTATCTGGATCGGTTCGTCGTGGTCTACCTCGACGACATCGTCGTGTACTCAAACACGATGGAGGAGCACATCGAGCATTTGAAGACTGTCTTCCAGGTGCTAAGGGAGAACGAACTCTTCGTCAAGCGGGAGAAGTGCTCATTCGCACAAGAAGAGGTGTCGTTCTTGGGGCACTGGATCGTGCGTGGCAAGATATGGATGGACGGCGCAAAGGTCCAGTCCATACGGGAGTGGGAGGCTCCCACCAAGCCGACGGAGCTGCGATCATTCCTTGGCTTGGCGAACTACTACCGGCGGTTCATCCGAGGATATTCCGCCATCGCAGTGCCTCTGACCGATCTGCTGCGGAAGGATCGGGCGTGGAGCTGGACGTCCCGATGCGAGGAGGCATTCGAGGCACTGAAGCGGGCTGTGACGGAGGAGCCGGTCTTGTCTCTACCGGACTACTCCAAGGCGTTCGAAGTGCACACGGACGCGTCCGACTTCGCCATCGGTGGGGTGTTGGTGCAGGAAGGACACCCCATCGCGTTCGAGAGCCGCAAGCTGAATGACACTGAGCGGCGCTACACGGTGCAGGAGAAGGAGATGACCGCGGTCGTGCATAGCTTGAGGACATGGCGGCACTACCTCCTCGGCACCAAGTTCGTGGTCATGACGGACAATGTTGCCACGAGCTACTTCCAGTCCCAGAAGAAGCTATCTCCGAAGCAGGCGAGATGGCAAGATTTTCTAGCCGAGTTCGACATGGCGTTGCAGTACAAACCCGGCAAAGAAAATCGGGTGGCCGATGCGCTTAGCAGGAAGGCCGAGCTCGCATCTGTGTGCTTACTCAAGGGGGACATTCTGGACCGTGTTCGAGTGGGAATCATGGAGGACCCACTAACACTGGCCCTAGTGAAGCTTGCCAAGGAGGGCAAGACGAGAAGGTTCTGGCTGAAAGACGGACTTCTCTACACCAAGGGCGACAGGGTGGTCGTGCCTAGGTGGAGTGGCTTGCGGAGACAGCTGCTCAAGGAGTGTCATGACACAAAGTGGGCTGGACACCCGGGGCAGAAGCGAACCTTGGCGCTACTGGAGGCCGCATACTACTGGCCTCGCATGCGCGAGGATGTGGAGGATTATGTTCGCACTTGTCTTGTGTGCCAACAAGACAAGGTGGATCATCAGAAGCCCGGGGGCCTGCTGGAGCCTCTTCCCGTGCCGAGTCGGCCGTGGGAGAGCATTTCGATGGACTTCATCTCCGTCCTGCCGAAAGTGGGGGCGCTTGGGTCCATTCTCGTGGTGGTGGACCGGTTCTCAAAGTACGCGACCTTCATTGCTGCTTCGACGGACTGCACAGCAGAGGAGGCCGCGCGACTGTTCATCAGCCATGTGGTGAAGTTCTGGGGCATCCCGGTCAACATTGTCAGCGACCGAGACCCCCGCTTCACGGGGAAGTTCTGGACGGAAGTGTTCAAAATCCTCGGGACGGCCTTACACTTCTCGACCAGCTTCCACCCGCAGACGGACGGGCAGACCGAGCGGGTCAACTCGCTACTCGAGGAGTACTTGCGGCACTTTGTGAGTGCCAACCAGAGGGATTGGGTGCATCACCTCGACGTCGCTCAGTTCTGCTACAATCTTCAACGGAGCGAGTCGTCGCACAGCAGTCCATTCGAGTTGGTGATGGGTCGCCAACCGCTTGCCCCGCACACGCTGAGTGCGGGGCCCTCGAGTAGAAGCCCCGCGGCCAACCAGTTCACTTCAGATTTCAAGACAAAGGCGGGCATTGCCAAGGCATTTCTGGAGAAGGCCGCGAGGAAGATGAAGAAGTGGGCCGACGCGAAGCGAAGGCCGGTTGAGTACAAGGAGGGGGACATGGTACTGGTGAAGCTACAACCGCAACAGTTCAAGGTGTTCCGCAAGGTGCACAAAGGACTAATCCGGAAGTATGAAGGCCCCTTCCCCGTGCTCAAGAAGGTAGGCAAGGTGGCCTACAAGCTTGAACTCCCTGCCAAGCTGAAGATTCATCCAGTCTTCCATGCCAGTTGCTTGAAGCCGTATCATGAAGACTTGGAGGATCCCCAGCGCGGAGTTTCGAAGCGACCAACGGCGACCATGACGACTTCCTTCGACAAGGAGGTGGAAGCCGTGCTGGACAGGAGGACCATTCGGCGACGAGGCGTGTCCCCGTATGTGGAGTACCTCATCCGGTGGAAGGGCTTGCCTTACGGCGAGTCTAGCTGGGAACGTGCTGATACGCTGCATCAGTTCGAAGCCGAGATCCAGGCGTTTCTCAGCGAGCATGGTTGACGAGGACGTCAACGCCTTAGGTGGGGGAGAATGTAACGCCGCAAATATTGCACCCCGCCCGAGGCCCTGTTGCATAACCTTTTCGCGGACTAAGGTTATGCGGAAAGCTTCCAGAACATTCTAGAAGATGGCGGAAGGCTCTAGAAGACTGTGGATCTCTTCGGGAGGCCCAAGATCGTTCTAGGAGGCCCAAGAAGCTTCTGGAAGGCCCTTGAAGTTTCCTTTTATGTTGCTAGGGAATAAACCTGGAATATGCCATTCCAGTTATGGTAGATTGTAATAATCCTTGGAATATTCCTTCCAGGACTTTCCTTGTATTGCTCTCTGAGCACTTATAAAAGGGGGAGGCTCTCATTTGTTCCTCACCACCTAAAATTGTAAGCATTCTCCAAGTCAATAAAGAGATTCTTACTAGTCCCATCTTTGCTCCACTATTCTAGTTTTCTTAGCGATCTAGCTAAGTCGGGACGGGAAGGCTTGCACGAGTCTTTGAGGAGAAAGACAGTGTGCCGCACGGGACGAAGTGCTAGCAAAAACACTAAGTCCGTGACAAGGAGGACTACTAGGTCGAGTTCTCGTAATAAAAAATTGTAAAGGGTTCATGTTTGATTAGAGGGTTGGAGTGCTTGAGCTGTATTGTGATGCAAGGAAAATAGGCAGTTGAGTCCTATTGCCCACTTTTTGATTAAATACAATTACATTTTTCATATATATATAAAAGAAATTAACTTCATGACTGGAAAGAAATCATCGAGGTCATCAGAAGAGTAAGCGGAGAGGTTTTGCTTGGTACAACGAGCCTGGATTAGATTTGTTGCAGCGGTCTGGCATGTTTGGAAGGAGCGAAACAATCGCATCTTTGAGGGGTCGGTGATTTCCACCATTGGGATTATCCATAATATTGAGCAAGATGTCAGTATAATGAGAGGGAAGGCGCATCCTTGAATTGCCTTTGTATTTGTAATTTTTTGATTTTATTAATACAATAACTTTCTTCCAATATATATATATATATATATATATATATATATATATATATATATATATATATAATGAGGAAGTTTCGACGATTATCTGGTATTCACCTCAACAGGAAGAAGAGCAAGATTTATTTTAGTGTGTTATGTCCTATGAAGAAGGAGCGGGCAGCGGTGTTCGGTGTTGAACGAGGCGACCTACCTCTCAAATACTTAGTCTTCCATTACCTATCAACTATGCAAGGGACATAGATTGTCAAAGTCTGGTGGAATATACACAAATGCGAGTGGAGGGTTGGCAAGCATAGTGCATGTCATTTGGTGGACGGATAGAGTTGGTACGCTTTGTTATTACTGCTTTAGCTATGTTCTCATTACAATCAATTATGCTACCGACTACTACTATCTGCAAAGTAGAAAGAATTTGTGCTAATTTTATTTGGAGAGGGGGTGTGCATGCTATTGCATGGAAACAACTATGCAGACCACGGGAGGAAAGAGTTGGTCTCCGCGGCTCCGCCTTTTGCTTATCCTGTGTGATGTGGCGGGGATGAAACTGACATGGAAATTCATGATGGGGGAGTCGTTGTGGGTTGGCTGGATGAACAACATATATTTGAAGGGTAGAAATTTCTGGACGTACAGGTACAAAAACAATGGCTCAGTCAAATTCAAACATCTATTGCAACACGGGGCTTCGATCAAGCAGGTGATTCAGCGACATATTTGGGATGGGACGACGAATGACTTGTGACTCGATCCTTGGATCAATCATAGCAGCATGTTGGACAAGGTGGGAGATCATATGCACGAAATGACGACTAGAGGGGAACGGCAGCATAGTGGCTGCAGTTGTTTCTGTACAGGCCAGCCAGAAACAAGCTAAGGAGATAAGCCTCCTTGCACAGGACCAAGTCAGAGATGATGTATGTGTTAAATTCAAAAAGTATAAGCAATGCATATCCTTTTATCAATTAAGCATGGGGACGTCCAAGCAAAGAGGGAGTTCTGAAATCAAGCAAGTTTTGTTTGATTTTGGTTGGCTAAAAAAGTACTATTATAAGCATCCAGATCAAGCTCAAATCAGCCCAAATCGAATCAGCTTGAAATCCACTCGATTTTTCACTACACCGCATTTTATTTAATTTGAAAATCGTCATTTTTTTTACTACACCCAACTTTGAAAGATTTCGGTTTGACTACACCAGATTACTGTCGATTTAAGAATCATGAAATTTGACTATATACGATTATAAGTGATTTCACAATCGAGCGGAATCAAGCTATGACCACATGTTAGACACTCCAAAACAGAATACACAAAAATCAACAATGTGCATCGTGTTGTGTCCGTGTCCAGGCAACATAGCTTCACTTTTAACTTGAGTTTCATTAAAAATCTTACTTCATTCAGAATTTAACAATTCATCACGAAATGATAAGTCTATAATTTTAGGGTATAGAAACCGAGATCGGGATCATCACCTTTTGGACGATCATCTCGCACTGCGTTCCTTTCCCGGAGGCAGGAGCGCCGGAGATCATCACCTTCAGCGGCTCACGAGCAGCCGAGCAACTCACCCTCGTCCCCTGCCGACCAAGAAAAGAAGAAGAAGAAGAAAATCATTATACACGAATTCCAAGAAGGAAGCACAGTGCCGGACACTACGACACGCCGTGTCCTCATTCGTGTCCGTACAAGATAGGACGACTAGGGAAGGGCGGGCGTTGCAGAATTCCGCTTTGGTGCCGTCCGTGTCGCGTCGTGACCGACACGAAGCAGGCACGCACCAATTCACCAGTGCGCGCCAAAATCGACGCAGTGTCCCGTGCAGAACAGCGAACTGACCTCGAGTCTAGGGTTTCTCCTTCTTCTTCCTCCTCCTCCTCTTGTCATTATTGAAAGGGTTTTGGAAGAGGTCGGAAGCGAGTCAGAGCTCAGAGAGAGAGAAGACGATAAGACTACGGAAGAAGAAGGAGGAGGAGGGAGAGATCGAAATGGGAAGAGTTTCGGGTGGGAAATAGTGGAAGTTGCCATCGCCATTAGAGGAGACTGGAGAGCTTCCAAAGAACCGAGAGAGAGGAAATCTCTCTATTTAGTTGGTTGGAATGCCACATGCCATCCGTTATTAGCTTCATTATCTATTGCCGTTGCTTTACGGAAAGCAGAAGCAGCTTTTCAAATCACTTCTCTCTTCCCTGACTTTACCCAGGGACGCACTCCACAGTAACACAGTATATATTGCAACTGGTTCTGAAAGTGACCTTTTCTTATTTATTTATGATGGCATTTTTAAAACTAGTAGATTATTTTCCTTTAGTTATTTATATTTGTTAATTTTACATACTCTGTAGAGCATCCGCAGAAACCAAAGGTATAGGATTGATTTTGCATGTCCAATTAGATAAGCTTCCAAGTCGATACCTAAATTTGAGCTCTCTTTCTCAGTCCAAGAAAACAAAGAAAAAAAAAAACTATAGGAAAAAAAAAACACTATCAATAACAGCAGTAATATTGAAATGAGATATAACTGTTCCATACATCATATTTTCGTTTAAAATAAAACTCAAAACATCTTCATCGAAGTCTTCTTCTCCACTTGGAAGCTTCAAGACGAGAGTGCAATGCTTCTAAAGAGTCGGACAAGGGCTTCTTCTAGCGTCTTCGATCTCTCACCATGTTTCCAGTACATGTGGAGACGTAGATCAATACATTGTCGTGTACCGGTGAGCGGCCATAACCAATCTCACATAAAATCAACAATGTAATTTATGTGAGAATAACATTATTTTTGTGATCTTGCAATCTTGCCATATGCTCAATTAACAATTCATATGATAGGATATAAAGCAATATATGATTTTCACCATTTTGGTGAAATTTACCACGGTCGATGTCCTTCCATGTATATCAATAATAACTTACTTTGGTTGCATAAGATATTGTTAGCTATGACATATGTCTCGACTTAAATAAAATTTTAGTATCCTTTGTAGCGCAGGTAGCTAGCCTCATTGAAAGTCCCACATATTCCGATTCTAGTACGTCAGCACCATCCTTTTTCTCCCTAGGCCGAACTGCTTCTGTGGTCCGAGAGTACCGTTTCGAGGAACTAAATTTTGTGCATGAGTTGTCAATGACCATGCATGTATATACAACTTAGCTATAAAAATTATATCATGCACGATAATATAACTCAAGTAAATATGTCACAGTTCTCGTTTATCTTGCCACATTGCCTTGAGTCATAGCTCGCAATACCAACTGTCCATTCCAAGGACTTTCAGGTCCAATCTAGGAAATTATCATCTGTGTTACCATATATCCTATTCACTGTCCAAATCTTGGGACTTCGCTTCACATGCTCAATATTTATTACCACAACACACAATTCATCATTTGTTTTACCACAATTTACTAGTAATGTGATTACTTGTCTTCATTATCTTTTCGGGTTCTTACTAGGTATCATTGAATACAATCTACGCAATAACAAGTCATCTTTTGTAAACGTGATGATTAAGGATCGTCGAAGGATCAAAGTCATTCCCTTATTGATGAATTGCCGAGAGAAAGAGATCTTCCACGCCTCGTCAAGCTCCGCCTACTTGTTCACATACATTTGCACCAACATCGATTAATAGTTCTTCTTCTCTTTCTCTCAGTAATTCGATATGAATGCGAAGACAATGAATGTAAGCAATGAAAACATTTATAAAAAATATTCACAAAAATGCATCATAAAAACAACGAAAGCGACATCGAAAACCAACAATGCACATGTCTTCAAGCAGAGACCATTATACATAATTCTTTCTCCAGGACAATCCACTGCATCTTGGACACAATTTCTAAAGCATACAATCCATAACGAGAAAATGGTCTCAATTGATTGTCCTGATCAATTGATACCGATAAGGTTTTTCCATTATCTTATTCTGACTCGGTCATTCCAGCAGCTAGCCCACGCTGTGCTCGGCAGCGAAAACGAGACACTACATATGATTTCCCATCAATATAGGAATTCTCATGTTTCGGATTAATCGGTTATAATAACCCAATCTTTACCCATCTTGCTTTTGGCGTGGGATTTTATGGTTGTAACAATTTATTTTTGAGGTGTCATTTCTCTAAATCGGACCGTGGCACAAAGCCACCCAGCCGTCCGAGGGGGGTTCGAATCCGAGACCTGTGCTCGGACGCCCCCCGCACTACCTGTTGGCGGTGGATAATAACCTTCCCTCCTAGAATTGGGGGATTGTCATTCACAGATCCCACCTCAAAGGATCGCAAAATTGCCTGCAACAAAGTTAACCGAGCAGTGAAGTTAGCCTAATCGGTTATATGCATGCAGGTACGACATAAAGGAAACGTCAGTGGCACTCCAACCCTATTTTCATAAACAACATACAAAAAGCAAAGGTAACATCTGAATAAACATCCCTTATCAGTCTTATTACTTAACTAATCTGGAGGCATCAACTGACACTGAAGGCAGGTAGTGCCGCCTCCAGTCGATATGCGAGTCCGGTGCAGCTGTCGCCCCCACGCAGATGCACCGCATCAGCCCCTTCGCGGCGGTCACCATTGCCTCTTTTCTTCATTGAGCCCTACTCTTAGGCCTCTTTTATATAGGGCAGAGGTTGCACCGAAAGAGTACTTCCTTTGCTTAGTGATCTTCACAATTTGGATAGGTCAGGATTATTAGAAGTAAAGCTAGCCAAGAAGGGAGCTTTTTACTTGTTTGGCTACTAATAGTGATTTGAATAACACTAGGCAAAGGATCGTGAACCAGAAGTTCCTAGGAAAAGATAAAGAGTCATATGTCACTTGTCTCCATTCAAAAAAAAAAAAAAAACACACTAGAGAATTATGTTACCAAACCAACAAAATGAGTGGAATGTCTGTGTGTGAACTGTGAACCCCATCAGAAATGGTTTGAAAAGTAGAGGTTAAAAAAAAAAGGTGCATCCCCTTTGAGCAGCACATGTATGCCAACTATTTAACAAGTGACATAAATGGTATGCTCATTGTGCCATAAGATAACCACAGCAGAGTCAGATTGGAAGGCCAAGTTGACTAATTATTGTGAACATATTATCACAAAAGTGTAAATTACAAATGTAGAACAAGTTTGGATTGTAAAAGAATAGATTCTTAGGAAAAAGTATTGGCAAGTTATCGAGCATCATAACAATACAACAGCTAAATAAGTTACATCTTTATCCAACATCAAACTATCCTCTGATTTCTTTCAATTAATCTACCTGCGCCTCATATGTACATTTAATGCTTATTAATCAAACATTGGTGAGTTATCTTGAACTTTCCGTCAGTCTAGATTACCCGACAGCGGTTCGTTGAGGTCAGGAAGAAGAAATTGAGAGCTGGAACTAGGTAGCGGCGAAACCTCGCTAGCAACCATCGCTGAAACCCTCTCTGATAGCAAACTTGACTGCATTGGCAACATACTCATCATCAGACAACGTAATAAGATATGATGTAACTGATAAAAACAGTAAATAGTGATGAGCTGTTAACAATTGTTGGCATGCTAGAGATATAACATGACTCTATACCAAAAATATATAGACACCTTGAACAAGTCTTGAAGTTAATTGGCAAAAGAGCCAGGGTTGACCAGTTTAGCGATATGACACGGGTTCTATTATTCAAAATTATATTGAAATTTGAAGCATTGGCCTCGTTTGGTTCGCAGAAAGGAAATCAATTCTTTGTTATTTCCTTTCCTTTGGAAAATTGCAATTCCCATCAATTTTCCATTATGTTGTTTGAAAGGCCAAGAAAATTGGGAAGTGAATTCCTTGGAGTGGAAAAGTGAATCATTGTGGTGGGTGGAGAATCATTTTTCTCCTATTTTCCTTAACTTTGCAAATCATTTTTTTTTCTTTTCTGCTACTTTCCTTTGTTATCCAAACACAGGAAAAGAACGACTTTCCTTTCCCAAAATACTGATTCCGTGAACCAAACATGAAGTGACTATAAGGTAAAGAAGTCATTCATTTTATGTGTTTAGATACCAAAGGAAAGTAATAGGAAAGAAAAATAATTCTCAAAGGAAAGGAAAATAGGGAGAAAAATGGTTCCCCCTCCCACCCAAAGGATTTACTTTTCCACCCCAAGGATTCACTTTCCCTCCCAAATTCCCAATTTCCGACCCTTCCAAACACCGGAAAAGAAGGCTTGGAATGTTGCAGCCACATCATCTGGTTGTTTCCATGCTGGGCTTAACCCTTGATCAAATTCACATGACTTCCCTGCTTAGTTGTCATGTTGAATGCAGTTTTGCACAATGAGGTAAGATATTGGCTTTGTCATTTTTTGCTTGGATGGAACTACATTAGTTGTCATGTTTTTCCTTTTGTCTCTCTCTTCGTTCAATTTTATCCTACCGTACAGGATATAATGGATGCTCTTTTTGGTTGTAAGAGAGAGATGAGATATGGATGTTATTACTCAGAAAAATAATTTATTTTTAAGCTAAATGAACAACTCATGGGGCATCCTGATAATCAATTTCACTAATTCATTGACTTTCAAATACAAAATTTCCAGAAAATTTCAAGTTCATGTAGATGCAAACAAGAAAAGAAGGCCTCAGGTTTACTCTTTAACTATAAGTTGGGAGGCCCACATGCCATCAACAATGTCCTTAGTGCCTGTCCCCCACTATATCTTGTGTACCAGCCATTATTCCGAACAAGATTAAATTAATTAATCTTTAATAGAGATCAATTAAATATTAATATATACTTTTATATATCAATTAAAGAATTATTAATTACAAAGAGCTAATAAAACATTACCAGTATAAGCCGGTAAACTGATGGGTGCCGTCATTACGGAAGGGGGTAGCCCCCATTGGTATATACCAAATTTTCCGTTTCAAGAGGAGGGCGAAAGCCGGTACCAAGGGCCCGGACAATGTATAAACGTACACACAGCTCTTGGGTCAACCAAACATGACTTATGAATAACATCTGAACCTGACGAAAGAGGAATCATTTTATCCTATCCAAGGTTCACAGTATCGGTATCGGAATCGGTATCGGACCATTCCTATGAGTATTGGTATCGGCGTTATCGGTAGTATCAGCAATTTCGGATCGGAGTATCGAATTTTTTGGTATCGGAAAACAAATAGTTATTAATAAATTATTAGCATTTAAAAATATATATTTTATACATTTAGGCATAATATTTAAGTATTTCCAGTGTTATTTATTAGTAGTTTTGAAATTAAATGAAATAGTAGTCACCCTTACCAATTGGTTAACATGCAATAGATATTTTTTTCCTTTTACATACCTTTACAACCTTATTATGCTTTAAACCCTTGCTGATTTGTCCTTTCCGTTAATTTTTTTTGCCAAATTGACTGGAAAAGAGACCTCCAATGTCTTTATCGGCAGTATCGGGTATCGGTCGGTATCGGATCGGGACATGCCAAACCGTATCGGTATCGGCCGTATCGGATCGGTATCGGCCGATACTTTAAACCTTGAATTCCTATCCATAGTACTACTACTAATTCACTACATTCTTCAGCTATCTGGGTTCTTTTATGGGTCTTTGGAGGTCTTCAGAAAACAATATATGTATCCAAATTCTTTTCTGGGAGAAACATCAATACAACTGAAGGGGCCACATGCCACCATGGGATGGCCCAGCCGGTGGGGCTGATGTGGAATAAAGGGGAGGTCCTAGATTCCAGCCCATGCCTCTTCAAAAAAAATGAAGGAACCACGCAAAAATGCATACATGTAAACAAAACAAAAAACTGATAGAGAAGGATAGAACAGCTAAGAAAGAAAAGACAAGAGGAGGATAAGGCACGGTCACCTGTTGACTCTTTAGCCTCTTGTTCTCCACTTGTAATGCTTTATATGCCTTCCTCCCTAATTCCAACTCCTATTTATTATTCCAATAAAAATATTAGCTGCCAGAAGAATCAAAATAAATAAATAATGAAAATATCTAAAGAAACAAAGAAGCAAATATAAGTCCACCTTTTGAAGGATTATCTTATGTTCCAACAATGATTTCTCCTCTTCCTGAAGCTCACACATGGTCTGCAATATTCCATAATAACATCAACCAACAACTCAACCATCACATTATCAAATAACAAAAATATAACTCCGCATTATTTAACTAAGCACGAACGTGTTTCTAACATATCGAACAAAACCTCCAAATACATTATAGAGCACACCAAAATCAATGTCATGCTAGTGTCTCCGTCTAACCTATTTGTACCAACATAACTTGAAAACAAACTAATCCTTTCGCCAAAAAAAAAAAAAAAATTAAGGGTGTGTTTGATTGCAAGGTGGAAAATATGTGGAAAAGAAATTAATTCCATGGAATTTTAAAAAATTTCCATGGAAAACTTAATTTGGTGTTTGATTGTCATTATTTTCCACGGAAATCGTTATTTTCCATGGAAAATGATATTTTCCTATGGGTTGGGCAAGTTTCATTTTCCACCATTTTAGAAGAAAATATGGAAAATTGTAGTTTTTTGGAAAATAATTCCATGGAAAATATAAGCTATCAAACACTATAATTGGTGGAAAAGTTGTGATGGAAATATTTTCCGTGGAAAAAAACCCAATCAAACACAGCCAAAAAGAATAAACCCCTCAAACATACAATTATTTGAAACGGTTCCAAATTTCAAAAAGTGGACCTACTAGACGTAACAATATTGAAGGAAAAAAAATATATATAGCTCTAAAAATTTGTTTTTATTTCATTGCTTTGAGATGTAACTATTACCTTCTTCTTTCCTGACAGTCGGATGTCCTTGGCAGCTGAGATTCTGAAACCCAAAGGCTCCTGATAAATCCCACCACCCACCTGAAAATAGGAGGACTCCATCCACGTCAGAAATCAGAACCTTCCAACTGTCCCAACCCCCTGCCTGCCTGCCCCTCTCTATACTATTCCCATCCCCCATTTCTAAACTCAAGATGAGGCTTTTTCTGTCGAATGGAGGTAGATGACCGATGGAAGGGGGGGGGGGGGGGGGGGGGGGGAGAGTATCAGCGTATTGTTTTCTTGGTTTTCCGTAAAGGTCCCTAAAACATTTTAAATTTTGGTCGAGATCTGTTTCAGCCTCTTTTGTAAAGAAAAATAGTAAACCATGCATAAAGACAGGTAAGTTCTCCTTCTTCTTCTTTTGCAGCCACAATATTAGTACTTCATAAAAATATTTCGCATAAAATAGAAATATATATTTCATCCACGTATAGAAAAGTCAGAGTGGCAATTTTCAACATCTATTCCGTGGCCCATTAACAACCAATTTGGTATTACATGATACCAAATAAGGAAAAATCCTCCCAGCCCGAAAGGAGAACCGAAACAGGAACCGCGGCTGACGTGTCCCTCCAGCCCCCCCTTTTGCTAACGTAGGCCCAACAGGAGGGGCCACGTGGCACGGTTTCGGTTCAACCCCCTCCCTCGGTCTGTTAGGAACCATTGACCAAATAATAGACACAGTACCAATCATCTGTAATTTCTGATGAAGTTTTTGGACTTGGACAGTCATCCGGAGCTGTAGCTGTCGGTGGAATTGTTTTTACTCCATCATCATATATGAAATAAAAATTATTATTTCTACGCACGGATAGTACCAATATGGAACTGTCTATTATAGAACTAGTATATATTATGTATTTTTTTTAACAAAAAAAATATTGTGGTATAATAGTTATAATGCTAAACTTATATTTAAGAGTTTCTTGGTTCAAATTTTGACTACAACAATTTTTGGGACCTTGAACACATTATGAGAAGTTGGAGGGACCTCAAGGAGAAAAAGTATTTAATTCAATATTTTAGGAATTAAATTGGTGGGATCCCTCTTGCGAACATCCACTTGCTCATCACACGCGAAAATGCACCACATGAAAAAATGGCATTCGAGTACAAACAACAAGAAACACGTCAAAGTCTTCCACAGGCATTCTGGTCATGTCCGTATAGAATTAAATATATGTGAGATATGTATAAATAATTAAAAATATTAACAAAAATACCACCTCAACGTCTTTCACGAAGCAACAAATGTTTCAACAAACTGCCTAACTAAATTATTTGAATATAAAAATGGAAAAAGGAGGGTAGTTGAGTGAATCACGTGACCGGAATATTTTGTATTAAAGACCCCTTCATTACGGATATATTGCCAACCAAAAATTATAAATTACAGGAACAGCGTTTCAAACAACAGCTGTCAGAAAAGTATTTATTGCGATCTTTTGCAGAAAAATACACAAAATCTGTAAACTTAAGCTTTTATGAATATAATGTATGGAACAACAGCTGCAACTCCCCGCCTCCCAAAAAAAATATAATATAAAAAGAGAAAAAAAAAATGTCTTTCATTATTTTTTGCAGAAAAATACATAAAAATTTGTAAAACTGAAAAATAAAAACGAATAGATATAAGAAAAACGGATCGAAGACTTTTATCCATAAAAAGAAACCGAAGGCATGTTTCCATTGAGGGGTTATTTTCGTAAATTTGTCGACAAGGGAAAAGAGAAAAGGGAAAAGGGAAAAGAGAACCGACCTTGCTTACAACACAACCGCCTCCAGCGCTGACGTCATCGTCGGCGGTCCTCTTCCTCTCGTCCAACGTGGCCGACGCCTGAGTCTTCTCCATCGAGCTCGACGCCTCCTCGGATCCGGAGGCGGAGGCGGACCCGGATCCGGATCCGAAGTCCAGCGGCGTGGCAGGGCTCGCCGCCAAACCAAAGGCCTTCGGGTATCGGTTACGGATCCTCGTCGGACCCGCTCCGCTCCTCGATCGCCTCCGGCGCGATCCCCACTCGACGGACACGGACGGAGGAGCTGGCTCCGCGGGGACAAGATCCCGCCATGGGGGGTTCCAGCCGGGGTTGCGGAAGCGGGCGATCTGGTGCGCCGCCAGCTCCGGGTGGAGGGAGGCGGTGGCGGACCAGGATTCGGAGTCATCGGAGTAGTCCATTGAGGAGAGAGACAGAGAGAGAGGAATGGAGGAAAGAGAGTGTGAAAGGAAAAAAAAAAAATGGAGATGATGGTGATGAGAATGGGCGACTGGAACTTATGTGTGTATTTATTTGGAGAGTACTTGGTGAGCGGGTTTGCGTGTGTGCTTTCTAATTAGATCCGACCCGTTAAAGTGGAGAATTTTGAGAGAGACTCCTTTTGTGCAACGGTGTCTTCCTTATTATTTTTCTCTTTTCTTTTCTTTTCTCCTTTTTTTTTTTTCACAACAAAATATATTAATTTCTACTATTATAATACGGCTTGAAAAATTACTCAAAAATAAGTCGTCTAAATAGAATAATTCATAACTATAAAAATAACTTAAAATTGTTATATATATATATATATATATATATATATATATATATATAAATTTTAAGTTATATATAATTCATAACTATAAAAATAACTTAAAATTGTTATATATATATATATATATATATATATATATATATATATATATATATATATATATATATAATAAATTCAAATTCAAATATATTTAATATTTAAACTAAATATATGATATTATCTAAACATATATTCAAATTCTACAAAGAATAAATTTTTAATTCAAATATAATCAATATCTAAACTATATTTAACCTAACTACATAATATTCTCTAAACATGATATATATAACCCGAAGTTCTAATTTATTCTTTTAACAATTTTTTTGTGCACGTGAATGTTACTAGCATAGGATAACCTACTGTCTATTTATTGTATAACAAATTTTAATTTTTTGTATTACAAATGACAAGTATAAACCGTCCAGATGGGATACAAGCAAGTCAAATCCACATGCAAAAGACTCTAGTCAATTTCTTACTAAAATAATTTTTTAAAGATTTTTTCAACTTTTATATATATATATATATATATATATATATATATATATATATATAGAAAACGGATCGAGATATCCGCCCGCGGAGCCCCGTCGAAGCCCCTCCCCCTGCACCATCGGATCACGCGGGGTCCGCGTGGCCCCCGCCCGCGCGATCCAACGGCTAAGGATCGCGGGGGCTTCGGTGGGGCTCCGCGGGCGGGGCTCTCGATCCGCTCCCATATATATATATATATATATATATATATATATATATATATATATATATATATATATATATATATTGAAGCAATGGGTAATTGTGGTGAACTCGCCTCCACTGGGGCTCGAACTCCTGACTATATAGTGTCTATCCAATGAGCACACCGAGAATATTAATGATCGGATTCTCTTCTTTCCTTTCCTTTCGCAGCTTTTTTTAGAAGGTGAATATTAATGATCAAATTTAAAAATAGTAATATTAATTCTAATATAGTATTAAAATTAACAGTTAAATTAACATTAACATTAAAATAAAGTATTAGTAATAATATTCAAATTAACATTAACATTAAAATTAACATAAATTTTAATATTAACATTAACTTTAATATTATAATTAACATTAACATTAATTTCAATTTTAATATCGATCTTAATTTTAATATTAAATTTTATTTTAGTGTTAATTTTAATTTTATTTGTTAATTTTAATACTAATAAAATTAAAATTAATATTAGAATTAGAATTAATATTACTATTTTTAAAATTGATCACTAATATCCACCATCTAAAAAGCTAGGAAAGGAAAGGAAATGAGAGAATCTGACAATTAATATTCTCCTTTTGTGGCCAATATTTATCTATATCTCTTTTTTTGATAAGAGGATAAAATTTTAACCATTAGATTAATTGAGATAACATCTAAGGGATATAGATAATTGTGCTCATTTACTCATTTAGGAGGTGTGCTCATTGGATAGGCAATATATATATATATATATATATATATATATATATATATATATATATATATATATATATATATATATTCGTTATTAAAGAGTAGGTAACTGGCCGATAACTTTAAAGTTTTAAAGTAGTTCGTGAATCTAAATCCTCTTACACTTGTTTGAATAAAAAAATTCTAAATTTTTTATTGTCGTTATAAAACATCGTAAAAATGCAAAATACAACTAAAACAATACAACAATTCGAAATTTAAAGATTACGAACTATATGAAAAACTTTGAAACTATGCAACAAAATTGCTACAAGAAGAACACGGAGAAGATAGCTTGCTGGGATGATGACGATCAAGGTTGTTCAAATTAAGATTCGACCATTTTTCGTCAATCAGCTTTCACGAACTAGCAAGCTATCTTCTGGAACGGTCCCTTGTCACCCTCTAAATTGGACTTCATTCAAATAGAACCTCGTGGTTTTAAGCTGCTGTAAACTCTCTTCTCGTTGCATATATTCTCAAGTATTTTGCCAAAAGCAAAAACTAGATCATATATAGGAGAACTAAGCCCCCTAGCAGTCATAACTATCCGTGATAGACAGTTAATTTGAAGAATAACTTTTCATTAAGTGGAGAGTTTCAATAGTAACTCTCATTAAGTGGGCAATTACGGAACTGAAATGCCCATGCTAAAACACACAAAAATAGCTACGCTGGAATCCAGTTCTAGAGGGAGCAACAACCATGTAGAAATCCAAGCTCAATGTGAGCAACATCTACGCTGGAACCTAGGTCCAACGTATCTCCTCTCCTTGAACCCAAGTCCCGCGGGAGCAACATCCACACTAGAACCTAGGTCCAGCAGGAGCAGCTCCCATGTTGGAACCTAGGTGTTACGCTTCAGAACCAAAATATTGGAGAGCGAGGACGAAACCATGCCAACTACATATTCCAGAGTACACCGATATCCCGAGATATGGTCACGACTGTATAAGACATGGGGGATACTGTACAATGCAATAGTCAAAACTATGTTAAGCAATCCTAGGTGTCTCAATCACTTGTAAACAAGCACGATGCAAGATATATGATCATCGGACATATAAACAGTAAAGTGTCACAAGCTATAATATATAGATCATAAATCTAATAGTACAAAATGAAGAACTAACAAGAGTATAAGTCATACAAAATCAGCTATAGCTGCAGTTTAGAATATACACATATCATGTCAAGGCCGTATGATAGATGTGAAGGTCCAAAAGCACGAGCTAAATAAGTGTCCGGTAGCTAAACGCCACAAAAGAATATGTACAGATAAACTAGTAGGTAATATAATGCCTGTGGTTCGTATTACGTATTGCTGGAATACGTGTATATATTTTATCTTGTATTGCATGATTCCTTGCTTAGCTTTTCTTCTTGGCTTGGTTTATTCTTGGTTTGGGTTGGCTTGGTTCGGTTTGGGGATGCTTTTGGCTCATCATGGACCAGGGGATGAACCCCCTACCTACCACCACCACTTCCATTTATTAACCCCCACTTCCTTCTCTCTCTTCATTACTCTTCTTCTTCCTCCATTAATTCTTACCTACCAGAGAGAGGGAGAGAGAGGTCTAGGCAAATGCAACTTGTTTCATGGAGGAACTCCAATTTTATTGCTTTATTCTCTTCCTTACAGCATTTTAACTTATTTTAGCACTTGACATTTCCACTTTCTATAGCTAGATTCTTGTAGATCTAAGTTTACTTTATTTTTGAAATTCTTGGGTTTTGATCTACTTAATCTTGTTATTTCTAAGTTTTGATAGTTCCATGTTGTAGAGCATTTCATTCTGCCCCGTTTTGACCTATGGAAGTTCGAATTTGGACTCTGGATGTAGGTTCTATGCAGCTTGGTAGCCATGGCTTCATGGTGTACTTCTTCTCGAAAATTTGGAGAAGAAGCACAGTTCTGAGCCGCATGGCAGCACTTGACCGCATGAACATTCATGCGGCAAGTCAGTTCAGCTGCATAGGCGCATGACCCCGCTGACCGCATAAGCCTTGTTGTGTTACTTGGCCGCATGACCTATGCCGCGGGAACTTAATTCTCCCAGCCGCATGAAGATTTAATCCTAGCCGCATGAGACTTACATTTCCAGCCGCATGAGTCATTCCTGGCCGCATGAGATTCGTTCCCCTGTGCCGCATGAACTGCTAAATTCTTGGCCGCATAAGCCCCGATCGGCCCAGCCGCATGGACCGATCCGTACTATTCACTTGACTGAACCGCATAAGGCCCAGTCATTCCTGAGCTGCATGGCCTTGCTCCCTGGCCGCATGGGCTCCTATTTGAGCCGCATGCGCCCCATCCTTTCCTGCCGCATATGCCTGAGCCGCATGGCTCCCCAATAGCCCCGTGTACTATTATTTTATTATTATTTGTCCATGTCTTGTAACCCCTTATTGTATATTTTTACCCTCATTTTATATCCTTACGCCTTTTGTCATGAACTTGATAATCACAAATTTATTTTAATATGTTTGGAAATGATAATTGAACATGGCATGGTATGACAAGTAACTGGCATGACACGACATGATAGCGGCCCGTCGTGGCTCACTCCTGACAAGTATACCTGACATGATTATCTCGAATAGTTGTTGCGACGGCTACCTGACATGACATGACCTGTATAAATTTCCTGGACACCGTGGATGATTGTGCTTGTATAAATAATCCAGTCCTGTCTTGCATATGGGACTCCTGAGTACCACGGTCAGGAGTACCTACTAAAATAGACTAAGACTAATAACTAGAATAATACAGTAGTCATGAAGAGATTTCCCAGCTACAGGCGATCCCGTTACCTGGACGCGCTTGGGATCTGTAGCCTGTCGTCGAGTAGGGCACATTTTCAGCACACTGTCATGTGTTGCACCCTTCAAGCTACCTAAAGGTACATGCGTTTCCTGGACGATGTACCCACCTGAATTCAACCCCTAATGATTCGACCTGGGTAACCTGGATGGTCTGCATGGCTTGTGGCTGTGGAATAATCTTACTGCATCTTGTTAGTAATTAGGATTATGATAACCCTAGTTAGTTAATGTATCAAACCGTAATTCTTGCTTGGCCGTGAAATGATTGGATGGAGTCTAACAAGTCTAGTCTTATCATGATCCTGCTCCAGATTGTTACATGAACAGAATGCCTGTATTTATTTTACCGATAAATAGTGAGAATTCTAAGTTCTATTTAGACGAAGGGTTACAACCCCGGTCCTTGTTTGGTGTACGGGTTATAACCTGGCTATCTGAATAGTCCCATGATTATCTCATCATATATCATCTTGTCATGCTTTTTTCCATAATTCTTGTCTTTTATTATATCATTATTATATGCTGTGCTAATTGCTAGTTTTAGTTCCTAAGTGAAGCCTCCTTTGTGGCACTTGCTCTTTTTGGGGTCTGACCCAGCTGGTTTTGTATGGCCAGATTTCGGAGCAGCTCCAGAGGATCTACCAACCTTCCAGCCCGATGGTGACCACCAGGCATAACCAGGGCAACGAATGGGTTATTTTTGGCTCTCCCACTCTATTGTAAAAAAAAAAAATTTGAGGCGTTTAGCCGACGAGCACCTGTTTAGCTCGATTGTATTTTACTTACTGTCTGCCTACGGGCTGTAACATGATTGGCAGATCCTAGGGTTGATCATGTATGACTAAACTCTTGCTAGTCCTGACATTTTGTAACGACTAGCTTCATGATCAGCTGAATATGTAATGTTTGGGATGCCTTACTATTGTATATTTAATGATCATACATCTTGTAACATCTATTTACTTGCTTGTGATTGAGACAATATGCTTGTTCATGACCATAGGAGACTGTTGGCTTGTAGTAAACCCTTATGTATCTAGACAGCCGTGACCGTATGATGAGGTGGATTCCGTTTCATTATACGTAGCTGGCTATGTCTGCCCCCGCTCTCCAGTATTCTGGTTCTGGGACGTGACATGGTTTAAGTGGTGGCCCATGCAGGTATTGTAAATCAAGATATGTGAGGGTTTACTGAATAGATGTCTCAATCAGTACTCGTCCTTGATCTTCGCTCGTATCTTCTGAATCCCTGGATTCTTGCCCTGATCACATGCTTGTATCATTGATCTGTCCTGATCCTTCCTTATTGTTCCCTATGTCGTCTTCTTTAGCGGCATTGTTCCTGGACCTGCCGATCAGCAAGGCGGAGCACCTCCCGTGGACCAGCAGCAACCTGGGGAACAAGCTCAGCATTCAGGAGTAGCCTCCAGAGTCGTGCCTATTGGAGAAGAACCACCAGTCCAGCCTGTAGAGCCTGATGATGGCACTTTGGTAGGTCTCGTCAGGACTTTGATAGCTTCCCAAGATCGTCGAGGAGATGCCTTGCACCAGGCAGTGGCAGTTGCCTTGACCAGAGGCGGTCATCCAGGGAACAGCGCGGCCAATAGCTTCAAGCGCTTGAACCCTCCATTCTTTGACGGTAGTGAAGATGCTATCGCCGCAGATGCTTGGCTTCAGGACACCGAGGTGATTTTAGAAGCAGCCAGGACTCCGGAGAATGAGAGGGTGGCCGTGGTGTGCCTGCAGTTATTAGATCTTGCTCGCAGCTGGTGGGCAGCGCAGGCCGATGGATTAGTGGCACCCATTGCTTGGGCAGTATTCAGGAAAAGATTCTAGACCAAGTATTTTGATGTTGTAGCTCGGTATGATCTACAGATGTCACGATCTGTACCCGCTTTTCGGACGCGAGAGCGTGAGCAAGCCCAGCTACGCATCGAACGGACTCCAGCCCGACTCGAGTACGTATAAGCTGTCAAGGTCATGGTAAACTGCCAAATCATGGCAAACAATTCTATATCTCAATCCACAATAAGATAATAAACAAGAATGAACACTATGGGTCGTGGTCTGCAGCCCACTAGCATAAATGTCCGATAAGACTCTAAAAAAAATAACAAGAGTCTACAACTGAAACGAGAAACATGATATCTCATGATAAGGAATGAAAAACACGAGCGGATAATAAACACAATAACAATACCTGGATCCCGCAATGTATCATCACGTCTGCCATCCAGAACCACTATCTAACTCCATGCGATCGCTAAACCTGAGGAGATCATCAGGTCCTCAGAGGACATAGCAAGATACATAATATACATGCCTATCTAACAGTTTTATCATGCTCAAGAATAAACAAGAAAGAACAAGAACATGACAATGACTACGAACACAAAAACGAACACGAATACGAACACTAGAACAACTACGCGTAAATGAACTGCCGGATGAACGAAACACGGTGATCAATGGAAGAAACCAAACCCTCGTCCCGAGTGTGGACTCACGGGTTTGAACTAAGCGCTAACCCTCGTCCCGAGTGTGGACTCTCTGGCTAGCTCACGGCAAGACACCCTCGTCCCGTGTGTGGACTCTCTGGTGTAAATGGTCAACCCTCGTCCCGTGTGTGGACTCTCTGGTGCCATTTGATCACGACAAACACCCTCGTCCCGAGTGTAGACTCTCTGGTGCAACAAACAACCCTCGTCCCGAGTGTGGACTCTCTGGTTGTGTACAACGATAATCAAGGCTATGGCAGTTCACTACACGCAACCGTTCTATGACACAAATCAAGCAAGGTACTGACGAGAAACTCCAAATGCGAAACACAAGGCCAAAACATGAACATGGCTATAAACAATAAAAACAACTCCACAGAAAATAACACGAAAAAGCACATGTCCCTAAACAATCAAAAGACTGAAAAACGAAAGAAAATGCATGTAAGTAAAATTGTAGAGGAAGGCAAGGTATACTTGCCTGTAACTAGAAGTTGAGTACGCAAATCAGGTATCGAGCCCGAGTCCAGAGTGTCCAAGTACCCTAGAGATAATTTAGGATTTAAATTAATTATTTGAAGTAGCAATCTCCTTTTTATCAACTAACATATATTTAGCTTATCAAGGAAGAGGAAGAAAAATAATACCATGATCAAACTGGCACCCTACTTGCTAGACACTTCTATTCTACTACCCTCAAATATGTCACCATAGCCCGAAGTATGGCAAAAATATTTGTTAATGGCCAAAGAAAATATATTAGGTTAAATACCAACAACAAATCTTTTAGGTTGAATCCATGCATCCAAACTAGAACCCAAGCCAGCACCACAAAGGAAAACCCCATAACTAACCAATGTAGGGCTTGAACCCTGAACCACCTTATTATGTATTGCTCTAATATCTATGGGACCTCCATGTGGGAGGGAGAACTCAAAAATACGGCACCCCAAAAATCCCATCTTCCAGCACCTAGGATTTCGAACCCAGGTCAGCCCTTCAACCACCCAAACACACAACCACTAGAGCTATACGTATATGTGTGTAACTCATAGGTAGTGCATTCTTTATTGCTGATGAGACATGGCTATTCAGCCTATAATGTCCTTACAATTTCCTCCTTCCATGCCTTTATACAGGAGTGCACATCCATACGTATAACTCTCACCATATGCACATACTCTAATCTCATTCTAAGGAAAATCATTCAACCAATTTTTGTATCCCTCAAAGCTTAGGTTATATATAGACACCATTATACTAGGGAGGACCTATACTGTATATGGCGTGGTAAGCATTAAGAAGTTATAACAGAGAACAGAAAGAAGAAGGGGATGAAGAACTTACTGTGTCGGGTTAGAGGCTCATGTCAAGTATCCAGAAGAAGGAAAGCATCGCCCGCGCGTTCGCGGTGGGGCTGCGGGGACAATCGTGAGTTGCCGGGAGGGGTTGGGCATGGCGTGGAGGAGAGGTTCTTTGGTTCCTCGATAGCTATTATCGTCTCCCACACGTGGAGCATCGATCGGCTCCGCAGCACAGCACAGCCGGCATGCACTGTCCGGAGGCTGACGCAGTCTTCATCTGCCATCTTGGCATGGCTAGGTTACGACAGACGGCCGAATTCGTCGACTGTGCAGCATTTCTTTGGAGATAACGGAGATGGGGCTAGGTGTCAGTCACACGCGGACAGCATGGCGGCATGCCTGGCTTGAGTCGGTAGGGTTCAGCCGACACACGTGGATTGCACCGGCGAACTTCCAATGAACGTCGTGGTCGCATAGGCTGGGTCGGGATCGATAGGCGGACATGTCCAGCGCACGGCATCCATGTGAGGGTGGCTCGTACTCGCCTGGGGCTCTTGGCACCGGCGTGTCGCTAGTTTGCGTACGCGCACGCATGATGGTGGTTCGCAATGTCCAAAGCCGACAGCTGCTGTCGACCAGGCAACGACGGACGGTCGAGGTGCACTAGGTCCAGTCCGGGAACGATGGTTGTAACACTGTCGACGGGAGCGGTTCACCACGGTGGAAAGGTGTACGGGTTAGCGGTGGCGGCGCTGCATGGCCGGGAAGGCACGCGTCTCCGGTGCAGGCGACCTTAGCTTCTTCTGGTGGAGGCATAGTTCTACTGTTTGTAGTTGATGGTTGTGGGATCGGCCGCATCGATGGCCACGGTGGGGTAGACATGGGAGTTATAAGATGGAGATGGAGAAGAAGGGGTGGCCGTAGGAGAATTAGGGTTTTCTTAATGCTCTGCTCCCTCTCTATTCTGTACTATATATTTATATAGTGTGATTGTAAAGGGGAACGGGCTGGTTCGGCTTGCTTGGAAGGTTTGGGGGCTTAGCTGCCTGGCTGTTGGGCTTAATTGGTATTCGTTTATGTCAATTCAGTTTTAACCAAAGCTGAAAGGGTCTGCTTGGCTGGGTTAGGCCAAGCCAGGCTGGGCCTGGACTTCTACTGCTTTTGTTTTTATTGGCCAATGCCTATACATTTATATACATGTATTTACTCACACACCTTATATATATTTTATATATTTACACTACACATAAATACATATATAATATATATTAGTATATACATACACATACGTATATAATATATTTATATATACAAATACACACACACACATATATATATATATATATATATATATATATATATATATATATATATATATATATATATATATATATACATAAATATATATACACATATACATATATATATAATATATATATTTATATATAAATACACATATAACATATTTATATATACATACACATATAATATTATTTCACAAAAATCTAAAATACTAAATAATATATTTTTTATTATAATAATCCAATAACAATATAAATAATAATAATGATACTAATAAGAAAATCTATACTAAGTGTATAGACAAAATATGTAGTCTAAATATTCTAAAAATACACCAGTATAAATAAAAAAATCATTTAAATTACTTATAGATACCTTATGAACATCAAATACTTATATATATATAAATATATATAATAACCGTAATAATATTAATAATAATTACTTACGAAATATAGGTAATAGAGCATTTAAGAAAATACGTACACACTAAATACATCGACACTAACATCTTGGATGCACCACATCACTGTATGGGCTTGGGCTCAGTTAGGATCCAGTCCGGGCTAAGTTGGTACAATCAGGTCATCTAAAATCAATATATCTAATTAATAAGCAATGGATTTATCGATGGGTTTAAGTCGCGACTTGGCCTAGTTTTCCTAGTTAGGATGTCCATATGGCTCGGTCTTCCTTGGCATGACTAATACATTAGTCAAGGCACGTCACGACATTATTCGTGCCATGATTCCTAGTCACCTTGTACTCCGAATCTCCACCATGGCTACAGTCATCTACCGTAATAATTAACTAATAATTATCTATAAAACTAATTTAAAATCACCGTTTAAATCAAATAAATAAAATAAAAAAAATTCCAAAAATTTTCGGGAAGGGGAGCTACAAATCTACCCACCTTAAAAATAATTTCGTCCTCAAAATTCCAATTCATAACTATTCCCTAAAAATTAAAGTCTTCTATTACTTTAATCTTCTTAAATACAATTTCTCAAAAATATTTCTATGACCTTCTCTAGTCATTGGTATTTACGAAATCTCGAGGACTTCTACCCACCTTTGGTCACACTACTCCTGTCACGACCCGCACCCGGATATACGGGTACGAATACGTGGGCCACGCCCAGCCTACGCCGCGGTATCGGCGGTAGAACGCTGTCAAGTATACTATACTAACTACAACATCTAAGAATCCATAACTAGAAATGTACTCATGTCACATCACGAAAACTAAGGAAGATAAGACAAGAAATAATAAGAATATCACTAGAACAACTAGAATCTATAATAATCATAAGACAGGAAGATAATGAAGGAACAACAAGACTAACTAAGGAATAACTACCAGGCAACTCACATGGAGGAACTGTGAGATCCACCTCAGCTAGCAATATCATGAAGTCCAAATACTGAGGCACAACTACTCCTAAAATTTTGTCAACATATCCAGTCAGGATGGAACGAGCACAAATCTCAAATAACAGTTCTAATTATACGATATTGAACATGTAGCAGTAAATAGAGAGAATATACAAGAAATCATGAAATGTACATGTGAGTATCACGGCAAGGTAAGCTGTAAATCTAGAGCTAGAACAAGGCAAGTAAAACTGATCATGGCATGTACAAGAATCAAGAATCATATCTCTAGGTGTGTGAATACTAGCTACAACATGTGGCCGGATTGGGTCTGCACAAGGTTATGATCAGCCAATCCCTCTTAACCCTATTGATTCATTGTTTTCTTACCTACCTAGTCTAATACCCATGGTCACAGACTATCCCATTTAACCTATCCTTGTACTACTATTGCATCACAACTTCTGGTTTAAATTTAGGCCATTGACCATTCCCACTCTAATTATGATCATCGTAGGCACATTACCATGACTTTTAAATTAGGAGCACAAGTCTAGTTGTTTTCTCAAAACCAATTTCACAGGCATGACCTAGACTTGACAACCTACACCCATGACCTTAGTATCCCACTAAGGCACACCATTTTATACTTCAATTGCTTAGTACGACTTTCCTGACACAAGACTTCATCCTAAATTACTCCATAGAGTTACTTTTGATTCCAATTTAAATTGAGGACACCCTTGACCTAAACCTGCCAGTCCAATTTATTGGACATGACCCAGTATAGGTCTACTACCCACATTTTACTTGTTGACCTTGTATGCTGCTAAGTAGTAACTCTGACTTTGATTGTTGAGTGTTTGACCTAGAAGGAGTATGACCATTCTAATTTCGAGGACGAAATTTTCTAAGGAGGGTAGACTTGTAGCACCCAATTTTCTGAAATTGGGGATTTTTTTTGAAAATTTATTATTTTTATTATTTATTAGTGGTATTTTAGTCATGGTATGATTTTATAGTGATTATTAGTGTGATTAAACCATTATCTAAGTCATGCTAAGTCATGACTTATGACTTTGTGATTTTGGTTAGTATAACTTAGTGTAAACCCTAGTTTCCTTAACCTAGAAGTTGCTATGACCATGTGAGCTTAGCCATAGGCTTAGAACCTCAAATTAGTGATTTTTAGCCTAAAGGATATTTTGGTAATTTTCTAGGAATTATTGGAATTACTTAGGTTTATGTGTTTTTATTATTGTTTAATTATTGTTAAGTGTCATGTTAGCTTCTAACCTAGTTTAGCACTAATCTAGAGGTTAGTTACTAACCTAGAATGATAAGGGGATAGGTATTAGTCATAGGTTAAAGTGGGTTAAATATCTAGATATTTACTTTATTGATATTTTGCTTGATTTATGCAAAATATCTTAAACCCTTTATCCAAAGTCCTTGCCTTAACCTAGAAGCAAGCCTAGGACACCCCCCCTTGCTATGGCCGGCCAAGGACCCCCCCCTTGGCAGCCCACCATCCTATATTAACCCCTTGAATTAATTCATGAAAGATTTACATGAAATTAATTCCTAGAAAATCCCTTTTTCTTCAAACTTGCATAACTTGAGCAATTTTGATCCAAATCACCTCTAGTTTCTTGCATTGGACTCCCCTACACTAGAGGGTACTAGTTAGGGCCTGCTATCAAGGAATTTGGAAGCTTTTGGGCATCACCAAGAGGAAGTACACGAACCCCCGACACTTGTGCACGAGGCACTGCGTAGCTCCCCTGCTACCAGACCCCTCGTGTGGACACGACACGACACGTGGACACGTGCCACTTGGCACAGACCTAGGGGCAGTGTCTGATAAGACACCCCTAAAGTCTTGTGTCACGACGTGTCGTGTCGAGGGAGAAAATCCACTCGCACGGGTCGTACACTGGCACAGCACACACGTTTCAGACCTCTCTGATACGCACGTAGAACTCGGACACGCGGACACTTGGACACGAATCAGGTTAGTGGACACCTAGTAGACCCCTAGGCGAACTTTCCCCCACGAGCACGAGACACATGGACACGTGTGTCGTGTCCTAGAGTGAACTGCACGCGTGCACGACGCTGTACACGCGTGGGTGTATCAGGAATTTACCCGTGTGATGTTTTTGAGTGTTTGGACACATTATTTCGTGTCGTGGTGTCGTGTCAGTGTCCTAGGACACTAGAGTATCTATGGGGTGTCAGTTACCAACCCTTGGTTGAGAGTCTTAGCTCGATTAGGTTGTGTGTATTCGAATTTCTCCATTCGAGTGCACTGTGCACTGTCACAGTTTTTGGGATTATTTCCAGTTTTTAGAAATCGAATTTCGATTCGATTTTGTTAATGATTTATACTTAGGACTAGTGTATTTTAGTGTGTAGATGTGAAGTATATGTGTATTTGTGGGTGTGGGTCGATTTTGAGGAGTTTTGGTAGTGTGTGTGTATAGTTATATGTATATACATATATATGTATATATGTATTCTGTTATGTGTGTGTTTGGGGGTATTTGGTTCCAGGTTCTGGAAAACCCCCCCCCCCCCTGTTTACTGGTTCTCTCTCTCCCTCACTGTCTACTCTCTCACAGTCTCTCTCTCTCACTCTTCCTTTCCCTTCCCTATATATATATATGAAATATATATATAGTTATATATATGTATTGTATATATATATATATACATGATATATATATGTATATTGGTATTAGGTCTCTATATGTATATGTAGTGTATTATATACATGTGGGTGTATTATATATGTTATTCCTATTTTGGGTATATGGATAGTATATATCTATATATGTAGATATATATATATATATATATATATATATATATATATATATATATATATATATATATATATATATATATATGTGACTTTTTAGTTTTAGGTTATATGAGAAAACCCATTATTGCCCTATGGCCAGGGTTATTGGCCTATGGTTGGGGCTAGCCCTAATGACCCAAAAACCCATTGTTGACCCTTGTTGACTGAAAGTTGACCAAAGTCAACTATAGGTCAAAATTGACCTAGTTAACCTAGAAATGACTAGGAATGACCTAAAACAACTACTTTGACTAGTTTGACTAAAACCCTAACTAGTTAACTAGTGTTGACCTAACTTTGACTAGTTTGACTTTAGAGTTGACCAAGAGTTGACTTTTGACCAGATTGACCTAGAATCATGTAGTATGCATTGTATACTCTATTTTTACCATTGTGGATATGTTGTGACCTGTTTTACTCTAAATAGGACTCTGTGACACCAGTTCGGACATATATTCATATCAGTCATACAGGGTGACAGGCGAGTACATTCTCTGATCTTTTCATGCTTGTTAGGACTTATATTCTTGCTTTAGATTACCTTACATGATGCTGTCACGTCATTATCACAGATTGGTACTATATGGATCTTGTTATGCGATGTTATCTCCCTCGGGGTGCATCAGATACAGTTGTCATGTGCTTTTCACGAACATCTTGTATTTCATGTACACCGCTTTCATGTATACTCTTGTGCAATCTTGTACTCTCATGATCACGTGAGCAAACATGATAAAAACCTCTTGTACAAAGTAACGTAACTTGACTGGATCCTTGTATATTGATTGGGGAGGGTGAGTAGGAAATGGTTATGTGATCAAATCCCATCTTGTACAAATTCATGTGAAATCTTGTGAAATCTTGTATATGTCCTAAGCCCATTTATATAACCATATCATGCTCTAAATCACAGGTTACCTACAGTTCTTACTTATCATATATATAGATATTTCCAGTTATCAAATCTCTCTCGTTTTACATATATTCTTTACAGTTCATGTATCTTACTCTATGCATGCTTTACATTTCCCAACCTGATATGAACTGCGTGAGATGTATTGTGCTCGTTCCTGTCCTGACTGGGCCTGTTGAAAATATTACAGATGATGATGGTGACTGTCCTACCTTCTATGGGATACATGAGGGTGACCTTCAGGATCCTGAGGAGCATCTAGCTCAGTAGAGGGTGCCTAGTCTAGTCTAGTGTTTACAGTTTTTATTTTGTATCGGACTGTTCCGATTGTTAGTTGTGACTTAGTTATATTTCAGGTCTTGTACTTATTTGTGTTGGACATCTACTTGTGTGGTGTGATAACTCTATATATATTCAGTTCTTCCTTTCATCTGATTCCATATCATGTTCTATCTTTATCTTTCCTAGACTTGTATTTGAGATATAGAGTTGAGATGTTATGTTATACCTCCGTGCGGAGATGACAGGTTTATATGTCTTATTGTTAGATGTTAGTTGTTATAGATGACCTATACAGCGTTCTACCGCCGACACTGCGGCGTAGGCTGGACGTACCCACGTTCTCGTGCCCCTAATCAGGGTGCGGGTCGTGACACGTTTTTGTGGTGGCCCATGCAGGTCGAGAGTCGCATTTGTGCGATTTCGTAGTAGCACGACGACTTAGTTGTACTGCTACGAGCCTGCGATAGAATATAGGAATTAAGGTATTAGGATGAGAGTATACTCAATCACTGTTAGGATTTTATGAGAGATTCCGGGACGACCCTTGAGAATCTTATTTTGAACTTCGATATTGAAAACCCTTTTCCTCTTGTTTTAATTCACCCTCACTCCTTGATGTTTAAGGGATCTTGGACTATTTAACCTTATTCATCATTACCTCCCTTATATTTTGACCTTCTTTACTGCTAATTTAGCCTTAGTTTTGCAAGCTTATATTTTATCGAGCTTGATCACGACATATTTTATTGGGGGCTAGTACCTACTAACATATTGTCTAATCAGGGCCGGTGCATGATGGTCTGATCAACCTATTGCACTTTGGTTCGCTTTCATATATTATTCTACATGGATGGAGCCACTTGCAGGTTCTGTTCTTTCAAATCCATTCCCATCTTGTTTTATTATATCTGTCTTGAAATCCAATTCCATATGCTCCTACCTAATTCTTATGAATTTGACCTGATAGTTCTTTTGATTTTATCTCTTACTTAGGAGTAGGAGTAGGAGTAGCTCTAATTGTTAATATAATCCTTTAGGAATGAATTGATGTATGTGCTATACCTTTGACTTAGAAGAGTAGCTCTAACCATAGAATGGTAAACCTCTTAACCCTATTGATTCATTGTTTTCTTACCTACCTAGTCTAATACCCATGGTCACAGACTATCCCATTTAACCTATCTTTGTACTACTATTGCATCACAACTTCTGGTTTAAATTTAGGCCATTGACCATTCCCACTCTAATTATGATCATCGTAGGCACATTACCATGACTTTTAAATTAGGAGCACAAGACTAGTTGTTTTCTCAAAACCAATTTCACAGGCATGACCTAGACTTGACAACCTACACCCATGACCTTAGTATCCCACTAAGGCACACCATTTTATACTTCAATTGCTTAGTACGACTTTCCTGACACAAGACTTCATCCTAAATTACCCCATAGAGTTACTTTTGATTCCAATTTAAATTGAGGACACCCTTGACCTAAACCTGCCAGTCCAATTTATTGGACATGACCCAGTATAGGTCTACTACCCATATTTTACTTGTTGACCTTATATGCTGCTAAGTAGTAACTCTGACTTTGATTGTTGAGTGTTTGACCTAGAAGGAGTATGACCATTCTAATTTCGAGGACGAAATTTTCTAAGGAGGGTAGACTTGTAGCACCCAGTTTTCTGAAATTGGGGATTTTTTTTGAAAATTTATTATTTTTATTATTTATTAGTGGTATTTTAGTCATGGTATGATTTTATAGTGATTATTAGTGTGATTAAACCATTATCTAAGTCATGCTAAGTCATGACTTATGACTTTGTGATTTTGGTTAGTATAACTTAGTGTAAACCCTAGTTTTCCTTAACCTAGAAGTTGCTATGACCATGTGAGCTTAGCCATAGGCTTAGAACCTCAAATTAGTGATTTTTAGCCTAAAGGATATTTTGGTAATTTTCTAGGAATTATTGGAATTACTTAGGTTTATGTGTTTTTATTATTGTTTAATTATTGTTAAGTGTCATGTTAGCTTCTAACCTAGTTTAGCACTAATCTAGAGGTTAGTTACTAACCTAGAATGATAAGGGGATAGGTATTAGTCATAGGTTAAAGTGGGTTAAATATCTAGATATTTACTTTATTGATATTTTGCTTGATTTATGCAAAATATCTTAAACCCTTTATCCAAAGTCCTTACCTTAACCTAGAAGCAAGCCTAGGACACCCCCCCTTGCTATGGCCGGCCAAGGACCCCCCCTTGGCAGCCCACCATCCTATATTAACCCCTTGAATTAATTCATAAAAGATTTACATGAAATTAATTCCTAGAAAATCCCTTTTTCTTCAAACTTGCATAACTTGAGCAATTTTGATCCAAATCACCTCTAGTTTCTTGCATTGGACTCCCCTACACTAGAGGGTACTAGTTAGGGCCTGCTATCAAGGAATTTGGAAGCTTTTGGGCATCACCAAGAGGAAGTACACGAACCCCCGACACTTGTGCACGAGGCACTGCGTAGCTCCCCTGCTACCAGACCCCTCGTGTGGACACGACACGACACGTGGACACGTGCCACTTGGCACAGACCTAGGGGCAGTGTCTGATAAGACACCCCTAAAGTCTTGTGTCACGACGTGTCGTGTCGAGGGAGAAAATCCACTCGCACGGGTCGTACACTGGCACAGCACACACGTTTCAGACCTCTCTGATACGCACGTAGAACTCGGACACGCGGACACTTGGACACGAATCAGGTTAGTGGACACCTAGTAGACCCCTAGGCGAACTTTCCCCCACGAGCACGAGACACATGGACACGTGTGTCGTGTCCTAGAGTGAACTGCACGCGTGCACGACGCTGTACACGCGTGGGTGTATCAGGAATTTACCCGTGTGATGTTTTTGAGTGTTTGGACACATTATTTCGTGTCGTGGTGTCGTGTCAGTGTCCTAGGACACTAGAGTATCTATGGGGTGTCAGTTACCAACCCTTGGTTGAGAGTCTTAGCTCGATTAGGTTGTGTGTATTCGAATTTCCCCATTCGAGTGCACTGTGCACTGTCACAGTTTTTGGGATTATTTCCAGTTTTTAGAAATCGAATTTCGATTCGATTTTGTTAATGATTTATACTTAGGACTAGTGTATTTTAGTGTGTAGATGTGAAGTATATGTGTATTTGTGGGTGTGGGTCGATTTTGAGGAGTTTTGGTAGTGTGTGTGTATAGTTATATGTATATACATATATATGTATATATGTATTCTGTTATGTGTGTGTTTGGGGGTATTTGGTTCCAGGTTCTGGAAAACCCCCCCCCCCCCCCTCTGTTTACTGGTTCTCTCTCTCCCTCACTGTCTACTCTCTCACAGTCTCTCTCTCTCACTCTTCCTTTCCCTTCCCTATATATATATATGAAATATATATATAGTTATATATATGTATTGTATATATATATATATACATGATATATATATGTATATTGGTATTAGGTCTCTATATGTATATGTAGTGTATTATATACATGTGGGTGTATTATATATGTTATTCCTATTTTGGGTATATGGATAGTATATATATATATATATATATATATATATATATATATATATATATATATATATATATATATATATATATATATGTGACTTTTTAGTTTTAGGTTATATGAGAAAACCCATTATTGCCCTATGGCCAGGGTTATTGGCCTATGGTTGGGGCTAGCCCTAATGACCCAAAAACCCATTGTTGACCCTTGTTGACTGAAAGTTGACCAAAGTCAACTATAGGTCAAAATTGACCTAGTTAACCTAGAAATGACTAGGAATGACCTAAAACAACTACTTTGACTAGTTTGACTAAAACCCTAACTAGTTGACTAGTGTTGACCTAACTTTGACTAGTTTGACTTTAGAGTTGACCAAGAGTTGACTTTTGACCAGATTGACCTAGAATCATGTAGTATGCATTGTATACTCTATTTTTACCATTGTGGATATGTTGTGACCTATTTTACTCTAAATAGGACTCTGTGACACCAGTTCGGACATATATTCATATCAGTCATACAGGGTGACAGGCGAGTACATTCTCTGATCTTTTCATGCTTGTTAGGACTTATATTCTTGCTTTAGATTACCTTACATGATGCTGTCACGTCATTATCACGGATTGGTACTATATGGATCTTGTTATGCGATGTTATCTCCCTCGGGGTGCATCAGATACAGTTGTCATGTGCTTTTCACGAACATCTTGTATTTCATGTACACCGCTTTCATGTATACTCTTGTGCAATCTTTTACTCTCATGATCACGTGAGCAAACATGATAAAAACCTCTTGTACAAAGTAACGTAACTTGACTGGATCCTTGTGTATTGATTGGGGAGGGTGAGTAGGAAATGGTTATGTGATCAAATCCCATCTTGTACAAATTCATGTGAAATCTTGTGAAATCTTGTATATGTCCTAAGCCCGTTTATATAACCATATCATGCTCTAAATCACAGATTACCTACAGTTCTTACTTATCATATATATAGATATTTCCAGTTATCAAATCTCTCTCGTTTTACATATATTCTTTACAGTTCATGTATCTTACTCTATGCATGCTTTACATTTTCCAACCTGATATGAACTGCGTGAGATGTATTGTGCTCGTTCCTGTCCTGACTGGGCCTGTTGAAAATATTACAGATGATGATGGTGACTGTCCTACCTTCTATGGGACACATGAGGGTGACCTTCAGGATCCTGAGGAGCATCTAGCTCAGTAGAGGGTGCCTAGTCTAGTCTAGTGTTTACAGTTTTCATTTTGTATCGGACTGTTCCGATTGTTAGTTGTGACTTAGTTATATTTCAGGTCTTGTACTTATTTGTGTTGGACATCTACTTGTGTGGTGTGATAACTCTATATATATTCAGTTCTTCCTTTCATCTGATTCCATATCATGTTCTATCTTTATCTTTCCTAGACTTGTATTTGAGATATAGAGTTGAGATGTTATGTTATACCTCCGTGCGGAGATGACAGGTTTATATGTCTTATTGTTAGATGTTAGTTGTTATAGATGACCTATACAGCGTTCTACCGCCGACACTGCGGCGTAGGCTGGACGTACCCACGTTCTCGTGCCCCTAATCAGGGTGCGGGTCGTGACAACTCTACTTTGACGTTCAGTCAAAGTAGTCAACCATGGTCAAACTGGGTTAAAGCTAGCCTCTACAACCATCTACAGGGTCAAGACATGCAATTTCAGTGGTTATGAAATCACTGGAATCGATGGATCTCAAATACCACAAAAGGAGAAAGATTATAATGATAGGGTAAAAACCTACAGATATTGTCGGATGGTGAAACTAACATCACCAACGTGTCCAGAATGGTCAAATCAGCTAAAATAGCCTGTCCAAAAGTCCAATTTGGACACAGGGGCAAAACGGTAATTTCGGCCAAAATAATGTCCGCCGTTGGACACACTTTGCACCGAAAAACGTGCCAAAATAAAAGTGCACAAAACCTAACAAATTATATGTCCACGAATCCAGAATGACGATACGAACCCAACGGTATATCCAGAATTGGATTCCGTTGACCCGATCTCAAATTGGTCCGTTGACCCGGACATTGGAAACCGATTTGCACGGAAAAGCGTGCCGGAGCAAATGTCTTCAAAACTCAGCAAATTATATGTCAACGAGTCCAGAATGACGATACGAACTCAACGGTATATCCGGAATTGGATTCCGATGAGCCGATCTCAAAATGACCCGTTGGCCCGGATATTGGTATCCGACTTGCACCGAAATGCGTGCCGGAAACAACGCCCACTAAAACCTAGCAAATTATATGTCAACGAGACCAGAATGACGATACGAACTCAACGGTATATCCGGAATTGGATTCCGATGAGCCGGCGTCAAAAAGTCCCGTTGACTCAGAAAGTGGGACCCGCTTTGCACCGAAATGCGTGCCAGGGTCCACGTTCTCCAAATCAAGCAAACTTTATATGAAAACATGCCAGAACGACGCCACGAGTCTACTGGTGGTGTCAGAAATTGAATCCGGAGTCCCGGGTTCAAAAAATGGAATTTTACAAGTGCAACACTAAGAATTCGAACGACCAACTTTGGCGTCGAATTCGACCGACCTAACAAGCTCAAACTGAAATGAAATCTAAAGGGGGCAGGAAGAGGGCTATTCCAGCTGTGCACTGGAACTGACGGTGCACAAAACGAAGCTGCGACGGCGAAGATACGAACCCGCGAAGTTGGCATCACGAAACTGTCCAAAAATAGTACAAATTAAAATGTCAACTTGGTGGCCGGTTTTGATGTATCAAACGACGAAATTAACGGTTCAAACTTGACAGAGGTGAAGAGGGATATACCGAGATTGAGATGGAGCGAAGAAATCGCCGATCCAACGGTCGGATTGTCCGAAAAATTGGCGCGAAGTTGCTGCTCCGAAGCGAACTTTCTGAATTTCGAAATCGCGCGTCACGGCGGGATCCCGTGCAAAACGCACGAATCGTCCGTTTCCCGCGTCGGGGACGACGGAGGCGGCAAGGGGGCCTCGCCCGAGGTCGCCCGGCCATGGGGGGGCTCACGGGGGCGGCGGGCCGGCCACGTGGTGGCGCGCGGCCGCGCCCATGCGCGCGCGCTCGCGCGGGGTGGCGCGACAGCCACTGCTGCGCGCTGCCGCTGCTGCTGTTTGCAGCGTGGTACGGCGGCGGCGCTCCGCCGGGCACGGCGGGGGGGGGGCTGTGTGATACGACTCTGTCCAGCCGCACCAGTGTCCCCCATGGGCCTAGGCGAGTGATGCATAAATTGTGCAAGAAGAAATGGAAACAGTGAACAATTTAGTGGAGAAACTGAGCTTTATTGCAATGGCTAAGGAAAATTACAAGAAGAAGAAGACAACAGAGCTATCAAAATAGTAAGATTCTTCATAACTTTTCCATCCCCCTCTCTCTACAATTCTCTCCCTATTTATGCAACTCAAAATATCCTAACCAATTCTAAGCTGGCTCATTGACAGGAAGAAAAAGAAGAAACAGACCTGAATGGTGACGTGTCTAATTGCTAACATATTGCTGACCTGGCTAATCAATTAACTGCCTACAGCTACTGGCTACAGCTACTGCTAAATGCTGCTACTTGGCTCTGACGTGGCTAATTGATTGGCTGATGTGGCAATCTGCTGACTGGATTAGTACACTGGGATGCACTGTAACAAAGAAAAATAGCCTGCACCACTCATTATTTATGAGTTTCACTTCTGGAGTTGCTCACACTACCTGGGACTGATACTTCTACTACAAATGTGACAATGGAGCTAGTGGAGTGATACATGGGAATGTATCAATACCCTCCCCTTATTTTGACCTTGTCTCAAGGTCAAAGTAAGGGTAGTTCTAATAACTTCTCACATGGAAGACTGCGTCCCCCTCATGCCTATCCTTCCACTGCACAAGCAAACCAACTCCAGAGCTTGAGTTAGCTTCTTAGTCCTTTGATAGCCCCCGATAATGTACTGATACTCAACTGCAGTGGCTACCTGCTGCATTAGCTAGTTATACCTGCTACAGAGACTGACTGTCTGTGAGTCGCTGCAGTTAATTGACTCACTGATACTGAGTTATACTGCTCATTGTCTACTGTACTATTGGATTACAGTTCACTGGCTACTGTACTCTATCCAGTGTCATAGTTTAATCCCTGGATCCCATACCATTTCCCGTTCTTCTCCAGAGCAAGGACTCAAGCAAATTGAATAATTTGGCCCCATCCAACCCCGATCCATAGCATAAGCATTTGGGATATTTGTTCCAGGTGGGAGAATGATTTGAAACTGAACCATGAATATTGTATGCATAAATGATGTAAGTGCTGATGGCAATGTTGATGTGGTAGTTGTGGCAGGAGTAGATGTAAAAACCCAGTGAATAGGTATACCTGGATCCCATGCCATCATCTTGGTTGTCTCAGAACTTTTTAGTCGCATCCCCAGTACAGCAGCTAAGTTGTCAGGAATTGCAAGTATAAGTGTCCCTTTGAGTTTCACTAAGTGTCCATTGAGCCATTCAAAGAGATTGTGTTCCCCCTTTACAACAGTGACACCTTCCTTTGCAACATTCCCACTTTGACTGTCAATTTTAACAGTTTTCCTAAGAACATTTGATAAGTTGTTATTAAGCTTAACTGTGATGATTTCCGATTCTTCATCATGCACAATTGCAAAAACTTGTTCACCTGAACGAGAGATGGCATTACTAACAGATACAGAGTGCTGGGTTTCATCTATAACCTCCAGTTCACCTTCACCTTCCAATCTAATCATCACTATAGATGAATCGGTTTTCATAGCAAACAATCCACTAAATTTTGAAGACAGTAGAATTCTCTGGTTCAGTGGAAGAGGCACCATAGAAAAGATTGCATGCAATTCCCCACAAGAATATAACCAGGAAAATATAGAAACATCACCTTGTTGAAGAGCCATTGTAAATGCTTCCCCAAATTTATGTTCAAATATAAATCTTGATAGTTCCATTTTCGGATCCAGAAGCATCTCCATTTGTTGTATAGACAAGACCATCTCAGGTATTCCAGCTGTAGGTCTGTTGCTTTGATGCATTCCAACAGGATTGAGTGCCTTGGTATTCCCTGTCCGCACAAATGTTGGAACCACAGACAACTCCAAGCTGGGCTTCAGAGCTTCCTGGAGAGATCGCTTTCCAGAAGTTTGGAATTGTTCTTGGATCTGTTTTGCCACTGTAGCTTCATGTTTTGAACTGACAGTATCCGACAGATTAACAGGTTCGATGGACATGTTGTCTGCTACCAGGGGTTGGTGTTTCCCAGGATTTAAATCCTCGATGCTAAGTTGCATTTGAATACCTTGCATTTCATCAAACACCGAGTCCTCGCTGTCAAGACACCTGTGTGCTTCCCTCCTCGCGGGCATTTCGTCATACACATATGGGGCGAATTGGTATTGTTGCTGCTGCGATGAGATCTGCGGCGGATGGTGGTACCCTGACAACGGCGTCAACTGGGTTGTGTACTGTGGCGGCGGCAATGGGGTCGAGTACAGCTGCGGCGGTTGATAGCAGTTGTATAAATCCGTCGGTGGTGAGCACGACGACGGTTGCTGGTTCCATGTCGATGACGATGAGTTCACGTACGGCTGCGGCGACATCGGGTATTGCTGCTGCGGATACTGATATGGTTGCTGCAGATGTTGTTGATATTGCTCTGGGAACTGCGACATCGGCATCTGTGGATAGCCGTGGTAATCCAGCACGGGTGGTGATGGCGGAGGCGGTAGAGAGTACGACGGAGTCTCGTACTGCTGTGGTGGCGAGGAATAGCCGTAGGGGTCCGGCGGTGGAGGAGTCGGTGGCTCCATGGCCGGGAAATATGAGGAATAAACTTCCCTCCGATACTCCATCCAATCGTCCAATATTTTCAATTTGTGATCTAGATTTAGAAGAGTACCTTCGATAGATCGGAGACCCTCCTCCACGATCCGGTGGCGAGGATCCTCCAGAAGCCCTTGCCGTGAGCTCCAGCAACTCGAGATCGGTGGCTCCCGTGGAGCTTCTTGTCGAAGGCCACGGCTCCATAGAATCGATGGCTCTGATACCAAATTGATACGACTCTGTCCAGCCGCACCAGTGTCCCCCATGGGCCTAGGCGAGTGATGCATAAATTGTGCAAGAAGAAATGGAAACAGTGAACAATTTAGTGGAGAAACTGAGCTTTATTGCAATGGCTAAGGAAAATTACAAGAAGAAGAAGACAACAGAGCTATCAAAATAGTAAGATTCTTCATAACTTTTCCATCCCCCTCTCTCTACAATTCTCTCCCTATTTATGCAACTCAAAATATCCTAACCAATTCTAAGCTGGCTCATTGACAGGAAGAAAAAGAAGAAACAGACCTGAATGGTGACATGTCTAATTGCTAACATATTGCTGACCTGGCTAATCAATTAACTGCCTACAGCTACTGGCTACAGCTACTGCTAAATGCTGCTACTTGGCTCTGACGTGGCTAATTGATTGGCTGATGTGGCAATCTGCTGACTGGATTAGTACACTGGGATGCACTGTAACAAAGAAAAATAGCCTGCACCACTCATTATTTATGAGTTTCACTTCTGGAGTTGCTCACACTACCTGGGACTGATACTTCTACTGCAAATGTGACAATGGAGTTAGTGGAGTGATACATGGGAATGTATCACTGTGCGGGCGGCGTGGCGGCTGGTGATGGTGGTGGGTGTGGTTATGGTGGTGGAGGTTGATGATGAAGATGATGATGAAGAAGATGGTGATGATGAAGATGATGGTGAAGGAGGAGGAGAAGGGTGAGCTCGGCCTAGGGTGGTGGGGCTGGCCGTCGGCCATGGGGGTTGTGGAGCTGTCGGCCGAGAGGGAGGGAAGTGGTGAGTGTGTTGTGTTTTGTTGAGAGGGAAAGAGGGGATGATATGTGTGTGTATATATTTAATGTAAAGAGAGAGAGAGAGAGTGTGAGATATTTAAAAAGAGAGAGAGAGAGATGTATGAGATTGAGAGAGAGGGAGTCGGCCATAAAAAAGGGAGGGTGTGCTGTGAGCTGTAAAGGAAGGGATGGTGTGTGTGTGAGTTATTTAAAAGGGAGAGAGAGATGAAGTGATATTTAGAGAGAGAAAGTGAGATAGAGATGGGTTTTACTTCATGAAGAAGAAAAGAAAGAGGGGGGTTTCGGCTGAGTGTGGGGTGAGGGGGTTTCTCTTTGTGTGGGAAGTGAGAGAGTAGAAGAGAGAGAGAGAGTGTATTATATATATTATATATATATACACATGAGATATTTAAAATATTAATAAAGTAGAGAGAGAAAGAAATATTTTCAAAATAGGAAAAATAGGAAATTCTTGTGGGGTAATTGAGCAGTCATGAGAGGGCAACATGGAGCTTGGGTTCGGTTTCGGTAGAGCCGGGTCGGGCCAAAATCGGACGAGGTGCAATATTCGAATTAAAATAGGTGTTTATAATCATGGACAAATAAATAACATATGGGGATTCAAATAAATGGGACACAAGTGGCAGGTGGGTAGTAGGCTTCGTGTGGGCCATGTTCCTATTTGGGGTCGACTGGATTGGACCGATATCGGGCCCGAAAATTAAATGGGAAATTAAATCAGATTTTACGGCAGATAATTAATTGGCCTAAATTGAACCGGAAGTTGTACGAAGGAAATGGAGCACAAAATGGAGTGTCTGAGTGGGACACAATGGTCATGGGTGAAGAGCGTCTCGAGTAGATCAGGCATGACAAGTTGGTTCCGAGAAAACGACTGGTCCGGTGCTCCTAAATTAAAAGTCACGGTAACGCGCAAACGAAGATCAAAAATAAAAGTGGGAATTCAATTAATAATTAAATGGTCTAATATTGACCCGAACTTGCGCGAAGCAAAAAGGATACAAGGAAACAAGTTCGAGTGGGACACGATATATCAAAATGAAGATAATCTCGTCTACTATAAACTCCAAGAAGGAAGTTTTCAGAGACTGGCATCCCTGATGCTCTAGAATTCCTAGTCACGGTAAAGAGCATTAAATCAAATAATAATCAAATAATAATATTCTAATTAATTGATTATTAAAATTAAAAAAAATCAGCCCTAAATTCAGGGGCTTACAACTCCCTTGAAACACATGTGACTAAAATCATATGGTCTTCTAACTAGTTACTAACAATTCTACCGGCAGATATCTAGGCATATGGCATCTATACTCCCACATATCTATAAACAACCAAGCATTCAATAGTCAAGCAATATTATACTATAGCTTAAGAATTTCTGACGAATTATAGACGGCACGATTATTCGTCACCCCGAAATAGGAAGGGACGAGAATCAACGGTACGGAAAACAAGGAAGTATAATCGAGAGCAAATTTGGAATTTTCAAGGACGTAGAGAATTTCTAGGAGAAGTTTTCAAAGCAGAGTGGATTGAGATTTCTATGGTTTAGTCAAGTCGCAGGCTCGTACCAGTACAGTTACGTAACCGATACGATATGCTCTGACCTGCATGGGCCACCAAAAACTTGTCACGACCCGCACCCGCTTTTCGGACACGAGAGCGTGAGCAAGCCCAGCTACGCATCGAACGGACTCCAGCCCGACTCGAGTACGTATAAGCTGTCAAGGTCATGGTAAACTGCCAAATCATGGCAAACAATTCTATATCTCAATCCACAATAAGATAATAAACAAGAATGAACACTATGGGTCGTGGTCTGCAGCCCACTAGCATAAATATCCGATAAGACTCTAAAAAAAAAAACAAGAGTCTACAACTGAAACGAGAAACATGATATCTCATGATAAGGAATGAAAAGCACGAGCGGATAATAAACACAATAACAATACCTGGATCCCGCAATGTATCATCACGTCTGCCATCCAGAACCACTATCTAACTCCATGCGATCGCTAAACCTGAGGAGATCATCAGGTCCTCAGAGGACATAGCAAGATACATAATATACATGCCTATCTAACAGTTTTATCATGCTCAAGAATAAACAAGAAAGAACAAGAACATGAAAATGACTACGAACACAAAAACGAACACGAATACGAACACTAGAACAACTACGCGTAAATGAACTGCCGGGTGAACGAAACACGATGTGTCACCCTCACTTTTTCCAGTTAGGGGTAAAATAGTAATTTTCCATTTTATAATATTTTTGGAAATTTTATTTCATGAATATTATTATTTAATTATTATAGGAGTCGGGTTCGAATTTCATCGCATTCCGAGTTAATTCGGGACCCCGGTGAATTTCGACTTGAGCTGTAATTAGCCTGTTAGCTAACCATGGCCCACCACACTAAAAATTAGGGTTTAAGAGTTTGGACTAGTTCCCCATGAGTAATTTAGTTTAATTATGATTTTTATTTATTTTTAGCAACTTTCTAAACCTAATTTGGAAATTGTTTAATATTAGGCTTAGGGAGGGACAAACTTGTAATTTACAAGTGCCCCTCACACCCCCACCATGCTTGGCCGGCCATGACAGCCCCCCCCCCCCCCTCTCTTCCTTCTTCACTAAGTAACACTCCAACTCTCTCTCTCTCTTCCAAATTAATTTCTTTTCAAAAGCTTTCTTCTTCCTCTCCAACCTACAATTAGGTATGCATTAATCTCTCAATTTAATTCTCTTTTGCATATAGTTCATTCACATTAATTAGAGATATGACCATTCTCTTCCATTTGCCCACAAATTTGTAGGTTTTTCCTAGAAAAATAGGTTAAGGATTATTTAGGATTTAATCATTTTGTGAATGATATATATATATATATATATATATATATATATATATATATATATATATATATATATATATATATATATATATATATATATATATATATATATATACATGTGTATTTATGTGTGTATATTTATTTATATATTTGTGTGTGTGTAGAGGAGGGTGATATTGTGTCATGGGGATGGTGGTGTTGTGAGAGTGGTGTGTGTGTGGTTGTGTTGTGTGAGGATGTGTGTGTGTGTTTATATATATATATATATATATATATATATATATATATATATATATATATATATATATATATAGTTATATAGTTATATGAGTGTATTTATATATATACATGGATGTGTGTATATGGATGTGTGTGTGTTATATATATATTTAGAGGGATGGATAGATATCTAGATAGATTATATATAGATATCTAGTTATATATATATATATATATATATATATATATATATATATATATATATATATATATATATATATATATATATATATATATATATATATATATATATATATATGAAGTGTATTATATAGGGAGATAGAAGAGGAGAAGAAGAAGAAGATTAAACGCAGCAGCAGCAGCAGCTTGCTGCAGCAGTAGCAGCAGCTACCTGCTGCAGGAAACAGCCTCCCCCCCCCCCACCTTGGCTTTTAGGCCTATTTACACCCCCCTTTTTCACCTATACATATAGGTATATATATAGATATATATATATAAGTATTATATATGGTTGGAATCATAGAGAAGAGTAGAAAAAGATTATGGAATGAGAAGTTAGAAAAGAATTAGAGGTTAGAAGGAAAGATTGAAAGAAGTTGGAAGAATAGGAAAAAGGCTAGAATAGAAAAAGGGAAAAACCGAGTTAGAGGGCGAAACGGAGTTCGGAGTATCCGATTGAGTTGAAACTTGGCGTGGGACATGAATACGTGATTTAGATTTTGCGGGTAGGCTTCCGGGTGGAATTCGGGGTCGTAGGGCGCCCGTATCGCGCCGTATCGGTGCGTATCTTGAAATATTCAAGATTTTGACAACGGGCCGTATCGTGGACCGAATGTCCACGATACCTAGGTATTTTGGTAGATATTATATGTATAGGCTAGTATCATACTACCCTAGGAAGATCGGGTCAAAATATCAAGCGTAGGTAGGCTAACTGGATAGTTGTCGAAGCTAGAATTTTACCCTTTTTAAGGGTAAAATAGGATATTGGCCTACGGCCAAGATATGAGTTTCGAAGTCCAAGATGGACTTGGATATGGGTTGTAGAGGTTGGTAATAGTTAAAAATAGTCGCCTAGACCTAATCTTGGCCCCGGTTGACCACAGTTGACTTTTTGGACCAAAAGTCAACTATGGGTCAACACTTTACCCAAATTAGTCCCGATTTTCATTAGACTTGTGTAGTTGACCAAAAGTCAACTATTAGTCACCACTGACCTAGGGTTGACCATGGTTGACCTAGAGTTGACCAGAGTTGACCAGAGTTGACCAGTTGACCAAAAGTCAACTGTAGGCCAACTCTTGATCCCGTTTGACTTTCTTCGACTTGTTTTGACCCGTGATGCCTGGTATGACCTAGGATTGACTTGGTTAGGCTTAGATTGACTTGATATAACTTGATTTGACCTAGATTGACTTGATAGGACTTAGTGTGACTCAGTGAGACCTAGTTTGACCTAGATTGCATATCATTCATTGTAAATCATTCCTAAACTTGTTTAAACCTAAATTAACTTACAGTATCTCATATTTAGGTCTTCTGATACCGCTCTGAGCATTGATATACCATACAGCTCAGGACAGCAGGCGAGTACATTCACTGATAGTTTTCATTGTCTTGATATCTGCTATATCCGATTCAGTCGTAGTGTCTTACTTGATTCTTAGTCACGATAGCTCACGGACTAGTACACATTGGATTATGACATGAGATGTTGTTCCTGGATTTCTGGGTATATGGGTACACTTCCTGTCTTGTTCCCTGTACTTGTATAGACACCGATTTCTAAGAGGATTTGCTACCCTCTTACGAAATCACTTGCCATGACGTGTCATGTCCAGATCCATTGTACTATTCGGGGATGGAGAATTATTAGGGGCTATGTGATCCAAGCCACCCTGTTACTATTCATGTGCTCGCGCCACTCTTCCCTCACGAAGAGTGTAGCGAGATCCCTTGCCTTGTGCTCGTTATCCAGGTTGGCCGGCATGTCTCTCCGTTGAGGTCACCGCGGATTGTCGGGCCAAGTGGATAGCCTGTCCTGTCACTTATCCCAAGCCGATCACATATCGCTCTAATAATTCAAATCACATTTTATATTTATTTGTCTTATCGTATATCCTGTTCTGTTCTACATTCAGTATTTTCTCACCATGCCATGATATACAGTTACTCACATGCTCTACTTTCCTTTACATTGTACCTTGATTGGAGACTAAGTTCTGCTCGGGAGAAGAGTTACAACCCCGGTCCTTATTTGGTTTAAGGGTTGTAACTCGACTTCCGAACGGTTCCCAAGTCTTCATATATCTTGTCTTGTAGTTCATTATGCTGTCTCTTATAGAATTTGTCAATTCACATGGAACTGCTGTTAGTGTTTGTACTGGTTGAGAGTTCCCCGCTAGATTGATAGAGTTTCCGATAGCCGATTATGATGTAGTCTTAGGGATGGACTGGTTGAGGGACCAGTATGCTAGAATAGACTGCTACATTGGCAGGGTTGTTTTTAGCATTCCAGGCGAGCCAGAGTTTTTCTTTTCCCGAGGCAAAGTTGAACCTTCTCCTCTAGTATTGCGGATAGCAGTAGCAGCAGTTCAGTTGTCCAGGATAGTAGATGAGTTTCCAGATGTGTTTCCAGAGAAGCTTCCAGGTATGCCGCCAGAGAGGGAGATCGAGTTCACCATAGACTTGATTTCCGGAACAGCTCCAGTGTCAGAGAGATTCTACAGTATGGTGCCATCAGAGTTGGAGATCTTGTACAAGATGATTGAAGAACTCAGAACCAAGGGATTCATTCGTGCTAGTGGATCGTCTTGGGGAGCCCCGATGCTTCTTGTGAAAAAGAAGGATGGTACGTCCAGGTTATGTGTTGATTATCGTACCTTGAACTCAGTGACAATCAAGAACAGATATCCTCTCCCGAGGATAGACGACTTGTTTGATCAACTCAAGGGGGCATCAGTATTTTCGAAGATAGATTTGTGCTCCGGATATCATCAGATCAGAGTCAGAGAGCAGGACATCCCGAAGACAGCTTTTAGATCGAGATATGGGCATTAGGAGTTCCTTGTGATGCCATTTGGAGCAACCAATGTGCCGGCAGTATTTATGGACCTCATGAATCGCATCTTCATGCCATACTTGGATCAGTTTGTGATTATGTTCTTGGACAACATCTTGGTCTACAGCAAGAGTAAAGCGGAGCATGAGCAGCATCTCCGTGTGGTTCTTCAGACCCTCAGGGAGCACCAGTTATATGCCAAGTTCAGTAAATACGAGTTCTGGCTCGATCGTATTTCGTACTTGGGTCATATCATCACCCGAGGAGGAGTAGAAGTGGATCTCCAGAAGATTGTGGCTATAGAATCATGGCCGGTGCCTAGTACAGTTGCAGAAGTTCGCAGTTTTCTTGGATTGACCGGCTACTACCGGCGGTTTGTTTCAGATTTTGCTCGAATCTCAGCGCCATCGACCCAGTTGACCCGCAAGGATGCACAGTTTGCTTAGACAGCGGAGTGTCAGGATTCTTTTGAGAAATTGAAGCGAGGCTTGATAACAACTCCCATTCTCACGCTTCCAGATGGAACTGGAGGATTCTCAGTGTATTGTGATACTTCAGGCAGAGGCTTAGGATGTGTTCTGATGCAGCATGGGAAGGTAATATCTTATGCGTCACGACAACTTCGTGATCATGAGAGGAATTACCCCACCCATGACTTGGAGCTGGCAGCAGTAGTGTTTGCACTCAAGTTGTGGAGGCACTATTTGTATAGAGATAGGGTAGAGATTTTCACCGACCACAAGAGCCTGAAGTATGTTTTTACCCAGAAGGAACTTAACATGCGTCAGAGGAGATGGCTGGAGCTTCTTGTGGATTATGATGTCAACTTGCAGTATCATCCTGGAAAGGCCAACGTTGTAGCAGATGCATTAAGCAGGAGAGCCGGAGTTTATTTCTTAACAGCGCAGCCAGAGTTGTTAGCCGATCTTCAGAAGATGGATATTGAAGTTGTTCTCCCTTCCAGTGTGGCATTGATGGCCAGTATGCAAGTTCAATCCACTATAGTTCTGGATGGCACAGTCAGCAGATTCTAAGCTTCAACGACTCAGAGTAGAGTGTGAGGCAGGACGAAGACCAGAGTTATGCATTCATGAGGATGATACACTTAGACATGGTAAGCGTCTTTGTGTACCCAGTGGAGATATCAGACAGGAGATCATGGCAGAGGCACACAGTTCTTAGTATTCCATCCATCATGGCAGTACGAAGATGTACCGTGATATCCGTCAGCACTTTTGGTGGAATGGCATGAAGAGGGAGATAGCCCGGTTTGTCTCTCGGTGTTTGGATTGTCAACAAGTTAAAGCTGAATATCAGAGGCCGGCTGGACTTCTTCAGCCCTTGCCGATTCCAGAATAGAAGTGGGAGCATGTGACCATGGATTTCGTGACTGGATTGCCTAGATCCCCAGCTGGTAGAGATGTTATCTGGGTTATAGTTGATCGGCTCACGAAGGTAGTTCATTTTCTTCCGTTCCGAGTTAGTCAGTCGAAGGCTCAGCTAGCAGAAATATACCTCAGGCAGATTATTAGGTTGCATGGAGTACCAGTCAGTATCACCTCGGGCCGAAATTCAAGATTCACTTTGCACTTTTGGCAGAGTCTCCAGAGAAGTTTGGGGACCCGTCTCCAGTTTAGCTCGGCCTATCATCCGCAGACAGATGGTCAGTCAGAGCGCACCATCCAGACTCTTGAAGATATATTGAGATCTTGCACACTAGACTTCGGTGGTTCATGGGAAGATCACCTGCACCTGGTGGAATTTTCGTACAACAATAGTTTCCAGGCCAGTATCCAGATGGCACCGTTCGAGGCACTGTATGGTAGGAAGTGCAGATCCCCCTTAGCCTGGGACGATGTTGGGGAGAGGCAGATGCTCAGTCCAGAAATGATTGCCCAGACGGTTGAGGTGGTCAGGCGAGTCAGAGATCATCTTCGAGTTGCCCAAGATCGCCAGCGCCATTGGGCCGATTCTCATCGGCGTCCTCTCGAGTTCTCGGTCGGCGACCATGTATTCCTGAGGATTTTGCCTAACCGTAGCGTCATTCGTTTCGGCGTACGGGGAAAGATTAGTCCTAGGTATATAGGGCCGTTCGATATTCTGGAGCGAGTAGGAGATATATCCTATCGCCTCGCTCTTCCGCCGTCGCTAAGCGAGGTGCATGACGTGTTCCATGTATTGTAACGCCCCAGAACCAGAATACTGGAGAGCGGGGGCGTACATAGCCAGCTACGTATATTGAAGTGCAACCCACCTCGCTATACGGTCACGGTTGTCTAGATACATGAGGGTTTAACTACAAGCCAACAGTCTCCTATGGTCATGAACAAGCCTATTGTCTCAATCTCAAGCAAGTAGTAACAGTATACAAGATGTCAGAGCACTAAATATATAATAGCAAGGCGTCCCATACATTACATATTCGGATGATCATGAAGCTAGTCGTACAAAATGTCAGGACTAGCAAGAGTTTCAGTCATACATGATCAACCCTAGGATTTGTCAATCATGTTACAGCCCGTAGGCAGAAAGTAATTAAAGGTACAATACGAGCTAACACGTGCTCGCCGGCTAAACGCCTCAAAAGAATAATTTTACAATAAAGTGGAAGAACAAAAAGAAACCCACTCGTTGCCAGGGTTACGCCTGGTGGTCACCATCTGGCTGAAATACAGGTGGATCCTCTGGTGCTGCTCCGATATCTGGCCATACAAAACCAGCTGGGTCAGACCCCAGAAAGAGCAAGTGCCACAAATGAGGCTTCACTTAGGAACTAAAACCAGCATAACACAATAGAATATTAAAGATAAATAATAAATAAAGAACTGATAATAATAGAGATACCAACAGTAAACTGAGTACGAGGAAACCATTCAAGTAGCTAGGTCACAACCCTTAAACCAAACAAGGACCGGAGTTGTAACCTTTCGCCTGAATAGAAACCCGTCTCAAATACTATTGGTACAGTGAAGACAATAAACGAAGAGAGGACACAGAACTGTTCCGGAAGCCAGGTTACAACCCTTAAACCAAACAAGGACCGGAGTTGTAACCCTTTGCCTGAACAGAACTGGACCCCTGATCTTTATTGTTAATGCTGGTATAAATAATTAATCATCTTGTTGAGGTAAGGTAAAATATGACGAGCATGGCATGGGGTGTAACAAGACAATAAACGAAGAGAGGACACAGAACTGCTCCGAGAGCCAGGTTACAACCCTTAAACCAAACAAGGACCGAGGTTGTAACCCTTCGCCTGAACAGAACTGGACCCCCGATCGTTATTGTTAAGGAAAGCATCAATAATCATGTCATGTCACAATCTTGTACAGGATCAGGATAAAACTATGCTAAAATAAACTCCATCCAATCAATCACGGCCAATCAAGAGTACGACTTGATACTTTTAACTAACTAGGGTTATCACAGGCCTAGTTACTAGCAAGATGCAATGAGATTATCCCAACAGCCACAAGCCCTGCAGACCATCCGGTTATCCGGGTCGAATGTCTGTTATGAGGAATACAACACGTGACTGTGTGCTGGAAATGTGCCCTACTCGTCGGTAGGCTACAAGTCCACTTAATGCGCCCAGATAACGGGATTGCCTATAGCTGGAAATCTCTTCATGTCTACTGAATTATTCTAGTTTATTAGCCTTAGTTAATTACTATAGGTATCCCTGACCGTGGTACTCAGGGATCCCCATCCTAGACATGATGCAAGACAGTACCAGTTTATTTGTACAAACACAATCGTCCACGGTGTCCAAATCTTTCATACTTGCCATGTCAGGCTAGCTGTCGTAACAACATGCCGAGATATATCAGGTCAGTTTACTTGTTAAGAGTGTGCCACAGCGGGCCACTATCGTGTTCTATTCTCACATTATCATAAATGAGAGAAGCTTGCATAAAATAACTAGTGACATATTCTTGAAGCCAAGGAAAAGATCTACAACTATTATGTTGGGAGTTAGGAGAAACTTTGACCACAAATCATGCAAATAAGATATAAAATAGCCAAAATAGGCACTATGCGACCTATTCTGCGACATCCTATACGGCCAACTGCGACATACGGCCCATGCGGCTCAACAGCGATATCATATGCGGCCAACTGCGACATGAAGCTCATGTGGCTCAACAGCGACATCATATGCGGCAAACTGCGACATGAAGCTCATGCGGCTCAACAGCGACATCATATGCGGCCAACTGCGACATGAAGCTCATGCGGTTCAACAGCGACACCATATGCAGCCAACTGCGACATGAAGCTCATGCGGCTCTACAGCGACATCATATGCGGTCAACTGCGACATAAAGCTCATACGGCTCTACAGCGACATCATATGCGGTCAACTGCGACATGAAGCTCATGCGGCTCTACAGCGACATCATATGCGGTCAACTGCGACATGAAGCTCATGCTGCAGATGAGCATAGAAATGACCAAAAATGCTTTTGGCCATAACTTCCTCATCCGAAGTCAAAATCAAGTAAAACAAAAGCCAAAACTGTATGAAATTGAATTCTCTACAACATGGAACAATCAAAATATAAAAATAATGAATTTTGGTAGATCAAAACCCAAGAAATCCGAAAATGGCATAAACTTTGATCTACAAGAAATAAACCATCAAAATGAAAATTCCCAAGTACTAAAGTGTCTTAGAATCTCATGAGAAAGACAATGGAACAACAAAAATGGAATTCCTCCATGAAGCAAGTTGTACTTGCCTAGCTCTCTTCCCTGGTAGGTGGAAGAGTAATGGTGGAGAAAAAGAAGTGAAGGAGAAGAATAAATGAAGAGAGAGAGAGAGAGTTAGGTGAAAATATAAATGATGGTGGTGGTGGTAGGTAGGGGTTTTCTTTTGGTTCATGATGAACCCAAAAGCAAACCAAACCAAGCTAAACCGAACCAAGCTAAACCATAACCAATGAAATGCCAAAATAACCATGCCAATGCAACATGCTAAAAATAAAATCATGACCAGCTAACCATGACTAATAAAATTCAGATCCGAAATATGTACACGTATACGAAAATACGTAACACGAATTTCGAGGGTGACATGTATCCCAATTACGACGGTATATCCCAGACCTGAGCCATATCCTGGATCATTCGGAATTGATTGTTGGTACCAACCTTTCGTATGAGGAGTGGCCCGTGTCTATATTGGACCGGAGAGAGAAGATACTCAAGAACAAGACTATCAAGTTAGTCCGAGTTGCTTGGGGTCATCACTCTTTGGGTGAGTCAATATAGGAGCGTGAGGATGATATCCGATCGCGATATCCCGACCTGTTTGACTCATAAGGTATAATGTCTTTCTTATGCCTCATGCCTTCGATTCCTTGCTTGAATGAGTGATTGCTTGCCTAGTTATAGCTTGCCTGTGAATAGTATAGCCTGTCCATGCCACTCTAGCCTCTTGATTAAATTCTGAGTACGAAATTCTTTTAAGGTGGGTAGAGTTGTAATACATGTGGTTCGTATTACGTATTGCTGGAATACGTGTACGTATTTTATCTTATATTGCATGATTCCTTGCTTAGCTTTTCTTCTTGGCTTGGTTTATTCTTGGTTTGGGTTGGCTTTGTTCGGTTTGGGGATGCTTTTGGTTCATCATGGACCAAGGGATGAACCCCCTACCTACCACCACCACTACCATTTATTAACCCCCACTTCCTTCACTCTCTTCATTACTCTTCTTCTTCCTCCATTAATTCTTACCTACCAGAGAGATGAAGAGAGATGTCTAGGCAAGTGCAACTTGCTTCATGGAGGAACTTCAATTTTATTGCTTTATTCTCTTCCTTACAGCATTTTAACTTACTTTAGCACTTGACATTTCCACTTTCCATGGCTAGATTCTTGTAGATGTAAGTTTACTTTATTTTCGGAATTCTTGGATTTTGATCTACTTAATCTTGTTATTTCTAAGTTTTGATGGTTCCATGTTGTAGAGCATTTCATTCTGCCCCGTTTTGACCTATGGAACTTCGGATTTGGACTCTGGATGTAGGTTCTATGCAGCTTGGTAGCCATGGCTTCATGGTGTACTTCTTCTCGAAAATTTGGAGAAGAAGCACAGTTCCGAGCCGCATGGCAGCACTTGACCGCATGAACATTCATGCGGCAAGTCAGTTCAGCCGCATAGGCGCATGACCCCGCTGACCGCATAAGCCTTGCTGTGTTACTTGGCCGCATGACCTATGCCGAGTGAACTTAATTCTCCCAGCCGCATGAAGATTTAATCCTAGCCGCATGAGACTTACATTTCCAGCTGCATGAGTCATTCCTGGCCGCATGAGAGTCGTTCCCCTGTGCCGCATGAACTGCTAAATTCTTGGCCGCATAAGCCCCGATCGGCCTAGCCGCATGGACCGATCCGTACTATTCACTTGACTGAACCGCATAAGGCCCAGTCATTCCTGAGTTGCATGGCCTTGCTCCCTGGCCGCATGGGCTCCTATTTGAGCCGTATGCGCCCCATCCTTTCCTGCCGCATATGCCTGAGCCGCATGGCTCCCCAATAGCCTGTGTACTATTATTTTATCATTATTTGCCCATGTCTTGTAACCCCTTATTGTATATTTTTACCCTCATTTAATATCCTTACGCCTTTTGTCATGAACTTGATAATCACGAATTTATTTTAATATGTTTGGAAATAATAATTGAACATGGCATGGTATGACAAGTAACTGGCATAACACGACATGATAGTGGCCCGTCGTGGCGCACTCCTGACAAGTATACCTGACATGATTATCTCGAATAGCTGTTGCGACGGCTACCTGACATGACATGACCTGTATAAATTTCCTGGACACCGTGGATGATTGTGCTTGTACAAATAATCCAGTCCTGTCTTGCATCATGTCTAGGATGGGACTCCTGAGTACCACGGTCAGGAGTACCTACTAAAATGGACTAAGGCTAATAACTAGAATAATACAGTAGTTATGAAGAGATTTCCCAGCTACAGGCAATCCCGTTACCTGGGCGCGCTTGGGATCTGTAGCCTGCCGTCGAGTAGGGCACATTTCCAGCACATTGTCATGTGTTGCACCCTTCAAGCTACCTAAGGGTACATGCGTTTCCTGGACGATGTACCCACCTGAATTCAACCCCTAATGATTCGAGCTGGGTAACCTGGATGGTCTGCAGGGCTTGTGGCTGTGGAATAATCTCACTGCATCTTGTTAGTAATTAGGTTGTGATAACCCTAGTTAGTTAAAGTATCAAGCCGTAATTCTTGCTTGGCCGTGAAATGATTGGATGGAGTCTAACCAGTTTAGTCTTATCCCGATCCTGCTTCAGATTGTTACATGAACAGAATGCATGTATTTATTTTACCGATAAATGGTGAGAATTCCAAGTTCTGTTCAGACGAAGGATTACAACCCCGGTCCTTGTTTGGTGTACGGGTTGTAACCTGGCTATCTGAATAGTCGCATGGTTATCTCATCGTATATCATCTTGTCATGCTTTTTTTCCATAATTCCTGTCTTTTATTATATAATTATTATATGATGTGCTAATTGCTGGGTTTAGTTCCTAAGTGAAGCCTCCTTTGTGGCACTTGCTCTTTCTGGGGTCTGACCCAGCTGGTTTTGTATGGCCAGATTTCAGAGCAGCTCCAGAGGATCTACCAACCTTCCAGCCCGATGGTGACCACCAGGCGTAACCAGGGCAACGAGTGGGTTATTTTTGGCTCTCCTACTCTATTGTAAAAATATTCTTTTGAGGCATTTGACCGACGAGCACCTGTTTAGCTCGATTGTATTTTATTTACTGTCTGCCTACGGGCTGTAACATGATTGACAGATCCTAGGGTTGATCATGTATGACTAAACTCTTGCTAGTCCTGACATTTTGTAACGACTAGCTTCATGATCAGCTGAATATGTAATGTTTGGGACGCCTTACTATTGTATATTTAATGATCATACATCTTGTAACATCTATTTACTTGCTTGTGATTGAGACAATAGGCTTGTTCATGACCATAGGAGACTGTTGGCTTGTAGTAAACCCTCATTTATCTAGACAGTCGTGACCGTATGATGAGGTAGATTCCGTTTCATTATACGTAGCTGGCTATGTCTGCCCCCGCTCTCCAGTATTCTGGTTCTGGGGCGTGACAGGTAAAAGAAAGGAATGCCCACTCAGGTAATCGGCTGGTGGTCCTCATCGTGGACACCATCAAATAGGAGGTACGGTAGATCCTTCGGCTCTGCTACTAGATCTGACAAAACAAAATCAATGAAATTAGGCCAAAATAACAAGTACACAAAGGAAGCCACACTATGGACAAAAACTAACATGCAATAAAAATACAACATATATGAAATAACAAGTAACAAAAATAATTGTCACGTCCCAATAACAAAATACGGGAAACAGAGGTATCATACGGCCAGTTATGCACTATGGAGTACACCAGTACCTTGCAATATGGTCACGGTTGTCACTAGACAAGGGAGTGCATACTACAATAAAAGTCACTTGGCCTCGCAGAACATCTATGTCTCAATCATTCAATCAAGAAGCAGCAAATAAAGAACATGTAAGATAAAGTAGTAAGACGTTCCCGACGCTCCATTAAAATAATCATAAAATATCTATACAAAATGAAGAGATAGCATAGTATCAAATATACATAATCATAGTCAGTTGCAGTCTGAATAAGTACAATCACGTGAAAGAAAAAATTTAGATATCAGGCTAAACAAGTTTATGCGACTAAACGCCCAAAAGATACAAAATGTTATATGAGCGGAACAAGAAACCCACTCAATCCCCTCGACAACCATTTGGCCTTCGACAGCCACTTGTTTAGTGCGCGCCATTGGTCAAGAGAAAATACGATGGATACTCGAACTTTGACTCTAGATCTGGCCAAACAAAACCGGTAGAGTCAAACCAGTCGTATCAGATATTACTATTGCGAATGACAGTTTCCCAAGAGTTCGTAGAAAAGGAAGCACCCGCCTTTCTTTTGGTCTGCCACTCAAATTAGTTTTACATGCACTTGGCAATCCATTCAGTCTCTTGTCCATTAGTAAAATTACTCATGACTTGCAATGCTCGGTAACAATTTTTTTTCCTGATGGATGTATTTTTCATGACCTAAAGACTGGAAAGAATATCGGTAGAGGACATGTGGATGGAGGCTTGTACCTATTTGACATGAATTCTTTCGTTTCCTATGCCAGTGTGAAACTCAATCTGTTTTGAGTTCACTGTCGGTTTGGCCATCCATTTATCTAAGTTTTCCAGAAAATGTGTCCATCTTTAGAAATTTAAGTTCCTTTTCATTGTGAGGTCATATAGTTTGGCAAAACATCACAGAGTACCCTATCCAGTGGGTATACATAAAGTTGTGTCAGCTCCTTTTGAGTTAGTGCATACAAATATATAGGGACCATATCATATTGAATTTGTAACGAAGTTCAAGTATTTTGTCTCCTTTGTTGATGACTATGCTAGAGTTACTTTTGTTTACTTGATAAAAAATTGTTCTGAACTATTTCGTATTTGGTTCACTTTTTATGCTGAAATCAAAATCCAATTTAGGGTTCCTATTAAATGTCTTTGAAGCGATAATGGTTGCGAGTATGTATCTCATGAGCTCAATTATCATCTGTTTGAACATGAATCATCCATCAAATTTCATGTCCTTGCACACCACAGCAAAATGGTGCGAACGAACACAAGAAAGGTCATATGTTGATGCGTGCACTTATATTTCATGTACGTACCCCAAGAAATTTTGGTCAATTGATGTCCTTACAGCTTGCTATTTGATCAATCTAATGCCATCTTCCGTTTTCAATAGCAATACTCCATTTTCTCGATTATATTCCAATTGTACGCTGTTTTTTTTTCCTCTCAAATTTTTTTGCCTGCTTGATACATTTTGGTTACCAAATGATTATATGAATTCTTCATTATGCAAGGACAAAGGTATAAGGATGTCTTAAAAACAGAAAAATACACTTATAAAAATAAGACTAAAAGATATTCATAAATACTCGAATAATAGAAATCTTTTGGCCATGGATTAAGGCCTCGTTTGGTTCGCAGAACGGAAGGAAAAGGAAATCAATTCCTTGTCATTTTCTTTCCTTTGAAATTTTTTATTTTTCATTGATTTTCCTTTCCGATGTTTAGAAATGTCAAGGAATTTGGAAAGAAAAATGATTACTTCAATGTTGGAAAGTGATTCCTTGCTTGGATGGATGTAATCACTTTTTTCTCCTAATTTTCCTTCCATTGGAAATCACTTTCATTTCCTCCTCAATTCCTTTGGCACTCAAACATAGGAAAGTAATAACTTTCCTTTTTCAACCCGGAGATTCTGCAAACTAAACGAGGCCTAAGAGCATCTCCAACCCTATTGTGAGTTTAGAAAAAATGGTTCCACATAGGAATGACAAACTTTCATTCCAAAAATTCTTCTCCAATGCAAATGTAGAATAAAATATGAAGTTGACATGACAATGACATGGCAAGGAGAATGTGAAGTTGGCTGTCTAGATCTAGACAATGCACTTCACAATGACTTTGTCTCCACATCATCAATTATGTATAGAAATATTTATAAAAAAAGTTGAAGAAGTGGAGAAGTTGCCTTGGAAGTTGGAAAAAAAAATACTTTTTATTGTCTCCTCAATACTTTTGCATTGGAGAGAGTTTTTCTATCTCATTGTCTTTTGAGATATAATTTTACCACATAAACAAGACATTGTCTTATGGCTCATACCACATAGGAGCCACCTAAGACTCACAACACTTAACAAGACAATAGGATTGGAGATGCTCTAAGCACTATCCAAGATGATAAATTTTAAGACCAATCTAGAGCATACAAATAATATATTCGTGACTTTCAAAAAACAAAAAATTATAATCATATGGAATGAGTATTTGAAGATCTTAACGAAAATCACATAGCTATGTATAGCTAGCTATAAACATAAGGGATATAAAATATTAATTACACATATCCTTATGATCTACTACATAGTTAATCATTGGGGTATAATATTTCAAAAGTAATTTATCCACAACAATAAGAGGAATGAAGAAACATTATTTCCGTCTTAAGGTCCAATTAGCTACTAAGAGCATCTCCAATCACCCTACTGTGAGTTTAGAAAAAATGGTTGCCACACAGGAATGACAAACTTTTATTCCAAAAATTCTTCTCCAATGCAAATGTAGAATAAAACATGAAGTTGATATAGCAATGACATGACAAGGAGAATGTGAAGTTGGTTGTCTAGATCTAGACAATGCACTTCACAATGACTTTGTCTCCACATCATCAATTATGAATATAAATATTTATAAAAAAGTTGAAGAAGTTGAGGAGTTGCCTTGGAAGTTGAAAAAAATATTTTTTTTATTGTCTCCTCAATACTTTTGCATTGGAGAGAGTTTTTCTATCTCATTGTCTTTTGAGATATAGTTTTGCCACATAAACAAGACATTGTCTTGTGGCTCATGCCACATAGGAGCCACCTAAGACTCACAACACTTAGAGCATCTCCAACCCTATTGTGACTCTAGAAAAAAGTTGTTGCCACATAGGAATGACAAAATTTTATTCAAAAGTTCTTCCCCAATGCAATTGTCAAGTCAATTGTGAAGCTTATGTGGCAAAAATTAAAGAAGACATTGTGAAGTTGATTGTCTTGTTCTAGACAATGCACTTGACAATGTCTTCTCTTCCACGTCATCAATTATGAATAAAAAATATTAGAAAAAAGAAAAAAGATGAGTAGTTGTCTTAAAAGTTGGAACAAAAGTAAATATCTTAATACTTTATCTTCCAAGTTCCAAAAAAAGTAAACATTTCAATACTTTTGCATTGGAGATAGTTTTTCTATCTCATTGTCTTTTGAGATATAATTTTGCCACATAAACAAGACATTGTCTTGTGGCTCATGCCACATAGGAGCCACCTAAGACTCACAACACTTAACAAGACAATAGGGTTGGAGATGCTCTTAGTTAAGAGCATCTCCAACCCTATTGTCTTGTTAAGTGTTGTGAGTCTTAGGTGGCTCCTATGTGGCATGAGCCACAAGACAATGTCTTGTTTATGTGGCAAAATTATATCTCAAAAGACAATGACATAAAAAAACTTTCTCCAATGCAAAAGTATTGAGAAGACAATAAAAAGTATTTTTTCCAACTTCCAAGGCAACTTTTAAGACAACTACTCATTTTCTTTCTTTTTTCTAATATTTTTTATTCATAATTGGTGACATGGAAGAGAAGACATTGTCAAGTGCATTGTCTAGAACAAGACAATCAACTTCACAATGTCTTCTTTAACTTTTGCCACATAAACTTCACAATTGACTTGACAATTGCATTGGAGAAGAACGTTTGAATAAAATTTTGTCATTCCTATGTGGCATCAACTTTTTTCCAAAGCCACAATAAGGTTGGAGATGCTCCAAGAGCATCTCTAACCCTATTGTGAGTTTGAAAAAAATGGTTGTCACATAGGAATGACAACCATTTTTTCCAAAAGTACTTCTCCAATGCAAATGTGAAATAAAGTGTGGAGTTGACATGGCAATGACATGGCAAAGACAATGTGAAGTTGGTTGTCTAGATCTAGACAATGCACTTCACAATGTCTATGTCCACATCATCATTTGTGAATAAAAATGTTTATAAAAAGAAGTAGAAGAGTAAAAGTTGTCTTGGAAATTGGAAAAAATTATTTTGTATTGTCTTCTCTGTACTTTTGCATTGGAGATGACTTTCTAAACTCATTGTCATTTGTGAATATAATCTTGCCACCTATACAAGACATTGTCTTGTGTCCCATGCCACCTAAGATTCACAACACAAAATAAGACAATAGGTTGGAGATGCTCTAAGGGTGTGTTTGGTAGGAGGGAAAAATGGGAGGAATAAAAATAGAGGAGGGAAAAGTGAAGGAAAAGATTCATTCTCTTGTTTGGTATGGAAGAAAAATAGGAAGGAAGGAAAAGTGGAGGAATTACTTTTCTTCATAACCTAAGAAATCCAATCCCCCCAAAAGTGAGAGGAAAAGTGGAAGGAAAAGTGGAGGCTTGTATTAATTAACAATTATACCCCCATATGAATGTATTATTTAAAAATTATTTATGAAGTCAAATGGTAAATAAGTGTTTTTAGTTGATGGTAGAATTGGTAAACCCTATATTTTTTTACTTTCTTTCCTTCAACTTTTTCTTTCATACCAAACAAAGGAAAATGCATCTCTTATCTTTTCCATCTTTGCTACCAAACACGAAGGAAGGAAATGATCTTTCCTTTCCACGAAAATGAATTCTTATCTTTTTCCTTCCTTCCACTTTTCCATCATTCCTACCAAACACAGCCTAAGAGTATTGTGTTGTGATTCCTATGTGACATGAGACACAAGACAATGTCTTTCCTATGTGGCAAGATGATATTTACACAAGACAATGAGATAAAAATGTGTTCTCCAATGCAAAAACATTGAGAAGACAATAAAAAATATTTTTACCAACTTCCAAGATGACTCCTCTTCTTCTTCGTTTTTTTTATAAATATTTCTATTTATAATTGATGATGTGGAGGCAAAGTCATTGTGAAGTGCATTGTCTAGATATAGACAACCAACTTCACATTGTCCTTGTCATGTCATTGCCATATCAACTTCATGAATTATTCTACATTTGCATTGGAGAAGTATTTTTGAAATAAAAGCTTGCTATTCCTATGTGGTAACCATTTTTTTTTTCCTAAACTCACAATAGGGTTGGAGATGCCCTAAAAAGACTTTTCGAAAAGCTTACATAGTGCAGTAGAACATTACAGTGAAGATAAGAATAAAAAAGATGCCAAAACTAGTAGAAGATTAATATAACAAACAAAAGTATATATACATGTAGTAAATTAGAATTAGCCATAAGCAACGAATAATCATATATATCCTTCCTCCCGATAGTTCCTAGAGATATTCCAGTTAAACCTCAAAACAAGGAATCAATCTCGTAGACATGTATTCTTAATAAAATAAATCGAAAAGCCAAGAACATTATACTGTACTATATACATGCCCAAAATTGCAGTACTACTATCACAAACAGCATAAAGAAAAAAAAAACTTATTTGAAACAAAATACTTTTTGAGAGCTTAATTTTCATGACAATATAGTTTAATCCAAAATGAAAAGCAAGTATTAAGAAAAGCATGTTTGATTTTAACTTTTCTACAAAAAATAAATTTTTTTTAAAAAAAAATACCATTTCGCCTGAAAATGTGAAGGTAAAAAAAGACTTAGAAAGCTTTTGCAGACAGAGATCCTGCAAAAGCCAAACCAAACATGATCATATAATTTACAGTAAATAGCCAGTAGGTGAAATATTGAACACAAAATTGAAGTCACTAGCAGAAAGTATAATAAACAGCCAGGGGCCGAGGATTAGGAATGCAAGATAATACTCTCCTCAAGCTTTACAGATAACACATAAGAAGAGAAAAAAATACTGGTACATGTACACTTATAAATATCTCTTATTCTCCTGAGGAAAGTTTAGGTAATAAAAGGCTTGAGAAAATCGCATTAGGAGGTGCTGATTTATCTCCTCCATAGTCGCAAAAGGGAAAGGCAGATCTCGTGAGAAAGAACCAGGAGCTCACCATAGTAATTCTGTCATCAAGTTGTACATGAGAAGAACATCCAGATTATCTGAAATATCAATTGAATTTAGAATTGGAAGAACACACATCAGTTGATTCACCTTTGAATGTCGAAAATTGCATCACAATGGAGAAGTTTCTATATAGTATTTCATATAGAAACAACAGGCGATTTATTTATAATGTGTATAAGTACTAGGAAGAAATTGCTTTATGGTATAAATTGTATGATTATAAAGAAGTTCACCAGTAGAACACCATGGTCATAAGTCCTCATTTTACAAATAAAAACGAAGGCAAAAGATCTCATCCATCCCCCAAAAATACAAGTGGGAGAGGAAGGAGAGGGAGTTAGTCCGTGAATAAGAAAGAAGAAATAATAGATTTTCTCCAACGGGATAATTTAAAATATCATATGCAAACAGTTTTGCAGGAACGCATCTACTTACCTTAAATATATTGCCGCTGATTTTACACAGAAATAACAAACTCTTCATCTGATGGACCAGAGTCTACTGGCACATTTTCTTTAGCTTCTTCACTTTTTTGCTTTCTCTTACCTATAAAGCACGAAAAAATCACCTTACAGTAATAAAATCTGGAACAACAAACAAGATGGCATTCACATCATGCAAGTAGCTAGAGAACAACATATAAGTATTTTCTTTTTTAAAGAGTATAATCCAGAATTATTGCACTCTTTATGGATTTTTTAAGTACTAGAAGTTAAATCTTCTCTTATTTAACTTCCCAAATCGCCAAATTATATAGCTGAAGAAAGAATAGGAAAAAATAACTCTCTAGAAAGAACTATGTTCCTTCACTTACAATTCTCCATGTTTAGATGCAAGCTGTAACTGAGAAAGAGGTTAGAATTCCTTCCCATCAGAAATGCAAGAAACAGAAATCTCAAGATACCCTTTGGAATCATTTAATACTGATGGAGGAGCATTTTACCTGCTTTTTTATCATTCTTTCGTGAGCTCTTTCGAGAACTTTTGACGCATTCCTTCCTTGTATCACTTAATATATCACTGTATCTTTCTAATACCTTGTCCTTCTCATCTACTAAGCCAAGCATTTCGTATGCATCTGCCACTTTCCTTACAATAGACTTACTTGGCGGTCTCCTGTCATATGATTCGAGTTCTTTGAAAAGCTGGTCAAGTCGTATGAAAAAGCAATCAGCAAATGCGATTGGAATCAAACTAAAATTTCAGTTAAAAGTTTTACAATGAGAATCTTATTTGTTCATATTTTTGCATCAATTTTTATACAGACAAATATACATTAACATAACAAGGAATAAGAGAAAATTGTGACAAACACAAGTTACAAGAGCTATTGGCATAGACAGAAACATTTACCTTCACAAGTCTCTCTAGCATGTTATTTCGGTAGTATATAGATATCATTAGATCACAAAACCTCCAAGGGACGGAATGCAAATCATAGCCGATTTTCTTTTCCCACATTTTATGAGCTTCTTCAGCCCTGTTGTCCTTTTCCAAAGCACGTATTAACTGCTCATATGTTCCCATTGTAGTACCTTGCCCTTTGCTTAACATCCACTTTATCACCTGAAAGTATTTAAGGACACAAAGCAATGAAGGTGATATGTTAAAACATGAAATAAAAAGGCACTATTTTTTTTATTTAGTAACAGAAGATACATTTAATCTTTAACTATGTTGTGGAAATTGGAAATATTTTACTGTGATTGTGATGTTAAATCAAACATGGGGTATCGAGATATTGCCGTTTCATGAAAAAGGGACAAATAGTGTCAACGAAACTAGTTTTACCTGAACAACACGATGCCATTGTTCATCCTTTTCAAGAACAAGCAATGCTCTCTTCAGGGATACAAGAGGGAAATTGCGCTCCCATGCCACCCAAGCATCAAGAGTACCATAAACAGCTTCTTTGGAATCTTTAAGGTCAAAAAGCTGTCATATGTTTGAAACTTAATTCACTGTTTTCAAGAAACTCGTACTAAAATCAACACCTCTAAATTCGATCGTTTCAACAATAATTCAATAACTCCATAATTTATTAATTTGTTTCCCTTTCATCAGAGTGTTGTATTGTTGTTCAATTAAAAATGTATTCATAAATGAGCATAGCTGATACAAGAATGCTAAGATGGATAAGTTGATAGAAAATTTTGTCCTATGCTAAGATGAGAGAACGAGCGTACCTCCCGTACATTCGAAAATAACTCGGCACTACTATCATACAAGAGGTTCTAAACAAAAGGATGTCATTTCTTTGTGAATAACGATTATCAACAAATCTTCGCCTATATCTAATATAAGATGCTTTACTCACAGCAGGATAATACAGTAGCCAATGGCCTAAATGTCATACTCCTCTACGTTCTTGTGAAGAAGCAATAGCAAAAATATAAGAACCACATACCGTATTGATAAGAAACTTTCTCTTATCTGTTGCTGGTATATTCCGCCCAATTGCTTGCTTGGGCAGTGACTCTTGTGGATTCTGATCATCTGCTTGTCTATCTTGCTGTAAATGGAAGAACATATTTAGTTTTGATCCCTTTTTAGAGAATAATTTAGATAAAATTGAAACTTGTAAACATTTTAAGTCGACTTTCAAAAGTTATAAATACCTACCAAGCACTGGAACATTGAAATGTAAGAAAAGAACTCAAAACGTTGCAAGATTAACTACAGATCTATAGAGAGAGAGAGAGAGAGAGAGAGAGAGAGAGAGAGAGAGAGAGGGGGGGAGGTGTATTGTCCAGAATACAGGCAAAAGTTTTAAGCCCCAAACAACAGTTTTTTTATTCACCCATGCAGGCCCACTAATAGGCTTCAGAAGCTCAAATTGGTGCTAAAACAATTCATCAAATTCCACCAATAGAAAACTACATAGACAACATACTCAATATGGTGAATCAGAAAGCGACCAGCCACATAATTTTGACTACATAAGTACCTTTATCATTGGCCCATGTACCAACTGCGTGTACTTTATATGCGAGGATTTACAAAATTTAACATGCCTCTAGATCTTTCGGGAAGCTAGTGTGTCTCTTGGGCATCATAGCCTTCCAAGTTTTTGTGCCTTGTAATGTTATCAGATGATGATAACTTTGTAATGCCTACTAGCACCAAGATCCCCTCCCATTTAACTATTGCCTCATCTACAAAATAATTGACCAATGTCTTGACAACCTAGACTACGGTAACTTCTGTTTATAAATGCATCACTTCTGTTTATAAATGCAACATCGTGAAGTATAAGTTGATAGCAATAAAAGAAACTTATATTGTTGTACATGAATTATTCCCAGGAATATTAAATCAATAGCAAACATAGTAATCTAAATTCCCCATGCATTTGATACACAGGAATTTGGTTCCTAGGAATATGGGATTTCTGGCTATATAGGATTCACCAAACACCCCTGAAGAAAAAAAAAATTAGTATGAGTTATTCACAAAAGACATTACTTCTCCAAAATTTAGTACATATTTTAAATTTTTAGATAGATTCAAGAGTCAAATTCCCCTGTTGCAAGGGAAAAAATAAAATATATAACCTAGAAATAATTCAACAAAATGACTTGCGGTAGTGGCACAAAATCCAGCCAAGTGGTGATGATGGCGACTTCTTTGGCCCTTCACCGATGGAAGTGCGCAATGCGATGGTGAATGTGAGGTCAGTTAGTCCAAAGGAGAGACATCATCTCAGGTGGTGCCTCACATCAAGGCTCACACAGATATATATGATAATACAACGCAAACACAGCGACACTAACATAACAATCTTTTGACATCTTGTAAATTCTATTACATGGTATGAATTTGTAGTTCCATATTGCTTCTTTCAGAAACCCATAAAAGTTCCAGGTTGATATTAAATTCATACATAAGTGAAGGATTGGTCAGTTGCATATCTTGGAATCCATAAATACCATCCATCTGCTGGGAAATCGTTCTGCCGACTGAATGTTGCATAGATTTGGAAGTAGAGTAGATGAGATTTGATAAATACACAGTGCCCAAGTGTTTATTTAACGGGAATGGACAGGATACGGTAAGTGGGGTACTAAAACGACTGTCTACAATTAAGGAGTCTCAATGGACTAACAGTTAATTTGTAAACAACATCCATAAATCCCTATTCCAGTCAAATCAGGAAATCACATGATCCCGGATTCACTTGGTCATGCTCCATATGTAAGAAAGGCATTAATATGTAAACCTTGTCATCTTCTCATTCATTAAATCTCTTAATATGTAATAAAGGCGTTAACTGGTAGAAGCATATTAACTATTTAACTTTAAATTCGTAATCTTCTAGAACATTTTGAACATAATTCATCACATTTATTACTATTCCAGACAAATTGCTAGATGAATACGTAAAACGACCAATAAGAACTAGAAGGATTCACAAGTAAAAACAAAGAATGGGTAATTCAAAGAAAACCTGTGATGACATTATTGCCCTTGATGTATAACGTTTCCGTGTTTCATCTTGTTCCATCCTACTATGAGCATTCCTTCTAAATGGGATATCAGACACTTCCCTAGCATGATTCCTCAAGTAATCAACTACTCCGAGCTGCACAACAGTTGAAACAGTTTAATTTAGTCGACTGCAAGAAGTTACAGAGAATATAATTGAAGAAAGACAATGGATAAAATTATTTTTCTACTTGTACTCTGAATCCTAATAAAAAATTTAGTATCAAGTTTTGTCTTTCCAAAAAAAGGGAAAAAAAATCATTTCATTTCTCTGTTTTCCTATCCATAACAAGGATTTCATTCAAGTATATAATATGTTGATAGATACTGACTATGATGGACTTCTACACTCAAAAGAGATTTCCAAAGAAACTGAAATTATTATAAATTTCTTAAGAACAAGAAACCCTAAAGAATGACGGAAACCCTGAAAAAATAATTTGTGAATGAACGTAGTGTGGAGAATACCAAACCCTCTTTATATATTTTCTTCTCTATCAGACAATGGGGGCTATGGAAACTTAAAACATGCGTGGGATTTTGAGAGAAATATTGAATGATGGGTTCAAGGGTGCAAAATTCCGGTCAGACCCGTTAACCCACTTTCTTAGGCGGGTGTGCGTTAGTGTTGGATTGACTCGGACATGAAAGGGTAAACTCGTATAACTCGATTAACAAACATGTTGTGTTTGAGTCTAGGTCGGCCATGTTCAAAACCCACTATTCTCAAGCAATGTTCTACTAAAGCTTTTGTGGCGACAGCACAAATTGTTTAACTACTATTCTCAAGCAATATTCTACTAAAGCTTTTGTGCCATCAAATTGATACATTAATTTTGAGATACGGCATAAAGGAAAAATAAAAAACTTTTACATCATTCGAGCTTTCTTCCATTAGAATGGGTCACTGTAGAGCATAATAAAAGTTCGCAAAAGAATTGATGGTGTTTATGATCGGCTATCTACCTCATGTCAACCCTTTATGTGGCATCAAATTCCTACCTAACATAGCTATGAGCAAGAGAGGACCATGCCATAAAACCTACATAAACAGTTAGTATATAGGTAGATCTACCTTTGGCTGTGATGATTAAGTTCCTCGCATAACCAAGGAGCACCCTCCGTCTATATGAAGAAAACAATTTGCTAGAGGGAATTGCATTCATCTCTCACAAATTACGCCAAAAAGTGAAAAGGAATGGGATTCCCATTTAAGAAATACTTCTACACGAACAATTTTATTCCTAATTCAATAGGTACGCCACATTCAAAACAACAAAATTCCAGAGGTCCATGCCAAAGTAGCATTTGTAAGGGGATGTATTTCTAAAGGGCGTTCTATTGGAAAATATTGATAAGATATCAGTTCGAAGATGTCTTTTTTCTCCAAGTGGAAAATGATGATAAAGTTATCACAAGGAATTCTGTGGTCCAATTCTTTCTTGTGTGAATTCAAGGGTTTCTTTTTGCCACGCAAAAATACTAATTATAGAAGCTGATGAGAAATCCAAGAAACCTTAATATTTATATAGGGGCCATGTATCCATATAGGGTTTGTATATTAGTGAAATCTTACATCTTACTGTCAAAAAATAGTTTCTTTTCTTACAAGAAAATGGATTAAATATTATATAGGGGCCATGCATCCATATATAGGGTTTGTATATCTCTAAATCTAGTAACTATATCTCTGAGTCTAGTAACTATATCTCTAAATCTAGTAACTATATCTAGCACAGAATAAGAACATAATGTGAACAAACTTCAGTAACATGGTCACCAAAAGCAAAACAAAGACATCACAAAATCTACATTTTGCAAGCTCGTAAACATCAGTGCGTTCAAATTAAGCAAGAAAGCATTTTTTCTAGTCGCTTTATTCCAACTTTATCACTTCCGGTACCCAAACAAGAATAACATGTCGAAAAAGTCCTCCATTCTCACTTTCAAGTTTTGGAACTGCAGAATTTACTTTCATAAAGTCAATGTTGTCCCTTGAAAATCCTATCGAAGTCAGGCACCAAAGAGCTAACTAACTGCATTGTTTTACATTCTAAGTCTCTTCCCTCCAATATTTTTGAAGCTAGTCAAGACAACATATGGAGACAAGAAGAGAATCCTCAATCGTCCTATGGCCATCCAAATGGCAGAAGTGATCCTTATTAATTCATGGCCACGGCACACAGAAACTCCAAGAATCAATTCCATGTATCTCATTCAATGTTCTAAAAATCGCTAGGCGGACTCGGTGTGGCGGAGGTCCGCCTAGCACCAAGCCCGCCTAGGCGGCCGCCTAGAATTTTTTTTTTTTTTGAAATTTTTGAAATTTTTTGAAATTTGAAATTTGAAATTTCAATGTTCTATAATCCAAATACTATCTTAAAACCCAAACAAATATCTAAAATACAACTAAGAATAAACAAAATCAAAAAAAAAAAAAATCAAAAAACCCGCCGCGTAGGGCGCCTAGGCTCGCCTAGCCGCCTAGCCCACCGCTTAGGGGGGTTTCGGTGCGGTGGGCGGGCGCCTAGGCCAATTTTTAGAACACTGATCTCATTTCCAATTGCCCGAGTACACATGAAAAGATCCTATGTTATGTGCCCAGTTAGCTCAGTACATTGCCAAGCTGTTGAGAAGAAGCTCAGTGACACTAAGGAGAGTGTGGTGATCACTCCAGCTATGTGAAGGCTCAGTGAGTACTCAACACAATTCCACTTCTCCCACTAATTCCCGCCAGCTTCATACTTCAAATTTTCCCTTTTTAATAACCACCCCAGCCAGTATGCCAGCTCAGCAGCTGAGTAGTTACTACCTGGTCAGCTCTGGAGGTTAGCATAGTTAATGAGGTTAGTTAAGCCTAATGACATGTAATTCCTCAGTATATAAGAGCCTGGACCGAGAATAAGGATGAACCCTTTTAGTACCAATTTCTCTTCCAGTTAATTTCTCTTTCCTGCCATCATTTTCCAGCATTTACCATTCACTTTTAATTTCCTTAGCATAGATTAGCATGGAGTTTACAATCCACAGTTGCATAGCCTATTAACTGTCTTCCTTAATTCTTCTTGTCCAAATTGCTACCAATTTGCTGTCATCAATGGCGAATCCACATCGAGGATTAGCGACGTCTGCACCATTAGGTTGGGGCTCTAACTATACTTTCGTTTTCTCATTTTTTTTCCTATGACACCACCAAACCCAAACCTAAGATTAGAATTCACGAAATCCTTCTCAAATAACCTCACAATGAGACATTTATCGAATTTCAAATCACTACACCATACAACACACAACACCAACAATAAAAAGAAAAGAGAATGACGATTACAATTATAGCAACATAATGATAATAGTAATAATAATACCAACAAATATTTACTAAGAACCAGTATCCATCTCGCATCGTGTCCAACACTACAACACAGAGCCGTGTGCGTATTGTGTCGTATTGGCGTCCGTGCAATATAATCAGTATCTTTATTGCTGGTAACCAAGATCAAATTTTGAAAAGCATCACTACAGAACTCCCAAAAATAAACCTAAACCACTTCAAATCTCCGCAAAATCCACAAAAACATCCCAAAACCAAACCCTAACTCCTGTCCCTCTATTCCACGAACCAACATCAAAATCAAAATGCAAGGGTTCTTGAAAGTATATACCTTGGATAAAGAGCCGGAGTGCTCCTTCGCGGCGGCGGGGGAGCAGCGGCGGAGGAGGTGGGAGGCGGAGGAGCGGAGCATAGGTTTAATGTTGTTGAGAGAGAAAGTTGAGTTTTTTTGGTAGAGAGAAGGAAACGATAACGTCCGTCCAGGAAGGATAACGGAGGTTTCGGAAGGGGACGAGGCGGCGGCTTGCGATTTATTATGGGGAGCTGTGGGTCCTCACTCCTCACCTTCTTTGGTTCGGATCACCGTTGGTGAGAATAATACATTTTTAATATTTATTTGGAAAATTTAGTTATAGGATCTCATATAATATTTAATATTATAATTTAGGTTTTCATATTGTCCCCATATTAGAATTTATGTCCCCATTTACGCTAATTTTGGACGGTGAACAATATAAATGGAGACCTAAATTCTAACATTGAACAATATGGAGACCTAAATTTTAATATCAAATATTATATGAGACCCTATAACTAAATAACCATATTTATTACAAGAGAATACTATTACATTGATATTAAAAAATTATAAAGGCACGTCAAAAATTACTTATGCTAGTCCTTTTTTTTTTTTTACTTATTTACAACTTTGTCATCGAAAAAATTGCTTCAATCTAGCCTAATTTTTTTCAGGACTGTCAAAAAAATTTGACAGTCCTTTCTACTTGAAGAACTGTCAAATATTTCGACATTCCTAATTTTTAGGACTTTCAAACAAATTTGACAGTCCTTTATATTTGAAGGACTGTCAAATATTTCGACAAACCTCCTCCCTACCTCCTGAAAGGACTGTCAAATATTTCGACAGTCCTAATTTTTAGGAGTTTCAAAAAAAAAGACAGTTATTTCTATTGGAATGACTGTCAAATATTTCTACAGACCTCCTTCCTACCTCCTCCGCCTCCTCCTGTCTTCTTCCTCCTCCTCCTCCTCCTCCTCCTCCTCCGCCCCCGCCTCCTTTCTCTCCTCTGTCTCCTCCTCTCCTCGACCTCCTCCCCCTCCTTCTTCGTCTCCTCCTCTCTTCGACCTCCTCCTCGGCCGTCTCCTCCTCTCCTCCACCTCCTCCCCCTCCTCGGCCGTCTCCTCCTCTCCTCCCATCTACTCCACCTCCTCCTCTCCTCAACCTCCTCTCCTGGACCTCCTCTCCTCATACTCTCCTTGAGATCGAGTGTCGCCGGAGTTTGTCGGCGAGGATGTCAGATTAGGTTGGGAGGGGGAAGGAGGGATGTGGGCAACCCAAAAAAATATTTTCGTTGTTCTGAGTAAAAAAAAAATGGGTCTGTATGGACTAGCACCAAGTATTGAACTGTCCTAAATAATTTTTGAAGTGTTTATAGAATTTTCTTTATTTTTCTTCTTCTTCCGAACCCAAAACTCAATTAAACATTCTTCTTCTGCTTCCTACTCTCTTCTCCCTCTTTGTAACCAACAACTGAGCCACAAAATACTACATTCGTAATCCAGATTATAATAATCTATAAAAAAAAAAAAAAAGGCAAACTAAAATATTATAGGGAAACTAAAAGTAACAATAAAACTAACAGTAAAAGTAGGCAAACTAAAATACTTGCATAAATAAAAATTAACAATTAAAATTAATAGTAAGAACTAAAGTATAAATATAAAAAAAGATCGATACTTAAACAAGTTAGGATTTGTAGCTTGGAGAGGGCTCGGAGTATTAAACTCTTATATTAGATTCTATAACTTTGATCTAAGAGAGAGAGCGATGTTGGGAGCGAGTAGAGCCTACAAAGCGTTTTGATCCACGTGTCTGAAATTGACTACAGTGAAAAGTATGCGAAACCAACCCAAAGATAACGAACATATTAATCCTGAGGTAGATCAAAGATGGATCACATGGATCAGGAAAGAGATTGCAAGACTTTACAGTCTACTCTGTTTTATCATGACGTTATTGTCGAGGTCCAGAGATTCACGCAAGAAACTTGCTCTCTGGAAGAACTTGATTCCAACGAAGTTGATTGAAACTTGGGTTACAAACTGAAAATAACTAATCACTTCCTTGCAAACATAATTGCAATTGAGATAGCACATATAACAAAATAAAACTCGTTCTTCCTTTAAATTGCAGTAGCAATTGAGATATAAAGTTTACAACTAGAGGAAGTCTTGGGCTTATACTAATTAAGATTGTTCATTAAATTTAACAAGCATAGTTAGATAATTATGTAAAAAAATTAAGAATTTTTTTTTTTTGTTCTTTTCAAATCTTAAAAAAATTGAAAATTATTATTTACTTTTTAAAATTTATTTGTTCTTTTAATAAAGATAAGTAATATTAACTTTACTACCAATAAAAAAGGGCCATATATATATATATATATATATATATATATATATATATATATATATATATATATATATATATATATATATATCAACAAATATCATTGCATCATTACTGCACCAATTCATCTCAATCGTAAAAGCAGCTAAATCCTATGGTTCTAAAAAGTTTGGGAGATGCAAAAGACTTGGCTGAAGACCTAATCTTCGTTTTATGCCAAACCACTCTTGGCAAAGTATCAAATAATATTGCCTTCATAGCCATATCCTGGACTATAATAATACTTACTGGATGCTTATTGCCCATAGCTTGAAGCCAAGTTATCAAATAACCAAACAAAAGTATCCGCAGTCTCATCTTGTACTAATGCACAACCAAATAAAGTTGAAACGTAGTGATGGTTAATTTCTGTAAAAGGTACAAAAGGCATCTTATACTTATTGGTCCGATATGTAGTGTCAAATGTCGTTGCATCTCCAAATTGATTATATGCAACACGCAAACGAGCATCAACGCAAAAAAAAAGAGCCCTTCCTTCGACATCAAGTTGAACCGAATAAAAAAAGTTTGGATTATCTTCTTGTTTATGCTGAAAATATGTTAGCACGGTTTGCGCATCTCCTGCTCCTAGACTATTTTGTCTTTTAAATGGTTCCAACATGCCCATTTTCCAAACCTACCACTAGGAGAAATCCCACCAAAAAGTGTAGCAACCTTTTCTACTTCAATATTTTGTCTATTAAAAACTTTTACCAAGTTTTTAGCTGCAGGATGCATACCCTTATTTATTATCAAATGACCCCACTAGGTGGGGGTGACCAAGAAATGGTTGTGATCTTTAATAAACTCATTTAATACCCATTTTTCTATGTTTTTGTCAAGAGTCACACGGAACCTTGCCTTACGGCCAGTCTGAATTGTTGATGTATTCCTCTTCTTAGCTTCCTCCACAACACTTCTTTTTTTATGAACTCCTTCACAAGAACATGTAAATAAGGCAACCGTGGAACTCAATCCACATACAATGCTATACTTTGATCTTAGACGTACACAATATCCATTGTCTCTACCATAGTTCTCGTAATAGAGTTGTGCATCTTTGATTCTTGAGAAAAACCATACCAACAACTGGTTTCACTAAATATTCATTGAATTGTACTATTGCAGTATCTTGAGGCTCATCTAAGTTTTGAACAATATCATGACTCGTCATTTTTAATCAATACCTAAATTTAAAAAAATAAGTTAGAAACATAAATGAAATGAAACAAACAACATCAGGATTTGCCAATTCCCCCTTGTTACAGAGCCAAATTTTTTGAAACTTGTTTCAAGACTTGTCAGTTCACCAGGGACAACACAAAACCTTACTTTCAAAGCCAAAATTTCAAAATCATAACCCTAAAATTTTAGTTTCCCCTTATTTAAATTTTTAGTTTTCCATCTATAGGTTTTAGAGAGAGGAAGTAAGTGAGGGAGAAGAAGAAGAGAGAGAAAGAGCAAGAGAAGTACCCAGTTTCTGGCACTGTACGGCCAAGGCTCCGTGTCACCCCCAGTTTTCATGAACAGGGGTATTTTGGTAATTTTTCACTTTAAAATTATTTTGGAATTATTTATTTATTTATTGTATTATTTTGGGGTTGTTTGAGTCGGGTTCGAATTTTAACTCATTCCGACTTGTATCGGGGACCCGGGGTAGTGTTAACTCTAGCGGGCCCACACACTAGTTAGCCATGGCCCACATGTTAGTTATTTTAGTTAGTGACAAGGCTAATTATTTTGGTTAGGATTAATTTGGATTAGTGTTATTGGAATGACCGAACTAACCCCGACTTAACCCCTTACCAATGTATTAACCCATAGATTAGAAAAGGGGCTTTTTGGGCTTTTCCCTAATAGGACAAAACCCATGTCATGGCCGGCCACCTTTTGGTGTGGATAGGCATTAGCCACTTCATTATTTCCTTTTCCACTCTCTCTCTTGTTCTTCCCCAAATTGATTTGAGAGCAATCCCTAATCAAACCATCACCAAATCCTTCCATTTCTCTACCAAATCTTCTTCTTTCCTTCTCCATTCTAGCCAAGGAAGAAGCTACCCAAGCTTGAGAGGATTCGGAGCTTGTCCGTGTCCGTTTGGGATTCCTACGTGTCGGTGGCGTATCGGGGTCGATTCGAGTCACCGAGAGGTATAAATCCCTTCCTTTCCTCATTTCTCTCATGCATTAGAATGGTATTGACCTATAGGAATGACCCCCATGGTTTTGTGCCCATTGGTGTCCATTTCGTGTCTATTTGGACACTTGTAGAGGTGTTCCATGAGTAGGATCGTGTCCTAATGGGGAAAATCCTATTTGGACACATGTGGATTCATTTATGTATTACTTAAATGTTGTTCTAATATTAATTCCAGATTTTACTATGTGTTTAGAATGAGTTTTCCTATGTATCATAATGTATCATATTATCTATATCAATATGTGTATATATATATGGTGATATATATATATATATATATATATATATATATATATATATATATATATATATATATATATATATATATATATATATATATATATATTGGTTTATATATATGTATATATATACTATGGTGGGAATGTGTGACATTTTGTGTTTGGATGGGGGCACTTGTAGGTTCGGCCAAGCATGGGAGTTAGTGTGTGTGTTTGTGTTGGTTGAGAGTGGGTAATAGAGAGTTGTGGAGAGTGGGGAGTGTGTTAGAAAGGGATGGGGGAACCCAGCTAACTGCTGTCCTAATAGCAGCTAATGCACCCATGAATCAGTCCATTTCAGTCCCCCTTTTTGCTCCACATTGTTGTCCATGTTAACCCCATATTCAGTCCAGATTTTCCCATTACTTGTTGTCCAGATTTCACTTAGTGGTTGTCCCCAATGCACCACAAATCAGTCCCCTTGGACTGTCATTCCAGTCCCCATCTAGCCATGTTGGCTGTCCCAATGTGCTGTCCCCATTTAGCCTATATACTGTCCACAAAAATAGCCCATGTACACCCTCTAAACACCCCTATATGCTGTCAAATTTCAGTCCCCAAACCCACGTATAAATCACCCACAAACCTGTCCCCAATTGCCACTCAACAGTCCCTCAAACATAGCTCCATAGGCTGCCCAAGTTCAGTCCTATGGGCTGTCCCTTCACTGCCAATAACAGTCCACATTTCACTCCAAAAATTAGTCCACAAATTCAGCCAAGTGTGTGTGTGTATCTATGAGTTTTGTGTGTGTGTGTGAGAGCCTAGAGGGGTGTATCTAGTAGCCTATAGGTTAGCCTATGTGTAAACTAATATATAGAAAACCTATAGGAAAGCCTATTAGAGTGTGATATCATGTAAGAGTGTCGTGTGTGAGTGAGTGTGATATATGTGAGGGGTTGTGTGTGAGTGAGATATGATATAGGTAAGGTAATGGGTAGAGAACCAATACACATATCCTAAAAATAGGTTAGATACCTAGGATGCCCATATTTCTTGGTAGGTAAACCTTAGACAGGATGGTATCTAGCTACCCTAAGGAGCCTAGGCTAGTATCTTGGGTATTAGCGGGGTTTCCTTGGTATTGGACAAGGTATCAGGATTTACCTTGGTAGGGTAATGTGAGTTTTACCTAGGAATAGGGTATTTGAGTTTGGAGTCTAAGATAGAGTTAGAACTTGATTCCTTTGGTTGGTAATAATCAAATATGGTGCTCATAGACTAATTTTGACGTCGGTTGACCTTTTTGACCAAAAGTCAACAAAAGTCAACCGAGAGTCAAACTTAGCCTTTAAGCGACCAGATTTGACCGAAACCAAACCAGAGTTGACTGAAAGTCAACAGTTGGTCAACATTAGACTAGTTTGACCTAGGGTTGACCTAGAGTTGACCAGGGTTGACCAGAGTTGACCAGGATTGACCAGTTGACCAAACGTCAACTGTAAGTCAACCTTTGACCCCAGTGACCTAGTATGACCTAGTATGAACCAGTATGACCTAGTATGACTTAGATTGACCTAGTATTGACTTAGACTTGCATTCATGACTTATATTAGTTTCCTTTTTTAGTATAAAGCCCTGTTTGACTCATAGCATCTTATTTTAGGTCTGTGATTACTCTGAGCGTCTGTTCACCTTATCAGCTCAGGACCACAGGCGAGTACATTCACTGATAGTTTTTATTGTCTTGATATCTACTATATCCGATTTAGTTGTAGTATTTTACATGATTCCCGACACGACGGTTCACGGACTAGTATACGTCAGATCCTGTCATGAGATGTTATTCTTGGACTTTCTTGGTATATGGGTATGTGATATTTCTGTGTTTCCTGTACTTATATAGACATTGATTTGGGAGTGGGCTGGCCCCCTGCTCTCGAACCCTGTGTCATGACGTGCCATGTCCGGATCCGTGATACTATTTGGAGATGGGGGAATTATTAGGGGTTATGAGATCAAAGCCTTCCTGTAACTATTTTGCTAGTGCCACCCTCACCTCACGTAGGGTGTAGCAGATATCCCATTACCAGTTATCCAGGTTGGACGGCATGACTCTCCGTTGAGGACACCGCGGATTGCCGGGCCAAGTGGATAACTCTCTCTTGACTCCCTAGCCGATCACAAATCGCTCTAATAGTTCAAATCACCTTTTACATTTATTGTCATATCTTATATTTTCAGTTCAGCTTTACTTTTTGTACTTCTCACCATGCTATGTTTCCATTACTCACATGCTCTACCTGCCATCATACTGTACCATGATTTGAGACTAAGTTCTGTGTCACCCCCGTTTCCCGTATTTCGTATTCATGCTCGTAGTTGGATTTTGGCATGTATTTTTATTTTTTCTCGACTTGCAGAATTTTGGATTTTCTCGTATTTTGGGTTTCGGCTCCGCTCGGTTTTAATTGGTTTGGTTTGGTTTGGTTTGATTTTAAGCCCAAAGGAACACCTTAGCTATACTCCACCCTCATTCCACCACAACCCACCCTCATTAATATCTCCACCAACATTCTCTCTCCTCATTACTCTTCCATTAATTTTCCATCATCTTCTTCCTTCTTCCACACAACACCCCACCCATAGGCAAGTGCACCTTACCATAAAACAAGAACCCATTTTGATTTGTCTATTAGATAGATTAGCCCTCTAGAAACAACATTAGAACTTGTCATTTTTGATTTTGGTCCATGGATTTCCATAGATCTAAGTTTCCCCTATTTTTGGATTTACATGGTTTTGATCTATTTAAGTTAGATTTTTGTGGGTTTTGATGTTCCTATGTTGAGGAGAATCAAATTTCATCCCAGATAGAACTTTACAAATCCGGATTTGGAGTTGTGATGGCCAAGTTGTGGTATTTTGAAGTTTTGGAACCCATTGGAGCTCCTTCTCAACAAATGGAGAAGAAGACCCCTCGAGCCGCGCTGTTTAGCGCCGTGCTGCCCTTCCCCGTGCCGCGCTCTTTAGTGCTGGTCGCTGACCGCGCTGCCCTCGCCCGCGCGCGCTGTGCTGGGCGCTTGCTGGCCTGCGCCTGAGCACGCACAACTGACCGCGCAACCCTCCCCCGCGCGCTTGGCCCCTGTGCGCCTGGCCGCTGCCTACTTGCGCGCGCGCCCCTGCGCGCTTGCCCCATGCGCGCTTGACCCCGCGTGCCCCTGCGCGCTTGACCCCTGCGCGCGCCCCTGCGCGCTTGACCCCGCGCGCCCTAGCGGCTGCGCCCCCTACGTACCCTAGTGGCAGCGCCACCGCGCCCCCTAGCCCGAGCCCTTGCCCGGCGCCCTTTGGGCTGCCTCTTGACCTAGCACACCTTGTGCCATGGTGTCCATTGGTTTTTCCTTGGTCTTGCCTTCTCTTGTTGATTTATGTTTTCTGAGATTTCTTGCCCACAGCACGACTTGACTTAACCCGACACATCTTGACACGAATTTTTTAGGAATTGACTTGTGGCTGGCTTTCTTGATCCTAGCCATAACCTGAGATGAAAACTTGTAACCCGCAACTTATAACTTGATTTACTTGATAACTTTATAGTGGCCCGCCGTGGCGCACTCTTGACTTGACTTGACTTGATAACCTGATAACTCGATGCTGTTGCGACAGCTAACTTAACTTAACTTGACTTGCCCCTGACACTGTGGGTGTTCTTTCTTGTTGCTTGTGCAAATCTACTTGTCTTGTCTTGCATCATGCCTAGGACGTGACTCCCTGGGTACCACGGCCAGGGATTCGCACTAAATATGGATTAGGCTAATAATTAGATCAAACTAGAACATGGAGAATTTCCAGTCACAAGCAATCTCATTATCTGGGCGCTTTAATGGACTTGTAGCTTGCCGACGAGTAGAGCACATTTCCAGCACACTGTCATGTGTTGCACCCTCTAAGTCACCTAAGGGTATATCGTCTCCAGGGCGATGCCACCCCTACAGTTTCAGCAGCAAATGCTACTTCTACAGTTTCAGCAGCAGTACCGGCAGCCGAGGGTGTACCTTCAGCAGCGGCAGTTTTAAGACCGTGTACCCTTTCAGCAGGCGCAGCAGCCGTAGAGGCAGCAGCAGACCCCGGGACAGCAGCTTGTTATCATTTGCCCTTTTTGCAAGAGACCAGGGCATGGTTGGGGCGAATGTCGGAAGAGGCTGGGCAGATGTTTGCTTTGCGGAGGATCCGATCATCGTCTGAGAGAGTGTCCCGAGTCATCGGGACAGACAGTCCAGGGAGCAGGAGCTAGGGCCCCGGTAGGCCAGCAGAGGGGATTACCCTTACCGACTCAGCAGTAGAGGTACATGCAGCATCAGCAGCAGGCCAGGGGAGGCCAGCAAGGGCGAGCTTTCGCCAGGACAGTCGAGGATGCTCAGGCCGTTGGAGATCTAGTTACATGTTCCGTTCTTTTGAATCAAATTCTGCGATTGCCTCTTATAACTGCCTTGAAATTTCGATTCCTTCTGTTCCTTGTTGATTCATCAATTTTGTCCTGTTGTTCTCGTGTTATGTTTGCTTTTCTTTTGGGATGAATCATATGGGCTAGGTCACCCAGTTATGGAATCTAGAATCTTCGATAGTCGTGTTTAGCTGGCATAGTGAGGACATATAGTCAGATTTAGGACGTATTTCTCGGGTGTGGGAATTTAAAGTTTTCGCTGCCAAGCATACGGCAATGCGAAAATTTTAAATACCATGATTCTAGAGGTATGTGCCTTAGTCGAGGACTCTGTGATTATCGTAGCCTTGCTCACTAGCATGACGAAGATTCTGAGTATCATGATTTTGGACAGACGCATATGATTATCTGACGGTATGTTTGAGACTTTGATTATGGGGTGTTTGACCTAGAAGGACTGCTACCATCTTAATTTCGAGGATAAAATTTTTATAAGGTGGGTAGGATTGTAACACCCAGTTTTCCAAATGAGGATAATTTTGGAATTTTATATTTTAATTTATTTAATTATGATATTTAAATATATAATATGATTTTTGGTGATTTTTAATAATTTTAAAACTATTTAAATCATGACTTGTGATTTGGTGCTGTGCTAGTGAACAGTAGAGACTGCCTACCCTAGAGCCTACCCTAGATGATTAGGGTATTTAGACATTTTTTGGGGTTATTTGATTTTATTATAATTTATTTGAATTTATAGGAATTTTTAGAATTTATTTTTGAATTGTTTGGATGAGGGTTGACTAGTATTGACTAGGAGACTAACCTAGTGACTAACCTAGGTTAAGACCACTTGGTTAGGTTAAGTAAACTTGGTTTGACCTACTTTAGTGAGGGTTAAGCCATTGGAACTTGTTTGGAGAAAGTTGGAGTTGATTTGACTAATATGGCTTATGACTTCATAAGTCATTATTAATGACTTGAGACTTAAAGCCCATAGGCCCACCCAAGTAGCTAACCCTAATTCTAATCAGCCCATGGCTGGTCATTATGATCATCCCCACTCCTATTTAATGTCTCTACCACTTAGGGCTAGCCTCCTTTAGGAAATAACAAAGTTTGGAAATAGAGGTAAAACCCTTTCTTCCCCAATCCATAACTTCTCCATTTCAACTACTTTTTCCTTCTAATTTCTTGTAATAGATCCTAATCTCTGTGTATTTCCTGACTATGGTAAGAAATTTCAGTGGAGGAGCAATTTGGAGGAGCTTGGGTGGCAAGAGAAACACCCCTCTTTGAAGCTTTTTGGGCTTTTTCACACACCTAGGTAATTCCTAATCCTCTCCATAAAATAGAGATTTAATTGCATGAATAGGAAGCCCTAGGAATACCCTAACTACTGGTATATGTATTGCTAAGTTTTGTGTCCATTTCGTGTCTGTATCGGACACGTATCCAATAGGAAACCTAGGTGTTTGTAGAAATGCCACTAAGGATTCGATTTTCGATTTTTGTAAAACTAATTACATAGGTTTGTAGATCTAGGTGTGTGTATGAATGTTTGTGAAGGATGTTTGGTGTTTCGTGTCCTTGTGTGTCGTGCATTTCGTGTGGACACGCAGTACGGGCCCGTAGGCCGTGTCCTGCATCACGGGGTCCATTTCTCTGGACACAGGACACGTCGTGTCCTCAAATTTCGGGGGAAACTTGGGGCAATGTCTGCCACCAAGCTCCCAAAGTTTGGCAGCTTCTCGTGGACTGTGCACGGAGCTTTCAAGCTCGCACGGGTCGTGCGCTGTCGCGCGCGGGCTGCTGTGCACACACAGTTTTCACACTGACACGCGTGTGGACACGCCTGGACACGCGTCTAAGACATGGTGCAGGGTGTCCAAGGTGTAGCCCTATTATTGGCGAACACACTGACACGTGCACATGACACGGGGGTGTCTGTGTCGTGTCCTGGATCAATCGACACGCGTGCACGATGTTTTTGTACACAGTTTTGTGTCTGTGTAATATTGGTTATTTGGACACTTCGTGTCCAGTTTCCTGGACACGAATGGACTCCCCACGACACGTGTACATGTGTGTCATTTATTACCAACTTTCTAAATTGTTATTAGCTATTTATTCAATTCGAAATTGTGAATTTCCTATGTTTTCTGATACATAGACACCGTCACTGGTACACTGTGCACTGTCATCAAATCCTGAACTTTAATTTCCATTCTAAACTGAATTCTCAATGTTAAATTGCCATGTTGAATCTTACACATGTGTATTATACTATTATAATGTTGTTTGTTGGCTGGTGCAGGATGTTTAGAGTTCGAATTAAATTTTGGGTTGATGAATTGATATGGCACTGTTTGGAACCTGAAATTTCCTTTTTCACTCAAAACTGAGAACTTGATGGGTTTCCTGTTAGCCTAGGAATCTGGAAATAACTGAGATTTGTTTAATTAAATAACTGAGATGGGTCTTTGCAATTGGTTTGGGGGAATGTCACTGATTTATGGTGTATGAACTGTCTTGGGCTGAGATGTGATATTCCTGGGTTAATTTCATTCTGATTTTTGTGTTAATGACATAATTAGAACACCCTACTGTCTTGTGAACACACATGGTTAGCCTATATCACTTCACACACACATACCCTCCACTATCAACTGTTATACACTAACTTTTCTCTTATACACACAAACTGAATTAAAACCTGAGATATGGTTACTAGTTTAAATTGGTTCCTGTTATGATAGAGTTAGTGTTTCCCTTCTTAACTGTAAACTGAGATTCCAGTTTGTTTACCTTTGATAACCTTGGGTTCTAACTGTTAAGTTGGGTATTATCTTGATTATAAACTGAATTCATTTCATGATTAGTGCTCTTCATAACCTGGGATAGCAGTTCCTGTTTTGAACTGTCCATACTTGATTTTATTGGACTGTGGATTGATATATGGGTTGTTCCTCACCATGGCTCACTCACACACTTTGTGAATCCCAGTTTTGTTCCTCACTGTATGCCCTCTTTGATCACACTTTTAGTTCAATGTTAGTTTTATACATGAAAGGATTTGTTTGGGAATTTGGGAATTAGTTTCATGAAAACAGTTTGCATATCCTGAGAATGAGAAAACCTGAGATTTACTCTTAAATCATATTGAATTGATTCCTTTCCTTTTCAAATTGGCAAATGCCCTGAGATTCACTGTATAACTGTAAATGAATGATTGGTTGGTTCAGTCCTTAGTACCACCCTAAACCAGTCCATAAGACAGCATAAAACCAGCCCCATAGCCTCCCCTTTCCTGTCACTTACCAGTCCTATATGGCTGTCCAAAATGGATAGCCATGTTGCCCATTTCAGCCTGCATTTTTCCAGTCCCCATAGCTCCTAAAACAGTCCACATTGCTCCCTTGTATCAGTCCAACAAGTCCCTAAAATAGCCCCTTGTAGCAGGCCCATTTCAGCCACAAACCAACCCATACCAGCCCTTTGTATTAGCCTAGATTTCAGTCCCTAAACCAATCCATATGGACAGCCCATTGACAGCATTTAGCAACCTCATTTCAGTCCTAAAAACCCACCCCAAAATCAGCCTACATATATATGTATTATAGGTGTTATATATGTATTATAGGTGTTATATATGTATATGTATATGGACCCATAGCCTATATATATTGTGTCCCATTGTATAGTGTGTGTGTAAGCTTAGTGTGTGTGTTTGTGAGCCTTGTATTTGAGTATGTGTGTGAGTTTATATAGGAGAACCTATATGTGTTTATATATGGGTGTATGAGTCTAGATATGGTATGTGTGTTCTCTGTGACTTGTGAGTGTGCTTGGTTGTTAGCCTAGGCTTGGTAAGGCCTAGTGAGACTTATTAGACTTATTTGAGTCAGTCTTGACCTAGTTGACCTAGTTTGACTAGTGTAGTTGACCAGAGTTGACCAAGAGTTGACTTTGGTCTAGATTGACCTAGATTCATGTAGTACGCATTATAGTGCATCATATTACCATTCTGGACTTGTTGTGACTTGTGTTGCTCTAACTAGAAGTCAGGTGCCTCATCTCGGACAGTACATTTTCACAGCTATTCAGATACCAGGCGAGTACATTCTCTGATCATTTCATATCCTGCTTAGAATTATTTCCTGCATTAAATTACTTTACTTGATACTGTCATGTTGGTCACACGGATTAGTACTATATGGATCCCTTCTTGAGATGTTATCCCTTCAGGGAGCATCGGGTACTCTATGTTCTGTACGTTTCACTTACATAGCGTATCATATGCTTCTTTGGTTCTTTGATCACTTGTAACATATACTCATATGATCACAGAGCCTTCTTTGAATCCTTATCCCATTTATTGGGTCTATCAGAATCCCCATTTTTGGGACTACTATGTATCACCTTCGGGGTCTATTACCTTCGGGGTCTATTACCTTCGGGGTCTACTACCCTTCGGGGGCTGTTACATAGAATCATAACATAACCTGTTTGGATCCTTGTGTATTAGTTGGGGGTACGGGAGAGTATAAATAGCCATGTGAACAATTTCCAAAGTAGAATAGCCATGTATGCCTCTTTAGTATAGCCATGTACAATCAAGCCGTTCACATGTCGACTTTGTGCTCTAAATCACTAGTCACTGGTAGCTCTTTACTTATAGTAGATATTTCTATTACAGTTCTCTCTCCCTGTTTACATACTATATTTCTTCAGTATCTATATCTTACTTTACTGCATGATTATATTTTCTAACCTGCTATGAACTGTTGAGATGTATTGTGCTCGCTCCCGTCCTGACTGGACCTGTTGAAAATTTTACAGAGGATGATGAGGAACCCTGCACCCCTTACTTGGAGCTTGCCTAGATGACACTCGCGACCTGGACCCCTGGGGAGGTTCAGGCAGCTACTGAGGATGGCACCCTTGCTTAGTATAGATAGCTCAGTCTGTTCTCTTTTCATGTTTAGCTGTTGTCTTATTTTCAGAGTTGTATATTCTTAGAGATATTGAAACTAGTAGATGTTGAGATTGTATTCATTCTATTGTGCCTCAGTTGAGGAGTTTCTTATCTATTTCATCGTGCTTCATTCTATCCTAGATTGTGATTGAGTTGTACCTCTGTGTTTGGCCTCCTTATGGAGAGTATTCACTACAACAAAAAACCCTTTTAATGACGCTCGATAAGGAGTTTTAATGACGGCTGATACATAAGCGTTATTAAGTTGAAAAATACTTTTTTTCTATGACGGTTTGGGCTAATTCTGGGCTTTTTATAACGTTTATAAAATAAAACGTTATTAATAGTTTAGAGCGGTGACAAACTTGTAATAAACTTTCTGTAATATATTTCATCCCTCCTCCGATTTTACTCAGAAGAACTCTCATTCTCCTTCTGCCCCCTCTTCCCTCCTCTCCCCAAACCCTAAAATTTCCCATCTCCTCCTTTCAATCTCCCACAAACCCTAACTCTAGGTCTCACTCTAAACCCTAGCTCTAGGTCTCACTCTAAGCCCTAAGCCCCCAACCCCTCCTCCCACGAACCCTAAGCCCTAAGCTCCCAACCCCTCGCTCATCGACGGAAGCGGCGGCAGCGGAACGATGTGGTGGGTCGAGGTCGTCCAGGCGTTGTGGCTTCGGGTTCAGAAGATCGGGGAGGTCGGTGCTCATGATGAGTGGGACGACGCTCGGTCGAGAACAGAAAGTGGAGTCGGAGGAGGGCTCGGGAAGGCGTGGGCTCGGGATCCGGTCGGGGTTGTCCTCGGCACGGAGACACGTCGGCATCGACGCTGGATCACGAACCCCATCTAGGTATCTACTCCCTCTATTTCTTTCGGTCGGTTCTGATGGGAAATTAGGTTAATTTTTTAATCTTTTGATACAGGAAAAGCTCCATACTAGATGCAGTAAAAAATGTTGATAAATCTGAGAATCCTAATTCCCATGCCAATGTGGTTTAAGAACAACCATATGCAACAAGGAGGGGGTCAAGAATTCTGAATTCAACAAATCTGTTCTCCTCTTCCCTATTTTATGTCCTGCACATAGACCCCCTATGCATTAGATCATTGCCCTATCTGCTGAACCCGAGCTCCCTCATCCTCAATTTTGTCATACGCCCGAGCCCCCAATCCCTGAAATCTGTTTAGTACCTGCTAGGTAGGTAGATAGTTACATAACCCTTAGATACTTCCAATCACTCGTTCACTAACACACGCTCTGCACTTTCCTGTTTAGTTTCAGGAATTGAACTCTCACCCCCAATCATGAAATCTAAACCATTATATCCACTGCACACTAGCTGCAAATCTTACAACCCGAGTCCCCCTCGCTGCAGCTGTTCCTATGCATTAAATCCAATATTGTTTCCCCCTTGCTCCTCACTACCTAGCTGTTGCATTCAGCAGACTTGGTAGTTCAGATTTCTGAAACATTGTATACTGAATGTGATTGTTTGTTGTATTCACTATATATCTATAAAAGTTTTAACAGAAAAATATTTACGTCTATTCTTTTGTCGCACTCCTGAACCGTGTTTAAAGCAAATATATTTATCCAGGAAGGGAGTCTGGTTCAAGCTAGCAATGAAGGAACTCGGTAACATCCATCCTACCCTCCTTTCATAACAATTAATGTATATCTAGTTTCTATGATGTCCAGATGATATCCTTGGGGTTTACTTGGCAAGTCTAGTCTAACATATTCCATTGTATACCAAGTGTCATTCCACATTCTAGTTTCTGTTCCACATACAATGCTAACATTATTTTGTATATATGACATTGGGTTCGCACATTTTAATTAGTGGACAACCATCTCAAGTTATTACTTAATTAGGTGCATGCTTCCTTTAACTTTTGGCTTAAAGCTATGAAAGAGAATTATTTCTTAAAATGTAACGTAAGTTATCAAAATATTAGAGAAAAAATCACCCAAAATTTGATCTTCTTTGTTCTCAAAGAGTAATTGTCAGAGGGAAGGAGAGCAGGTGGGGAGGTTATTGGGACGGGTTGTAAAAGAGGGATGGAATCATAGGATCAAAAGGGGACAAATAGGGAGAAATGGAAGGAAAGGGTTGACCAAGGGGCTAAAGTGGTGGTCACATTTCCTTTACTACTCAGAACATGCTGTGCATAAATCCTCCCAAATGTTGTGCCTATATTCTGTTCTCTGTGTGTAGAATTGCCCCTCTAAATTACTCCCCATTATCATCTGTTGTGCTCAGTATCTCAGGGTAGTCATCTCAGATCTGGTATAGATTCTAGGTTCTGTACAGAATAAGTCCTCTTCTCAAATTCTTTCAACAACATCCCCTACATGTTCCTCATTGATTTAGCTCACAACACTTCACTCTTGCACAAGCTCTCTAACCCACACTCACTCTATTTAAACACATGAAACTATCTAACACTTAACACAATCTAGCACTGACATGTTGAACTGCATGTTGCTCGTTGCCCAGTAAAATTTAAATACATTGTATTCTGGATCGTTCCTTACTTATTTCCTAAGGTTCTTGCTGTAGCAAGATATTCTCCTTCATATAGCTACATCTGCAGTTAAGCGTTTTATCGTAGGACCTTGTATTATTTGATAATGTAACTTCTATCAACTTTGTTGAATGAGGTCCTAAAGTGGATATGGACTGTTATAAGATATATGCGAACCTGTCAGACGGAAATTGCAATTAAATCGAATAATAGACTGTCAGTTCATGTTTGTGTGTTGTGCTAAAAGCTATTAGCATGTGAGGCAAAATTTAGACATTGCTGCTTGAGAAGATCAACCTAGTTTGTTTTACTCATTTCTCTTGATATTTCATGATTAGATTTGATTTTTAGGCCTGACAATTATATGGACTGATTTGGTTTTCCTCTTTTTCTCAGGATTTCACTGGTGTTCCGGCTGTCGTTGATCTTTCATGATTATTGGTTATGTGGCCAAGTTTTGATGTGGACAATTTTGGTAGTTGTAAATATCTATATGTATTTGGATATTCTATTTTGATAATGTAATGAAGATGTTGATATGTACTCTATTTTGAGAAATGTAATAAAGATGGTGATATATAATGTTAACTTTTTGGAATGTAATATATACTGTGCAGTATAGAGCATTATAAATATGCTAATTTGAATAGTATAAAGTGTTATAAATGTGCTGCATTGAGCCTATACATATTATCTATTTATGACGTTTTAAAATTGTTCTGAATTGTGCACTATATATTAACTATTCATAACGTTTTTATAGAAACTATTCATGACGGTTATTTTATGACGCTTTTAAAAAATATTTATAACACCCGTTTTTATAACGGTTGCTGTGGAAAAAAAAGCGTCTTGGTTAGTCATTAATGACGGTTTTTAGTCGTCATTAAAAGGGTTTTTTGTTGTAGTGATTTTATATCATGTTAGTTATAGTTCATGACCTAGAACAGCGTTCTACCGTCGACATTGCGACGTAGGCTGGGCGCTGTTACGTGCTCGTACCCTCACAGTGGGTGCGGGTCGTGACACGTTTTTAGTGGTGGCCCATGCAGGTCGAGTTTGTGTAGTGGTATTCGAACTAGAGTACCACTACAGCCTGCAGTAGGATTAGGAGTTTGTGTAGTGGTATTCGAACTAGAGTTTGTGTAGTGGTATTCGAACTAGAGTACGAACTAGAGTACCACTACTTGTACTTTTCTTCCATTTTCTTATGTTCTGATATGCTGGCTTTTGTTCTTATTTCGTGGCCTCCTTTGTGGCACTTGCTCTTTCTGGGGTTTGACCCAGCTGGTTTTGTGTGGCCAGATTTTGGAGCAGCACCCGAGGATCTACCGAACTTCCAGTCCAATGGTGACAACTAGACGGAACCCGGGCCAAGAGTGGGTTTTTTCCTTTTTGATTTGCCCACTGCATTGTAAAATTATTCTTTTGAGGCGTTTAGCCGACGAGCACCTGTTAGCTCGATGCACATTTACTTACTGTCTGCCTACGGGCTGTAAATATGATTAACAAATCCTAGGGTTGATCATGTATGACTGAACTCTTGCTAGTCCTCGTATTTTGTATGACTAGCTTCATGATCAACTGAATATGTAATATTTAGGACGTCTTTTATTGTGTATTTGGTGATCTAACATCTTGTAACTCTTATTACTTGCTTGGGATTGAGACAATAGGCTTGTTCATGACCTTAAGAGACTGTTGGCTTGCAGTGAACCCTCATATATCTAGACAGCCGTGACCGTATAGCGAGGTGGATTCCATTTCTATATACGTAGCTGGCTATGCCCGCCCCCGCTCTCCAGTATTCTGGTTCTGGGGCGTGACATGGTTTAAGTGGTGGCCCATGCAGGTCTTGTAAATCAAGATATGTGAGGGTTTACCAGATAGATGTCTCAATCAGTACTCGTCCTTGATCTCTGATCATATTCTCTGAATCCCTGAATTCTTGTCCTGATTATATGCTTGTATCGTTGATCCGTCCTGGTCCTTTCCTTATTGTTTCCTGTGTCGTCTTCTTCAGCGGCATTGTACCTGGCCCTACCGACCAGCGAGGTGGAGCACTTCCCTTGGACCCGCAGCAACCCGGAGATCAAGTCCAGCATTCCGGAGTAGCCTCCAGAGTTGTGCCTACTGGAAGGGAGTCACCAGTTCCGCCCGTCCAGCCTGCAGATCCGGACGATGGCACCTTGGTAGGTCTCATTAGGACCTTGATAGCTTCCCAGGATCGTCGCGGAGATGCCTTGCACCAGGCGGTAGCAGATGCTTTGACCAGGGGCGGTCATCCAGGGAACAGCGCGGCCAACAGCTTCAAGCGCCTGAACCCTCTATTCTTCGACAGCAGCGAAGATGCGATTGCCGCGGACGCTTGGCTTCAGGATACCGAGGTGATTCTGGAAGCAGCCAGGACACCTGAGAATGAGAAGGTGGCGGTGGTACGCCTGCACTTGTTAGACTTGGCTCGCAGTTGGTGGGCGGCGCAAGCCATGGGATTAGTGGCACCCATTGCTTGGGCGGTATTTAGAGAAAGATTCCAGATAAAGTATTTTGATACGGTGGCTCGGTACGACCTGCAGACGAGATTTACCAACTTGAAGCAAGGAGGCAGAACGGTCGACAGTTATGCATATGAGTTTTCTAGACTCAGTAGGTTTGCCCCCACCTCGATGGCGACCGAGTTTGATAGGGCCCAGCGGTTCCAGCAGGGACTGCATTTGGAGATCTTGTTGGCAGTCGAGCAGTTCGAGCACCAGACGTTCGATACGGTATTGAGAGCTGTCACGCCCCAGAACCAGAATACTGGAGAGTGGGGGCGGACATAGCCAGCTACGTATAATGAAATGGAATCCTTCTCACTATACGGTCACGGCTGTCTAGAAATATGAGGGTTTATCTACAAGCCAACAGTCTCTTAAGGTCAGAAATTATCCTATTGTCTCAATCTCAACCAACTAATAATAATCACAAGATATCAGATCACCAAATATACAATTGTAAGGCGTCCCAAACATTACATATCCAGATGATCATGAACCTAGTCATACAAAATGTAAGGACTAGCAAGAGTTAAGTCATGCATGATCAACCTCGAGTTGCCAATCATGTTTACAGCCCGTAGACAGACAGAAAGTAAAGTACATCGAGCTAACAGGTGCTCGTCGGCTAAATGTCTCAAAAGAATAATGTACAATTACAGTGGAAGAACAAAAGAAATCCACTCGTTGCCAGGATTCCCTCTAGTGGTCACCATCTGGCTAGAAAGCAGGTAGATCCTTTGCTGCTGCTCCGGTATCTGGCCATACAAAACCAGCTGGGTCAGACCCCAGAAAGAGCAAGTGCCACAAGGGAGGCCACAAAATAAGAACTAAAGCCAGCAATTAGCACAATAATATAATAACATAATAAGAGATAGTAATTTAAGAAAAAGCATAATAGGAGAATATAAAAGATAATCTTGTACAGAATCAAAAAAAAAGGCAGAACATATGGAAAGCATGACAGGATGATATACGATGAGATAACCATGGGACTATTCAGATAACCAGGTTACAACCCGTAAACCAAACAAGGACCGAGGTTGTAACCCTTCGTCTGAACAGAACTTGGTTTCTCCCACCATTTATCGGCAAGGTAAATATAAGAAATCTGGTCATGCAATTATTCATGATATAGAATTAAGATAAAGCACGAGTAAGCGTGTCATGTCAGAAATTGTACAGGATCAGGACGAGACAAGGCTGGACTAGACCCCATCCAATCAATCACGGCCAAGCAATAAATACGGCTTGCTACTTTAACTAACTAGGGTTATCACAGGCCTAGTTACTAGCAAGATGCAATAAGAATTCCAAGTCCGGTTACCTGTTTGTTACTACCTGAGTGGTCCCAGCAAGAAAAGGAAAAGATAGCAGGATATAGCAGACACACTGTAGTAAGATACATGTATCCTAAGGTACCATACTCGACGGCGGGCTGGAAGTGCGCTCATCTCGACGGATAGCAACAATTCCCAAGTATATATATATATAAGGCCGGGACCAAAGGGGCAACGGGTAACTGGGAAATTCTCCATGAACTATTTGATTAATCTAGTCATTAATCCTAGCCATATTCTGTATGAATCCCTGACTGTGGGAAACCAGGGATTCATGCCCTAGACATGATGCAAGACAAGACAGGTTCATTTGTACAAACACATTCACCCACGGTGTCAAGGCCATTTATTCTTGTCAAGTCGTGTTAGCCGTCGCAACAGCGTTAAGTTATCAAGTCATGCTACAAGTTACAAGTCAAGTCAAGTCAAGTCAAGAGTGCGCCGCCACGGGCCACTATCAAGTTATCAAGTCACAAGGATTAATTACAAGTTACAAGTTAGGTGTGCATCCACCGGGTCACTAGCAAGGAGGTCAGAGAATACCAGAATCATAATTCACAGAAAATCCCGAAAACAGTACTAGTCATAAACAATTACTAGAAAACCGTGTTAGGCCGTGTCGGGTCAAGATAGTAGTGCTGTGTTGAACAGATCTCAGGAAAACCAAATCCACAAAAGAAACCAAGTCAAGAAATAAAATCAATACTCCAAAAGCTAATGGGTTAAGCAAGGGGTTCAGGGTGCAGCGTACGCACAAGACACGCACGCAGGAGAGCTGCATACGTGAAAAGTCACGCACGCAGGAGTGCTGCATACGTGAAAAGTCACGCACGCAGGAGAGCTGCGTACGTAAAAAGTCACGCACGCAGGAGAGGAAAAGTCACGCACGCAAGAGAGCTGCATACGTGAAAAGTCACGCACGCAGGAGAGGAAAAGTCACGCACGCAAGAAAGTTGCATACGTGAAAAGTCACGCACGCAGGAGAGAAAAAGTCACGCACGCAAGAGAGCTGCATACGTGAAAAGTCACGCACGCAGGAGAGCTGCATACGTGAAAAGTCACGCAAACAGGAGAGCTGCGTACGTGAAAAGTCACGCAAGCAGGAGAGCTGCGTACGTGAAAAGTCACGCACGCAGGAGAGGAGCGTACGTGCAAAAGCACGCAAGCCAGAGAGCTGCGTACGTGCAAAAGCACGCAAGCAGAGAGCTGCGTACGTGAAAAGTCACGCAAGCAGGAGAGCTGCGTACGTGAAAAGTCACGCACGCAGGAGAGGAGCGTACGTGCAAAAGCACGCAAGCCAGAGAGCTGCGTACGTTCAAAAGCACGCAAGCGGAGAGCTGCGTACGCGTAAAAACACGCACGCAGGGTCTGGGTCTTCTTCTCCATGGCTGAGAAGAAGCTCCAATGGCTCCAAAACTTCAAGGCATCACAACTTGGCCATCCGAACTCCAAATCCAGATTTCCAAAGTTCCAACTGGGGTGGAATTGAACTCTCTTCCACAAGGAAACATCAAAACTCATAAAAATCCAACCTAAATAGACCAAAACCATACAAAACCGAAAATAGAGAAAACTTAGATCTAGAACAATGGAGACTCCAAATCACAAAATGCTAAGTTCTAATGTTGATCACCATGTCCTAATCTAGTAAATGGACAAATAAAAGAGGGTTCTCATGTGGTGGCAAGGTGCACTTGCCTATGGGTGTGGAGAGTTGTGTGGAGGAAGAAGAAAAAGAAGAAATTAATGGAGGAGGTAATGAAGAGAGAGAGTGTTAGGTGGGGATTATAAAGAGGATGGGATGTGGTGTGTTGAGGGTGGAGCATAGGTTAAGGTGTTCCAATACACATTAAACCAAACCAAACCAACCCAAACCAATTAAAACCGAGCCATGACAAAACCCAAAATACGAGAAATACCGAAATTCCACAAGTTGAGAAAAATAAAAATACATGCTAAAATCCAGATACGAGTATAAATACGAAATACGGAAAATACAAAAAGTGAGGGTGACAACTCTACCCACCTTAAAAGAATTCCATCCTCGGAATTTAATCAAGGAGCTAGAGATTGCCACGACAAGCTACACTAAGCACAGGCAAGCTACACTAAGCAGTTCAATCATACAATCATACAATGCAAGCAAGGAAGGGAAAACGTAAGGCATAATAAAGATATTATACCTCACGAGTCAAACAGGTAGGGATATCGTGATCGGATGTCAACCTCACACTCCCACGTTTGACTCTCCCAAGGAGCGATGAACTCAAGCAACATGAACTAAACTGATAGTCTTGCGCTTGAGGTCTCTCTCCTTGGCCAAACAGGGACACGGGCCTTTCCTCATACGAAAAGGTTAAAGGCTATTGGTACCAACCTTTTCGAATGATCTAGGAAATGGCTCGGGCCCGGGATATACCGTTGTAATTAGGATACATGAAATATGACATGTGTCCCGCATAACGACGGTGGAAAGCAAGACAATAGGACACAGATACCTCTCTGCCGATTCTGGATCTGGGCCTGGGCCAGGGCGAACTGTTGAGGTCTCTGTTGCTGGAAGGTCTGGGCCTGAGACGGTAATGGACCCGGGAACGGAAGCTGTTGTGGTTGGTGAACTGGAACTGGTTCTGGTGCTGGTGCTGGTCCCATAACCGAGGGACTAGTTACTGTCGACGATGATCTGTTTCTGAACGGACAAGATCCTATCATGTGGTTAGGCGAACCACAAACCAAGCACAATCCCTGTGCTCTGCGACACTCAGTAACAACATGCCCCGGCTTCCCGCAATGAGAACAACCCGTTGCGAAAGGCCGCTTCTGCTTCTGCTGCTGGGGATAGGTCGGGGCAGAATGCTGCAAGGAGGTAACCGAATCTGTTCTCGTAGCTCCAATGGTCAGGGCCCTAGCTGCTGGGGTCGGTGCTGAGGATTGGTTCATCTGGTCGTGAGACCGTTTTCGATCTCCGGTCCGGTCCGCTATCCTTCGGGAAGTGTACTCATACCTCCTCGCTGCTCGCAAGACGACATCAAAAGTTCTGTGCTCGAACTGCTCTACTGCCAGTATGATCTCCAAGTGGAGCCCCTGCTGAAATCGTTGTGCTCTGTCTAGCTCGGTTGCCACCAAGGTGGGAGCAAACCGACTCAACCTTGAAAACTCGGCCGCATATCCGTCGACCGTCCTGTTCATCTGCCAGAGATTACTAAACCTGGTCTGCAGGTCATACCTAGCCACTGCGTCGAAGTACTTGGTCTGAAACATATTACTGAATACCGCCCACATGACAGGCGTACCCAAACTCGCTGCTTGCATAGCCCACCAGCTGCGGGCTAGATCTAGTAACTGCAGGCGCACCACTGCCACTTTCTCTGCTTCAGGGGTCCTGGCTGCCTCCAAGATAACTTTAATGTCCTGTAGCCAGGCATCTGCAGCAATAGCATCCTCGCTGCCGTCGAAGAAGGGAGGGTTCAGGCGCTTGAAATTGTTGACCACACTGTTCCTTCGAGGACCAATTCCGCTCATAGCATCTTGTACTGCTTGCTGCAAGGCATTACCTCGACGATCCTGAGACGCAAACAACTCACGGATGAGCCCTATCAAGACCCCATCCTCTGACCCTGCTGGCTGAACTGGCTGGACTGGGGGCTCTGGTTCTCCAGAAGGCATGGCTCGAGAGGCGGCTGCTGAGGACTGATCTTGATCTTCTTGATGTTGCTGGTCTGCCGGCCGAACTTCTTTTGGCTGATCAACAAGAATGATGCCACTGAAGCAATGACGTCAGAAATATTAAGGAAGGACCAGGATAGAACAATGATGCAAGCATGTTATCAAGTCAGGGATCCAAAGAGATAAGAAGATACGAGTGGAGATCAAAGGCGAGTACAGATTGAGACATCTATCCGGTAGACCCTCATATTTCTTGATTGACAAGACCTGTATGGGCCACCACTTAAACCATGTCATGCCCCAGAACCAGAATACTGGAGAGCGGGGGCGGACATAGCCAGCTACGTATAATGAAATGAAATCCATCTCACTATACGATCACGGCTGTCTAAAAATATGAGGGTTTATCTACAAGCCAACAGTCTCTTAAGGTCAGAAATTATCCTATTGTCTCAATCTCAACCAAATAATAATAATCACAAGATATCAGATCACCAAATATACAATTGTAAGGCGTCCCAAACATTACATATCCAGATGATCATGAAGCTAGTCATACAAAATGTAAGGACTAGCAAGAGTTAAGTCATGCATGATCAACCTCGAGTTGCCAATCATGTTTACAGCCCGTAGACAGACAGAAAGTAAAGTGCATCGAGCTAACAGGTGCTCGTCGGCTAAATGCCTCAAAAGAATAATGTACAATTACAGTGGAAGAACAAAAGAAACCCACTCGTTGCTAGGATTCCCTCTAGTGGTCACCATCTGGCTGGAAAGCAGGTAGATCCTTTGCTGCTGCTCCGGTATCTGGCCATACAAAACCAGCTGGGTCAGACCCCAGAAAGAGCAAGTGCCATAAGGGAGGCCACAAAATAAGAACTAAAGCCAGCAATTAGCACAATAATATAATAACATAATAAGAGATAGTAATTTAAGAAAAAGCATGATAGGAGAATATAAAAGACAATCTTGAACAGAATCAAAAAAAGGCAGAACATATGGAAAGCATGACAGGATGATATACGATGAGATAACCATGGGACTATTCAGATAACCAGGTTACAACCCGTAAACCAAACAAGGACCGAGGTTGTAATCCTTCGTCTGAACAGAACTTGGTTTCTTCCACCATTTATCGACAAGGTAAATATAAGAAATCTGGTCATACAATTATTTATGATATAGAATTAAGATAAAGCACGAGTAAGCGTGTCATGTCAGAAATTGTACAGGATCAGGACGAGATAAGGCTGGACTAGACCCTATCCAATCAATCACGGCTAAGCAATAAATACGGCTTGCTACTTTAACTAACTAGGGTTATCACAGGCCTAGTTACTAGCAAGATGCAATGAGAATTCCAAGTCCGGTTACCTGTTTGTTACTACCTGAGTGGTCCCAGCAAGAAAAGAAAAAGATAGCAGGATATAGCAGACGTACTGTAGTAAGATACATGTGTCCTAAGGTACCACACTCGACGGCGGGCTGGAAGTGCGCTCATCTCGACGGATAGCAACAATTCCCAAGTATATATATATATATAAGGCCGGGACCAAAGGGGCAACGGGTAACTGGGAAATTTTCCATGAACTATTTGATTAATCTAGTCATTAATCCTAGCCATATTCAGTATGAATCCCTGACCGTGGGAAACCAGGGATTCATGCCCTAGACATGATGCAAGACAAGACAGGTTCATTTGTACAAACACATTCACCCACGGTGTCCAGGCCATTTATTCTTGTCAAGTCGTGTTAGCCGTCGCAACAGCGTTAAGTTATCAAGTCATGCTACAAGTTACAAGTCAAGTCAAGTCAAGTCAAGAGTGCGCCGCCACGGGCCACTATCAAGTTATCAAGTCACAATGATTAATTACAAGTTACAAGTTAGGTGTGCACCCACCGGGTCAATAGCAAGGAGGTCAGAGAATACCAGAATCATAATTCACAGAAAATCCCAAAACCAATACTAGTCATAAACAATTATTAGAAAACCGTGTTAGGCCCTGTCGGATCAAGATAGTAGTGTTGTGTTGAACAGATCTCAGGAAAACCAAATCCACAAAAGAAACCAAGTTAAGAAATAAAATCAATACTCCAAAAGCTAATGGGTTAAGCAAGGGGTTCAGGGTGCAGCGTACGCACAAGACACGCACGCAGGAGAGCTGCATACGTGAAAAGTCACGCACGCAGGAGAGCTGCATACGTGAAAAGTCACGCACACAGGAGAGCTACGTACGTGAAATGTCACGCACGCAGGAGAGGAAAAGTCACGCACGCAAGAGAGCTGCGTACGTGAGAACTCACGCACGCAGGAGAGGGAAAGTCACGCACGCAAGAGAGCTGCATACGTGAAAAGTCACGCACGCAAGAGAGCTGCATACGTAAAAAGTTACGCACGCAGGAGAGGAAAAGTCACGCATGCAAGAGAGATGCATACGTGAAAAGTCACGCACGCAGGAGAGCTGCATACGTGAAAAGTCACGCAAGCAGGAGAGCTGCGTACGTGAAAAGTCACGCAAGCAGGAGAGCTGCGTACGTGAAAAGTCACGCACGCAGGAGAGGAGCGTACGTGCAAAGCACGCAAGCCAGAGAGCTGCGTACGTGCAAAAGCACGCAAGCAGAGAGCTGCGTACGTGAAAAGTTACGCAAGCAGGAGAGCTGCGTACGTGAAAAGTCACGCACGCAGGAAAGGTGCGTACGTGCAAAAGCACGCAAGCCAGAGAGCTGCGTACGTGCAAAAGCACACAAGCAGAGAGCTGCGTACACGTAAAAACACGTACGCAGGGTCTGGGTCTTCTTTTCCATGGCTGAGAAGAAGCTCCAATGGCTCCAAAACTTCAAGACATCACAACTTGGCCATCCGAACTCCAAATCCAGATTTCTAAAGTTCCAACTGGGGTGAAATTGAACTCTCTTCCACAAAAAAACATCAAAACTCATAAAAATCCAACCTAAATAGACCAAAACCATACAAAACCGAAAATAGAGAAAACTTAGATCTAGAACAATGGAGACTCCAAATCACAAAATGCTAACTTCTAATGTTGATCACTATGTCCTAATCTAGTAAATGGACAAATAAAAGAGGGTTCTCATGTGGTGGCAAGGTGCACTTGCCTATGGGTGTGGAGAGTTGTGTGGAGGAAGAAGAAGAAGAAGAAATTAATGGAGGAGGTAATGAAGAGAGAGAGTGTTAGGTGGGGATTATAAAGAGGGTGGGATGTGGTGTATTGTGGGTGGAGCATAGGTTAAGGTGTTCCAATACACATTAAACCAAACCAAACCAACCCAAACCAATTAAAACCGAGCCACGACAAAACCCAAAATACGAGAAATACCGAAATTCCACAAGTTGAAAAAAATAAAAATACATGCTAAAATCCAGATACGAGTATAAATACGAAATACGGGAAATACAGAAAATGAGGGTGACAAGAGCAGCTAGGAGGCATGAGTATACCTCATAGAGGATCGTGGATAGGACCGGAGGTAGAAAACGATCACACAACCAGATGCAGCAATCATCGGCTCCAGCCCCGGCCGTAAGAGGTTTGACTATTGGAACTCCGAGGCGGGCGGCCTCAGTGACGTCGGTTCAGCATTCAACCCCGACATACCTGCAGCAGCAGAAGCAGACTTCCACAATGGGATGTTTTTATTGTGGGAAGCCAGGACACGTGGTGGCAGACTGTCGCAGGGCACAAGGATTGTGCCTGGCTTATGGAGCGACAGATCACAAGATAGGAGCCTGCCCGAATAGGGGTAGTTCATCCTCTTCTAACCTAACCAGTCCATCGATTAGGGGACCAGCACCTATGCAGCAGCAGCAGTACCCGAGGCCATTGTTGCCTCAGGCCCAGGCGTTTCATCAGCAGAACCAGCAGCAGTATACCCAAGCCCAAGTGCAGAGTAGGCAGAGAGATTTCCAGCAGAGAGGACCCGCAGCTAGAGGACAGGGTCAGGCCATGATGATGGCTATGGAAGAAGAAGTTGCACCATGTGAGGTAGTGGCAGGTACTATTCTCGTCAACTCCTTTCCAGCATCGGTATTATTTGATTCTGGTACATCGTATTCATTCATGTCTGCACGATTCACGACACGGATAGGATTGGAGCCTGAGTCATTATCAGTGAGGCTCAATATACTTACTGGTAATGGTCTTGTGGGAGTAGATCGAGTGTTTTCCTCGTGTCGGATCGTAGTTAGCGGTAGAGAGTTCTCCTCTAGGTTTATAGAGTTCCCTATGACAGACTATGATGTAGTCCTAGGCATGGATTGGTTGAGGAACCAGTATGCTAGGATAGACTACCATGTTGGCAGGGTTGTCTTTAGTATTCCAGGCGAGCCAGAGTTTTCATTTTCTAGAGGCGCAGTGGAACCATCTTCCCCAGTATTGTGGATGGCAGTAGCAGCAGTACAGTTACCCCGAATAGTTGAAGAGTTTTCAGATGTCTTCCCAGAAGAACTTTCAGGGATGCCGCCAGAGCGGGAGATCGAGTTCACTATAGACTTGATTTCCGGGACAGCACCAGTATCAGAGCGAGTCTACATAATGGCACCTTCAGAGTTAGAGATTTTGTACAAGATGATTGAAGAACTCAGGACCAAGGTATTCATTCGTGCAAGTGGATCGCCTTGGGGAGCCCCGATGCTTCTTGTGAAAAAGAAGGATGGTACGTCCAGGTTATGTGTAGATTATTGTACCTTGAACTCGATGACAATCAAGAACAGATACCCTCCCCCGAGGATAGATGACTTGTTTGATCAACTCAAGCGGGCTTCAGTGTTTTCGAAGATAGACTTGAGGTTAGGATACCACCAGATCAGAGTCAGAGAGCAGGACAACACAAAGACAGCATTTAGATCGAGATATGGGTATTGGGAGTTCCTTGTTATGCCCTTTGGGGCGACCAATACGTCGGCTGTATTCATGGACCTCATGAATCGTATTTTTATGCCTTACTTGGATCAGTTCGTGATCGTGTTCCTAGATGATATCCTGGTCTACAGCAAGAGCACAGCAGAGCATGAGCAGCATCTCAGAATCGTCCTTCAAACGCTTAGAGAATATCAGTTGTATGCCAAGTTCAGTAAATACGAGTTCTGGCTCGATCGTATATCATACTTGGGTCATATCATTACTCGAGGAGGAGTAGAAGTGGATCCTCAGAAGATCGTGGCTATCGAGACATGGCCAGTACCTAGTTCAGCGGCAGAGGTTCGCAGCTTCCTTGGATTGGCCGGCTACTACCGGCGATTCATTTCAGATTTTGCAAGGATTTCAGCGCCGATGACCCAGTTGACCCGCAAGGATGTGCAGTTTGCTTGGACAGCAGAGTGCCAGGAATCATTTGAGAAGTTGAAGCGAGGTTTGATAACGGCTTCCATTCTCATACTTCCAGATGGGACCGGAGGATTCACAGTTTATTGTGACGCTTCAGACAGAGGATTGGGGTATGTCTTGATGCAGCATGGGAAGGTAATATCTTATGCATCATGTCAACTTCGTGATCATTAGAAGAATTACCCGACCCACGACTTGGAACTGGCAGCAGTAGTGTTTGCACTTAAGCTTTGGCGGTACTACTTGTACGGAGATAGAGTGGAGATATTTACTGATCACAAGAGCCTAAAGTATGTTTTCACCCAGAAGGACCTTAACATACGGCAGAGAAGATGGCTTGAGCTATTGGTGGACTACGATATAGATTTGCAGTATCATCCAGGGAAGGTCAACGTTGTAGCAGATGCGTTAAGCAGGAGAGCCGGAGTTTACTTCCTAACGGCGCAACCAGAGTTATTGGCAGATCTTCATAAGATGGGAATTGAAGTGGTTCTTCCTACCAAGGTAGCGTTGATGGCCAGTCTACAGGTTCAGTCCAGCATAGTTAAGAGGATCCAGATGGCGCAGTCTACAGATTCCAAGCTTCAGCGACTCAGAGCAGAATGTGAGGCAAGAAGAAGGCCATAATTGCGCATTCATGAAGATGGTACACTTCGGTACGGTACTCGTCTTTGTGTACCCAGTGGAGATATCAGACAGAAGGTCATGGCAGAAGCTTACAGTTCACAGTATTCTATTCATCCCGGTGGCACGAAGAGGTACCGTGATATTCGTCAGCATTTCTGGTAGAATGGCATGAAGAGGGAGATAGCCCGGTTTGTCTCTCGGTGTTTGGTTTGCCAGCAGGTTAAAGCTGAACATCAGAGGCCCGCTGGACTTCTTCAGCCCTTGTCGATTCCAGAATAGAAATGGGAGCATGTGACCATGGATTTTGTGACTGGATTGCCTAGATCCCCAGCTGGTCGAGATGCTATTTGGGTTATAGTTGACAGGCTCACGAAGGTGGCTCATTTTCTTCCATTCAGAGTTGGTCAGTCTACGGCCCAGTTGGCAGAGATGTACCTCAGGCAGATTGTCAGGCTTCATGGTGTGCCCGTCAGTATCATCTCGGACCGAGATTCAAGGTTTACATCACACTTTTGGCATAGCCTACAAGAGAGTTTGGGAACTCATCTCCAGTTCAGTTCAGCATATCATCCGCAGACAGATGGTCAGTCGGAGCGTACAATCCAGACTCTTGAAGATATGTTGAGATCTTGTGCACTTGACTTTGGTGGTTTGTGGAAAGATCACCTGTACCTGGTGGAGTTCTCGTACAACAACAGTTTCCAGGCCAGTATTCAAATGGCCCCGTTCGAGGCACTGTATGGTAGGAAGTGCAGATCCCCGCTAGCATGGGATGATGTTGGAGAGAGGTAGATGCTCGATCCAGAAATGATTTCCCAGACAGTTGAAGTAGTCAGAAAAGTCAGGGATCATCTTCGAGTTGCCCAAGATCGCCAGGGGCATTGGGCCGATGCCCATCGGCGTCCCTTAGAGTTTGCTATCGGCGACCACGTATTCCTTAGGATCTTGCCTAACCATGGCGTCATTCGCTTTGGCGTGCGAGGAAAGCTTAGTCCTAGGTATATAGGGCCGTTCGATATCCTGGAGCGAGTAGGAGATGTATCCTATCGTCTCGCTCTTCCGCCGTCGCTAAGTAAGGTGCATGATGTATTCTATGTGTTCCAATTACGACGGTACATCCCGGACCCGAGCCATATTGTAATGTCTGTGTTCGTATTACGTATTTGGAATACGTATACGTATTTTATCTTGTATTTTCATATCTCCTTGGTTTGGTTTGGCTTGGTCTCCTTGGGGTTGGTTTGGTTCGGCTAGGCTTTGTTGCCTTGGTTCATCAAGAACCAAGGGGTGAACCCCCTACCTACCACCACCATCCCCATTTATTAGCCCCTCTTCATTCTCTCTCTTCATTAACCTCTTCTTCTTCTTCCATTTACTTTTTCACCTGCCAGAGAGAGAGAGAGGTCTAGGCAAGTGCAACTTGCTTCATGGAGGAACTCCAATTTTTTTGCTTCAATCTCTTCCTTACAGCATTCTAACTTACTTTAGAACTTGGCATTTTCACTTTCCATGGCTAGATTCTTGTAGATCTATATTTACTTTATTTTTGAAATTCTTGGGTTTGATCTACTTAATCTTGCTATTTCCGAGTTTTGATGGTTCCATGTTGTAGAGAATTTTGTTCTACCCCATTTTGACCTATAAAAGTTCAGATTTGGACTCCGGATGAGGATTTTATGGAGCTTGAGAACTTGACTCTCATGGTGTTCTTCTTCTCAGAATTTTGGAGAAGATGAACTGTGCTTGACTTGACCGCATGAATATTTTATGAGGCAAGTAAATTCCCTAGCCGCATGAATTAAGCTGACCGCATGAACCCCTAACCGCATGGTAGCACTTGACCGCATGAACCGTCATGCGGCGAGTCTTCCAGCCGCATAAGACTCAACTCAGCCAGCCGCATGAGGCTCTTGTTCTTTTAGCCGCATATGGACCCACTTTCTGAGAGCCGCATAAGGCTCCTGTCCCTTTAGCCGCATGCGCCCCCTTGCCCTTGCAGTCGCATATGCGCCCACCACATCGAGCCGCATGGAACTCCACTTGACCCCGGTCGCATATACCTGATTGTTAGCCAGCCGCATGAGGCCCAGTCCTTCCTGGCCGCATAGATTTCCAGCAACCCTGAGCTGCATGCGCCTTGGGCTTCCTTCTAGCCGTATGAAGCCGTGCGCCTGCTCCATGTTGAACCCAAACCCTTGGCCGCATGGAACCACATTGATTCAGCCGCATGGGCTGTTCTCTTCCAGCCGCATGAGATCATTCCTGGCCGTATAATAGTGGCCCGTCGTGGTGCACTCCTGACTAGTACACTTAACATGATGACCTGACATAAACTATCTTGAACAACTGTTGCGACGGCTACCTGACATGATATGACCTGACAAGAATGAACAACCTGGACACCGTGGACGATTGTGCTTGTACAAATAAACCAGTCCTGTCTTGCATCATATCTAGGATGGGACTCCTGAGTACCACGGTCAGGAGTACCCACTAAAATGGATTAAGGTTAATAACTAGAATTACACACTAGTCATGAAGAGATCTCCCAGCTACAGGCAATCCCGTTACCTGGGCGCGTCTTGGGATCTGTAGCCTGCCGTCGAGTAGGGCACATTTCCAGCACACTGTCATGTGTTGCATCCTTCAAGCTACCTAAGGGTACATGCATTTCCTGGACGATGTACCCACCTGAATTTAACCTTAATCTTTCAACCCGGGTAACCTGGATGGTCTGCAGGACTTGTGGCTGTGGAATAATCTCATTGTATCTTGCTAGTAACTAGGTCTGTGATAACCCTAGTTAGTTAAAGTATCAAGCCGTAGTCATTGCGTGACCGTGATTGATTGAATGGGAATAATCTGTCTAGTCTTGATCCTGTATAAATTGTTACATGTCCTGATTTTCTTACATTACCCTGCTGATAAATAGGAGAAACCAAGTTCGGTTCAGATGAAGGGTTACAATTCCGGTCCTTGTTTGGTTTAAGGATTGTAACCTGGTTATCTGAATGGTCCCATGGTTATCTTACCGTATATCCTCGTGATGTTATATTTTCTCCAGTTTTACTATTTATTACTTTCTATTGTGTTAATTGCTGGTTTTAGTTCCTAAGTGAAGCCTCCTTTGTGGTACTTGCTTTTTCTGGGGTCTGACCCAACTGGTTTTGTATGGCCAGATTTTGGAGCAACTCCAGAGGATCTACCGACCTTCCAGACAGATGGTGGCCACTAGACGGAACCCTGACAATGAGTGGGTTTATTTTTGATCTCCCACTTTATTGTAAATATATTCTTTTAAGGCGTTTAGCCGACGAGCACCTGTTTAGCTCGATTGCACTTATTTACTGTCTGCCTACGGGTTGTAACATGATTGACGGATCCTAGGGTTGATCATATATGACTAAACTCTTGCTAGTCCTGACATTTTGTAATGACTAGCTTCATGATCAGCTGAATATGTAATGTTTGGGACGCCTTACTATTATATATTTAATGATCATACATCTTGTAATTCTTACTTACTTGCTTGTGATTGAGACAATAGGCTTGTTCATGACCTTAAGAGACTGCTGGCTTGTAGTTAAACCCTCATGTATCTAGACAGTCGTGACCATATAGCGAGGTGGGTTGCACTACAATATACGTATCTGGCTATGTCTGCCCTCGCTCTCCAGTATTCTGGTTCTGGGCTTGATACATATCCTAGACCATTCGAAATTGGTTGTTGGTACCAACCTTTCGTATGAGGAGAGGCCTCTGTCTATATTGGACCGGAGAGAGAAGATACTCAAGAACAAGACTATTAGCTTAGTCCGTGTTGCTTGGGGTTATCACTCTCTAGGTGTGTCAACATGAGAGCGTGAGGACGACATTCGATCGCGATATCCCGACTTGTTTGACTCGTAAGGTATAATGTATTCCTTATGCCTTATGCTTTCCATCCCTTGCTTGCATGTATGATTGTATGATTGAACTGCTTAGTGTAGTTGTTGGTGCTTAGTGTAGATTGCCGTGGCAGTCTCTAGCTCCTTGATTAAATTCCGAGGACGGAATTCTTTTAAGGTGGATAGAGTTGTCACCCCCATTTCCCGTATTTCGTATTCATGCTCGTAGTTGGATTTTGGCATGTATTTTTATTTTTTTCTCGACTTGCAGAATTTTAGGTTTTCTCGTATTTTAGGTTTCGGCTCGGCTCGGTTTTAGTTGGTTTGGTTTGGTTTGGTTTGATTTTAAGCCCAAAGGAACACCTTAGCTATACGCCACCCTCATTCCACCACAACCCACCCTCATTAATATCTCTACCAACATTCTATCTCCTCATTACTCTTCCATTAATTTTCCATCATCTTCTTCCTTCTTCCACACAACACCCCACCCATAGGCAAATGCACCTTGCCATAAAACAAGAACCCATTTTGATTTGTCCATTAGATAGATTAGCCCTCTAGAAACAATATTAGAACTTGTCATTTTTGATTTTGGTCCATGGATTTCCACAGATCTAAGTTTTCCCTATTTTCGAATTTACATGGTTTTGATCTATTTAAGTTTAATTTTTGTGGGTTTTGATGTTCCTATGTTGGGGAGAATCAAATTTCACCCCAGATAGAACTTTACAAATCCGGATTTGGAGTTGTGATGGCCAAGTTGTGGTATTTTGAAGTTTTGGAACCCATTGGAGCTCCTTCTCAACAAATGGAGAAGAAGACCCCTCCAGCCGCGCTGTTTAGCGCCGTGCTGCCCTCCCCCGTGCCGTGCTCTTTAGCACTGGTCGCTGACCACGCTGCCCTCGCCCGCGCGCGCTGTGCTGGGCGCTTGCTGGCCTGCGCCTGAGCGCGCCCAGCTGACCGCGCAGCCCTCCCCCGCGCGATTGGCCCCTGCGCGCTTGGCCGCTGCCCGCTTGCGCGCACGCCCCTGCACGCTTGCCCCCTGCGCGCTTGACCCCGCGCGCCCCTGCGCGCTTGACCTCTGCGCGCTTGCCCCCTGCGCGCTTGACCCCGCGCGCCCCTGCGCACTTGACCCCGCGTGCCCCTGCGCGCTTGACCCCTGCGCGCTTGACCCCGCGCGCCCTTGCGCGCTTGACCCCGCGCGCCCTAGCGGCTGCGCCCCCTGCGCACCCTAGTGGCAGCGCCTCCGCGCCCCCTAGCCCGAGCCCTTGCCCGACGCCATTTGGGCTGCCTCTTGACCTAGCACACCTTGTGCCATGGTGTCCCTTGGTTTTCCCTTGGTCTTGCCTTCTCTTATTGATTTGTGTTTTCTGAGATTTCTTGTCCACAGTACGACTTGACTTGACCCGACACGTCTTGACACGAATTTTCTAGGAATTGACTTATGGCTAGCTTTCTTGATCCTGGCCATAACCTGAGATGAAAACTTGTAACCCGCAACTTATAACTTGATTTACTTGATAACTTGATAGTGGCCCGCCGTGGCGCACTCCTGACTTGACTTGACTTGATAACCTGATAACTCGATGCTGTTGCGACAGCTAACTTAACTTAACTTGACTTGCCCCTGACACCGTGGGTGTTCTTTCTTGTTGCTTGTACAAATCTATTGTCTTATCTTGCATCATGCCTAGGACGTGACGCCCTGGGTACCACGGCCAGGGATTCGCACTAAATATGGATTAGGCTAATGATTAGATCAAACTAGAACATGGAGAATTTCCAGTCACAAGCAATCTCGTTATCTGGGCGCTTTAATGGACTTGTAGCTTGCCGACGAGTAGAGTACATTTCCAGCACACTGTCATGTGTTGCACCCTCTAAGTCACCTAAGGGTATATCGTCTCCAGGGCGATGTACCCAATCATACTCTCAACCCGCGGAAGGATAACTGGATAGTCTGCAGGGCTTGGGACTGGAAATTTCTCGTCTGCATCTTGTTAGTAACTAGGCTTGTGATAACCCTAGTTAGTTAAGTAGTAAGCCGTAGTATTTGCTTGGCCGCTTGTGAATGGATGGTGTCCAGCATTGTCTAAGTCTCGTCTAGTCCCAGTACCTGGTACTCCTGAACATGATTGTTTTACTTATCTTTAACAATAAATGGATAGAGACAAGTGCTATTCAGGCGAAGGGTTACAATTCCGGTCCTTGTTTGGTTTACGGGTTGTAATCTGGCTCCCGGAATGGTTCTATATTCCTAGTCGTTTATTGTCCTGCTGTACTTTTATTACTTGTACTTTTCTTCTATTTTCTTATGTTCTGATATGCTGGCTTTTGTTCTTATTTCGTGGCCTCCTTTGTGGCACTTGCTCTTTCTGGGGTTTGACCCAACTGGTTTTGTATGGCCAGATTTCGGAGCAGCACCCGAGGATCTACCGAACTTCCAGCCCAATGGTGACAACTAGACAGAACCCGGGCCAAGAGTGGGTTTTTCCCTTTTTAATTTGCCCACTGCATTATAAAATTATTCTTTTGAGGCGTTTAGCCGACGAGCACCTGTTAGCTCGATGCACATTTACTTACTGTCTGCCTACGGGCTGTAAACATGATTAACAAATCCTAGGGTTGATCATGTATGACTGAACTCTTGCTAGTCCTCGCATTTTGTATGACTAGCTTCATGATCAACTGAATATGTAATATTTGGGACGCCTTTTATTGTATATTTGGTGATCTAACATCTTATAACTCTTATTACTTGCTTGGGATTGAGACAATAGGCTTGTTCATGACCTTAAGAGATTGTTGGCTTGTAGTGAACCCTCATATATCTAGACAGCCGTGACCGTATAGCGAGGTGGATTCTATTTCTATATACGTAGCTGGCTATGCCCGCCCCCGCTCTCCAGTATTCTGGTTCTGGGGCATGACATTCTGTTTGAAAGAAGAGTTACAACTCCGGTCCTTGTTTGGTTCAAGGGTTGTAACTCGGCTTTCAAATGGTTCCCAAGTCGCCTATATCTTTGTCTTATATTTCAATATACTGTCTCTTATAGTATTTCTCAATTTATATGGAACTGCTGTTGGTGTTTGTACTTGCTCATTTTTCTGACAGGATACCGTTGACAAATTTTACAGATGATTCAGAGGCTGATTGCCCGACCTACTATGGGGACGGGTTAGACGGATTAGACTTAGACCGAGGCTTGTTGGTAGAGCCACTAGACTTTGCTCACCCTGAGTAGCATAGTTTAGTTAGGTTTGCCTGGCCTGCGAGCCAGCTAGTACATTTCAGTTTGTAGTATCTATTACATATATCTTCTGAGACTCTGGGTGTTTGTGTATAGCTCTGACTTGTGGATCTTGGATTCATTTCCTGTTTTATCTATCATATTTCCTTTCCATGCTATCTACCTTAGTTTTATATTTGTGATTGAGACTGTATTGCTATGTCACCTCCATTCGGAGTGTATATACTGTACATGTACATTTATCTGTTTTAGTCGTAGTATTTACAGACCCTATATACAGCGTTCTACCGCCGATTCTGCGGCGTAGGCTGGACGTAAACACGTGCTCGTGCCCCTCTTCAGGGTGCGGGTCGTGACACTCCGGGGGAAGAAGAGGTCCAGTCAGAAATTGTGAGGAAAGAGTAGAAGAAGAATAGTAAGAGTGTGTGTTGTTTTAAATGAAGAGTGATTTTGCATTAAATGAAGAGTGGATTTTTTTTTATTTCTTTTTTTGCCAATAGTAGTTTGGCATTAAGGCTTTGTTTGGTAGGAAGAATAAAAAAGTGGAAGGAATGAAAAAGAGTAGGATTTATTTTCCTTCCATATGGAAAGAAAATATCATTTACTTTCTTTGTGTTTGGTAGCAAGGATGGAAAAGAGAAGAGATGCACTCTCCTTTGTTTGGTATGGAATAAAAGTGCAAGGAAAAAAAGTAAAAAAAATAGGGTTTAACAATTCTATCCTCAACTAAAAACACTTATTTACTATTTGATTTCATAAATAAAATTTAAATAATGCATTCATATGAGTGTATAATTGTTAATTAATACAAGCTTTAACTTTTTCTCCCACTTTTTCTTCCACTGCTGGGGGATTGAATTTCTTAGGTTAGGAGGAAAAGTAATCCCTTCCATTTTCCTTTCTTTCTATTTTTCTTCCATACCAAACAAGAAAAAAATGAATCTTTCCCTCAACTTTTCTGTCCTCTATTTTTTTTCCTTCCACTTTTCTCTCATACCAAACACATCTTAATGAAGACTGGGTCTTCAACCAACGACCAAATCTTTTGTATCTCCCAAACTTTGTAGAACCATAGGTTTAGCTGCTTTTACGGTTGAGATGAATTGGTGCAGTAATGATACAATAACATTTGTTGCAATATCCTACCCCATATATATATATATATAAGTCTACATGTACGTGCTTTTGCACGTATTTTTGTTAAAATATCATAAGGTTAGTTGTCGTCATTCCGTTTTTTCCATGTATATGTGTATGCTTTCTTTTTACAATGCCTAGAGATTCGAAGTACGAATTTTATTCTTTTTTTAATTTTCTATTGAGAATAATAACCTTTGAAAAATGGTAAGGATATAAAAACTTATTACCATTTGAACATGAAGAGTTATATGGAAAAGAAAACTTCATAGCATACAAACTTTATTGTTTTGACTCTTAAACATAAATGACATGCAAGTTGACATATAACTTCATGTTTATAAAATATTCACGGGTATTTTAGGAATTTAAAAGTTTTACCACCAAGTTTTCATATTATATAGTAGAATAGATATAGGGTTAATTACACTTACCTCCCATATATTTCGTGACTATTACAGGGACTACCCCCTATTTCAAAAATAATTACACTGACCACCCTCTCCTTTATAAATTTTAATAACCATAGGAGTGGTCAGTGTTATTAGTTTCTATAGAAAACTGAAACTATATGGGATGTCCGTGTAATTAGTTTCAAAGCAGGGGTGGTCCGTGTAATAAGTATAAAACATGGGGGTAGTTGATACAATTAACATATATAGGGATAGTTGATACAATAAACATAGGGGTAGTTGATACAATTAACATGTGTGTGTGTGTGTGTGTGTGTATATATATATATATATATATATATATATATATATATATATATATATATATATATATATATTCTACTATATAATTAACATATATAGGGATAGTTGATACAATAAACATAGGGGTAGTTGATACAATTAACGTGTGTGTGTGTGTGTGTGTGTGTGTGTGTGTGTGTGTGTGTGTGTGTGTGTGTGTGTGTGTGTGTGTATATATATATATATATATATATATATATATATATATATATATATATATATATATATATATATATATATATATATATTCTACTATATAATAGAAAATTTTAGTGGTGTAACTTTTGAATTCCTAAAATACCATTGAATATTTTATAAACATGATGTTATTATGTCAACTTGTATGTCATTTATGTTTAAAAGTCAAAGAAATAAAGTTTGCATGCAAGTTTTCTTTTTACCATACAACTTTTCATATTCCAATGGTAAATTTTTTTATCCTTATCATTTTCCAAAGATTATTATTCTCAATAGAAAATTTAAAAAAGAACAAAATTTGTACTTTGAATCTCTTGGTATTGTAAAAAGAAAACACACACACATGAATAATCACCTGAAAAAGACGAAAAGACGACACCTGACTTTATAATATTTTAATTAAAATACGTACTTACACGTACACATAGAATAGTGTGTGTGTTTGTATATATATATATATATATATATATATATATATATATATATATATATATATATATATATATATGGCTATATGCCTATTAGAGCTGTTTGTAGGAGCGTAAAAAAATGCTTCACAGAATGAGTCAAAGATATAGAGCATTCCACTCAAAAATGATCTATTTTACGCCAAGGGCAGACTAATCACTTTACGCCAGGGTCAAGCCAGTGGTTTTACGCCAGAGATAAGCTAACCATTTTACGCTTGACAAAGCTGTCAAGTCATGCATTTAATGCAAAGTCTGACATGAAGATTTACTGACAGCGTACAACACAGAACTCGAAGGGATTTGTTTTACACAGAGACCAATGTTGTCGTTTAGTATGTGGACTGAGCTACTTTTACGCTTACAATATGGCTTCTTTTATGCATGGAGACTATATGAGTTTCTTACGCTCAAAAGTTGACGTGTGCATAAAGTTTATTTGGGCTACTTTTACGCTCAAGGTTGTTTATCAACCACTTTACGCGAGAAGTCCATGTCAGGGCTATTTTACGCCTAGTCCACTACTTTACGCTCAGAGTATATTTGGGTTGTTTTTTACGCCCTATTCTTACTGACTAATTTGGAACGTGGTTTGCCTACGTGCTTCTGACTAATTTGAAACATGGTTTGCCTACATGGCTTTTATGCCACACATTTCGAAGAACGTGTGTACGTGCATCCTATTTTATTGAAATAATGGGACACGTGTCAACGTATGTAGAGGATGACTTAAGTCATGGGCGGCAGTTGTTAGCGTAAAGACAGAACTTTTGCTGGATTTTACGCACAAAAAGCCAAGTCTATAAATAGACTGATTTTTCTCATAAAGGCACACAAAAAAAGGGGGAGAGAGACATGAGAGAATACATAGAGATCAGAACCCAGAGATTTTGATTCTCCAGAGCATTCTTCTTCAACCTTTCTTCTAGAACAGAGTGAAGGAAAGCAGGAAAGCATTCGGCCTCGCCATCAGTGCCCAAGTGCATCGATACCTTTCTGGTGACTTAGTTCTTCCGGTTGTTCATCTTCTAGCAGTGATCTTCATCATCATCGTATGGTCCAAGGAACAAAGTGATCGACTTCAGATCAGACTTCCATAACAATATTTCCCAGAACAATTTGTACTATTTGTACTCTTTTAAGTTTTATTTTCAAAAGCTAATTTTCAAGGCCTTTTGTTAAGTGAAACAAAATGGCGACTCTGCTGGGGACGACCTTCTCCTCTGACGAGGAGGCAATTGCTCAATACGATGATGTGTCGATTGGATCGACAAAGAAGACTCTAGTTGTACACTTCGACCAGACTGCTTATGAAGAGATGCTCCGAACTGGGGGTGGTTCTCGCAGCTCCAATGTTCAAAAATCTCGCAAAGCACGAAAAGTTTGGATTCCTAAATCCAAAGTAGCTTCTGATCTCTCTGTTGCTTCTGATAGCAAGGGAATTCTTCCCACTCCTGTCGTAGGGGCTCCCGTTCGTAACGAGGCAGTCCTTACTTCAGCGTCGCACTCTAAGTGTGGTAATTCATCTTCCGTCTGTGACGGTAAAGATAATCAGGTTTCACGCCCACTGCGTAAGAACGAAGTTTTACGCCCAGTGCATAAAAATGATGTTTTACGCCCAGTGGGTAAAAACCAAATTTTACGCTCAGTACATAAGAACGAGTCTCCCATTTGTAATAAGGCAGACTCTAATGTTTGTGCTTCTAAGTGTAAGAATAACTCTTCCGTCTGTGACGTGGTAGACACACAAAAATTACGCTCTTCGCATAAAGGAAAATCTCCCGTCTGTGACGTGGCAGATACTCATGTTTTGCGCTCTATGCGTAAAGGTAAATCTCATGTCTGTGACAGTGTAGATAAAATTCACAAAGATGCTTCTGTATCTAAAGTGAATGTACCTGCACGTATGAAGCATAAAAACATAGTTGGTAAAACTTCTGTTTTCAACCAACAACCTTCTTATACTGCTGTACGCAAGCTATCAAACTTACAAATTACACGCAATGAAAATGGAGTCCTTCGTGCTAAAAAATCTCAGGATTTACGCACACAACTCCAAGCACGTAAAAATGTACAGTTTGGTTCTGCGAATGCAGCTAGTAATCTTCTTTATACACAAGGGACTAAACGTTTTGCTACCCCAAATGTAATAAAGAAGATTACTCCTTCTACTCCTTCTGATTTACGTGAATTGCTAATACAAAAGCGTAAAAATAGACAATCTCTCGTGACACTCCTCCAAGAAAATCACTATTGTGAGTGTCACCAGATTGTAATTAAATATTGTTGTTCGGCTTCCAAACGGTCAGTTTTTGATCGGTTAAGTTTTAATGCGCCCCAACAACAAGCTGATGACCAAGAACATGAGTTGTCATATGCATCAGTCAACATGGCATCTCATACCAACAGAGGACGACGTCCTAGACAGAACACGTCCCAAACTCCAGGTCAACAACAATTCAACAGACTTCTTGATTCCTTTGAAGGAGTATATCAGAATACTCGATCAAGAAGACAAAGATAGTTGCAGACTTCTGATTCAGAAGCTAGGGGTACTCAGTCTTTTGAGTCTGAAACTGATAGTGTTGATTCATACTTCTATACTAATCCCTCTATATCTTCAAGAGAGGTTGAATCTTACACTATTGGAGATGAACCAGAGACGTCATCTGCTAATACAGAACAACGTCTCACTGCCGTTAAGCAATCATTGAAAGACATGCTTAACATGATGCAAAGCATGTACCAGATAATAACGGCTCAGCAAACTGCTCAACCGGCAATAGCAACACCGGTGCAGGTAGCAGCACAAACTCAAGATAGTCAAGGGGTTGATATACCTTTGAATATTCAAGAGCCTGCTGTTAACCAAAATTCTGCATCTCCAGATCCCATCATTCCAGAAGATGTACCATCTCCGGTGGGGGTTACGGTACATCCAACAACTATTCAATCAAATATGCTTTCGCAAACCAGTGAAGCCATTCAAGCGGTGCGTGAGCTCAAAGCACAGTTTGAAGTTTTGAAGCAAAAAGATCAACTCCAGAGGTTAGGGATTAAGCAACCTTATCCTCCTCATTGGAATGATGTACCCTTTCCACCGAAATTCAAGCCACAATCAATGGTATTGTTTGATGGAAAAGCTTCTCCTAGTCAGTATATCAATTATTTTGATATTATGACTGTACATCTGCAGAAAAATGATGCTCTTCTCACTCGAGTGTTCATTGGATGCTTGACGGGTTCAGCTTACGACTGGTATCGTAGTTTACCCGACAATTGCATTTCGTCTTTTGACGAATTTAAGGCAATGTTTCTCTCTCGCTTCTATGAATGAGGTATGGACATGAACATGTCCTCCTTAATAGAAATCAAGCAAAATGAGAAAGAAGATACTCGGACGTTCATTGAACGTTTCTGACAGACGACTCTAAAGATGCCTCCTGGTATGCCAGATTCAGCGTTAATTGATACATGCAAGATGAATCTGCGACCATCTATTGCTGTCTTCACGGATTCCCAATTCACAGATTAGGCTTCGTTTATCATAGCAGCAGTTTCTGCCGAGACCAATGGTAGGTTGGCTCGTGAACATGGGATGATTTTTGTCTCAGAGGATAAAGGAAAGAAAGGTAATCCTGGTAATAATTCTGGCAATCGTAATGCAAAAGGAAAAGACACTCTTATGGTTAATCTCTCCAAAAACAAAACGACGCCAAATAATCAGGAGTCTTCTAAGCCAAAAGAAGAATATTCTTTTGACGAGAGTGATATCCCAGGGATATTTCAATGTCTGGTGAAGAGTGGCAAACTCCAGATCCCGGAGCCAAAGAGGCCTAATGAGGTGAATCTGACTGACAATCCCAAATATTGTATTTATCACAGATACATTAATCATCCCACTAGGGCTTGTTATGTCCTAAAGAAGAAAATCTAAGAGCTGATTAATGCCAATGCCATCTCTTTAACTAATGATGAGCATACGGTCACAACCAATATAGTTTCTCTTCAATTCGGAGATTTTCCTTCTCAACAAGAACCAGATGGAATTATCTCAATTCCGAAGGCGACGATAAAGATTGTGAATATCCCGCCTACCAGGGAGGAAAATGAAGGATTGTTGCCTCTCACATTAAAGAATGGTGAAATTATGTGGGTTCATCCTGACTTAGTACCTGAAATGGAAGATGAAGGTAAAACTTCAAAATCCAAGAAAGGTAAGAAAGTCAAAGCCTGCAACATGATTTCTCATGTTATTCCAGATCCTGATGATTTGGATCATCTATGGGACGGCATTCCGTTGGAAGATAGACTGAGAGGATTGAACATATGTCCTCCAAGTCTGGCTCCTCCTACCAAGGTCAAGCTTACTCATCAGCAGTGGCTAGCCATGAATAGTGTTCTCCTATACCGGGCACAACAAGTATTCGCTGCTTATGAAAAAGCTCCTATAGAGATTTTTTTTCTCATATCCCGAATCCTTCTCCTCCCGTAGCTACAGAGAATTCTATTCCTCATTCTTCTGTAATTACAGAGATCTCTTCTTCTTCTGTTGAACCACCTGTTAAAAGTCCGCTGCCTACTCATTTGTACAGTCAGCAATCTGTCTTTCTCATGAAGAAGATGGGTTATGACTTCCAAAAGGCAGAAGGTTTGAATTATGATAAAGGAATACGACTTCCTTTACAAATCCAAAGTCAAAAAATCCACTATTGGATTGGGTTCTGAGATTCCTCATAACAGTCCTCGTAAGAAAAATGCTAAGGGAGGGAAGACTAAATCCTGCAATATGGTACTTCCTTCTTCTGAGTCTGAAGAAGAAACCTTTGCTGGTATAAGATCTGGGAAAGAATACCACAAATATTATGAAGGATCCTCCAAAGAAGCAGAGAATGATGAAATACCACCAATTCAACCGTCTCCTGTTCCTGCTAAACCATCTGTGGTTGAAAAGGGAAAACAGAAAGCAGTACGCTTTGACGTCCCATTGAAGTCTGCTTCCAGTCAGGGGGTGGTGATGAAACCCTACAAATTTGATATTCTAGTCCAGTTAGCTAATACTCCAACTAGATTATCTATCTTCGAGTTGCTTCGCCTTTCTAAAGAAAGTCACGAAACCTTGAGTGAAGCCTTTCTGCAAGCTGATTCCTGTTTAGCTCAACTCAAGACTCCTGATAATACACCAGTGTCATGTCCACAATGTCATAGTATGATGGAAGCAATTCCCAACATCACCTTTACACAAAAAGATATGCTGTTAAAGCATAACAAGCATGACAGGCCTCTGTGCTACACTGGGTATATTGAATCCACTGAAGTTGACAGAATTTACATTGATCCTGGGTCTTCCATTAGCATAATTCTTCAAAGCATGCTAAGACCGTTGAGGATTCCTACTAGTGACTTGACTTACACTAGTACCACAATAGTTGGTTTTAACTCTGGAAAGAGTAAACCACTGGGGAAGATTCGTCTGAAGATTCAGATTGGTGATCTTCGATCTATGGCAACATTCTATGTTATTAATTCAGACGTATCCTACAACATCCTTCTTGGAGGACTGTAGTTACATTAACATAATATCGTGCCTTCAACTCTCCACCAATGCTTCAAGTATGTGGATTCCCAAGGAGTTGTGAAGACTGAGTTTGCTGATATCAATCCTTTCAAGGGTGTCGAAGCCTACTTTTCTGATTCAAGGCTTTACAAACAAGAGCATATGAAAGAGATATCATACATAGCTGAAGATCAATCATCTGCCGAAGATCAGTCTATTAATGAAGATCCGCCAGAAGAGCAACCTTTGAAGATCAAAGTCAAAGGGCGAATCCAACCCCAACCTGTCAACGATCAACCTCTAATGATCAAGGTCAAAGGAAGAACTCAAGCTTCATCTGAGGAATCAGTGAATGTTTCTGCTAAAAGCCAAGTTCAACCTCTTATGATCAAGGTCAAAGGACGTACTTCTCGTACGAATGATCCAGAACCACCATTGATTGTCAATCTTGGCAAGTCTACGCAGAAGACGGATGATGGTCCATTAGTGATTAATCTGAAGCGTAGCAGTCAAATTGTAAATGATGTAAATATTGATCATTTTGTACTTTCTAATATCAATGGAGATTTTCTTTTTGAGTATATGGCTGTCAAATATGTTGAAAGAATGACTTTATCTTCTGATAATCAAAATCATCAGTATAAAGACGACATAGACACAGAGAAAACATTATACATTGATTATAAAAAAAATTCCTTTCCTCCTCATGTCGATGTTGGACCTTATGCTCAAAGGTTCCTAACATCTTCTCCCTATCTTCTTCCTGTAGTTGCTTCATCACAAGCTTGTGTAACTTATAGACGTCACGAAGAATCTTATTTCGTGATTCCGTCTGATAAGAAAAACAAGCACCAAATTGTGTTTAGCACGGCTAGAAATATTCCTGTTGCTCAGACAGATGATCTGAGAGATAAAGATAAAGGAAGAATCCGAATTGACAGATACAGTCAACAATCTCTCAAGATTATCCAGAATATGGGATATGATTTGAAGACTATGCAAGGTCTCAATCAAGACAAGGGTAGACGATTACCATTAAGTGGTGATCCATTTTATCAGAAAAATCGTCATGGGTTGGGATATGATCCGTCCCACATGTTTAATGACGATATACAAGAAGAATTCTCTTCTAGCTCTTTACAATCATCAGATTTGGAAGAAATCCAATTCATCGAAACTCATACATCTCACTTCTCATATGTTAGAGGAGGTTATTATGATGAATCTGAGCAAATATTCTCAGTCAACATGGTTCAAATTGATGGTGAATCTGAACCATTTGAGAATGATCCTTGGGCTCAACAGATGGACACTCAATGGGAACTTCGTTTTGAACAGCGACAACCACCTACAGAAGATGAGGTTGTCCAGATCGATGTTGGAGATGGTACTACACTCAAACTAATATTCATCAGTAAAAATCTTTCTGAATGTGAAAAGGAAGAGTTGATAAAACTGATCAAAGAATATATTGATATTTTTGCATGGAGTTATGAGGATATGTCGGGTCTAGATCCTAAAGTTGCTACTCATAAACTTAATATTCTTCCTAATGCCAAGCCTGTAAAACAACAGCAACGGTGTTTTCGACCAGATATGATGGATACAATTGAGGCGAAAGTCAAAAAGCTGATCACATGTGGCGTCGTTCGTGAAGAACAACACCCGGACTGGGTTGCTAACATTGTTCCTGTTATGAAGAAGAACGGAAAAGTCCGAGTTTGCATAGATTTTCGAGATCTTAATGCAGCTTGTCCCAAGGATGAATTTCCACTTTCGATTACTGATGTCATGATAGACAATACATGCGGTTTTGAACGCATGTCTTTCATGGATGGATTCTCAGGATACAATCAAATTAAGATGCATCCAGAAGATGAAAAGCATACTGCTTTTCGTACACCCCTTGGGGTTTACTGCTATACGGCTATGCCGTTTGGTCTTAAAAATACCGGTGCCACGTATCAACGGGCTATGAGCAACATCTTTCAAGAACATCTATTAAGACGGTAGAATGTTATGTAGATGACATTGCTGTTAAGAGTCGATCAAAAGATGATCACATTCAAGACTTGAAGACAGTATTTGAATTGATGTGCCAACATCAAATTGAAAATGAACCCTACTAAGTCTTTCTTAGGGGTTTCCAGTGGCAAGTTTTTAGGATTTGTCATTACTTCTCAGGGTATCCATGTTGATCCTGATAAGGTTAAAGCAATTCTTGAAATGCGTCCTCCTCGTAATTTGAAAGAACTCCGTAGATTTCAGGGTAGCATTGCTTATATCAGAAGGTTTATATCTAATCTCTCTGGGAGATGTCAACCATTCTCCCGTCTATTAAAGAAAGGTGTATCCTTTGTCTGGGATGAAGCTTGTCAGAAAGCCTTCAATGACATCAAGCAGTATCTTACAAATCCACCTGTTCTGGGACCTCCAGTGGTAGGAAGACCATTTTTACTATATGTTCGAGCCTTGGATCATTCACTTGGTGCTCTTCTTGCACAAAAAGTAATATGGGGCATGAATAAGCAATTTATTATCTTAGCCGAATGATGGTCGGAGCAGAACACAGGTATACTCCTGTAGAAAAGGAATGTCTGGCCTTGGTTTTTGCTGTCCAAAAGACAAGACATTATGTGACGGGACAGACTATTCATGTCATCTCCAGAATAAATCTCATTCGGGTATTGATGAGAAAACCGAGCATTCTTAACTCTAGGTTAGCTACCTGGGCGATGTTGCTCACTCCTTATGACATGGTTTATATACCTCAAAAATCAGTGAAGGGTCAAGCATTAGCTGATTTCTTAGCTGCTCATCCTATACCTGAAACATCAAAGCTATATGAAGAATTCCAGATGAAGTCGTGGATTGCAACATGACTTTGAAGAATGATATCTGGCAATTATATTTTGATGGAGCATCACGGGTTGGACCTAAGGGTAATATTGTCTCTGGGGTAGGAATCGTTTTGATTTCTCCTGATAAAATGGTCATATACCGTGCCTATTCTCTCAATGAGCCATGCTCTAACAATGTAGCAGAATATAATGCTTTGCTGATTGGTCTCCAAGTAGCAAAACAGTTGGACATTGAATCCTTAGAAGCTTATGGAGATTCTCAGCTGATTGTTAATCAAGTTAGAGGGACTTATGAAGTCAGAAATCCTGATTTTATCCCTTATCATCAAGTGGTAATCGAGTTGGTCCTTTCATTCAAAGGATTCTTCATCGAATTTGTACCACGTTCTCAGAATGTGGAAGCTGATGCTCTTGCCAGCTTAGCTGCAGACTTGGCCGTTCCAATCCGAAGACAAAATACAATTACTTTGTTGGACCAAGACTTATTCTGTGTTAAGAATAATTTGTATATTGAACAAAGTTATACTACAGAGTCAAGCTCCCAGCAGAGGGATTAGAGAACTCCATTCATTGATTATGCGGTTCATGGGATTTTACCTGAAGATCTAAAAGAAGCTTCATGTTTATAAAATATTCACGGGTATTTTAGGAATTTAAAAGTTTTACCACCAAGTTTTCATATTATATAGTAGAATAGATATAGGGTTAATTACACTTACCTCCCATATATTTCGTGACTATTACAGGGACTACCCCCTATTTCGAAAATAATTACACTGACCACCCTCTCCTTTATAAATTTTAATAACCATAGGAGTGGTCAGTGTTATTAGTTTCTATAGAAAATTGAAACTATATGGGATGTCCGTGTAATTAGTTTCAAAGCAGGGGTGGTCCGTGTAATAAGTATAAAACATGGGGGTAGTTGATACAATTAACATATATAGGGATAGTTGATACAATAAACATAGGGGTAGTTGATACAATTAACATGTGTGTGTGTGTATATATATATATATATATATATATATATATATATATATATATATATATATATATTCTACTATATAATAGAAAATTTTAGTGGTGTAACTTTTGAATTCCTAAAATACCCTTGAATATTTTATAAACATGATGTTATTATGTCAACTTGTATGTCATTTATGTTTAAAAGTCAAAGAAATAAAGTTTGCATGCAAGTTTTCTTTTTACCATACAACTTTTCATATTCCAATGGTAAATTTTTTTATCCTTATCATTTTCCAAAGATTATTATTCTCAATAGAAAATTTAAAAAAGAACAAAATTTGTACTTTGAATCTCTTGGTATTGTAAAAAGAAAACACACACACATGAATAATCACCTGAAAAAGACGAAAAGACGACACCTGACTTTATAATATTTTAATTAAAATACGTACTTATACGTACACGTAGAATAGTGTGTGTGTTTGTATATATATATATATATATATATATATATATATATATATATATATATATGGCTATATGTCTATTAGAGCTGTCTGTAGGAGCGTAAAAAAATGCTTCATAGAATGAGTCAAAGAGATAGAGCATTCCACTCAAAAATGATCTATTTTACGCCAAGGACAGACTAATCACTTTACGCCAGGGTCAAGCCAGTGGTTTTACGCCAGAGATAAGCTAACCATTTTACGCTGGACAAAGCTGTCAAGTCATGCATTTAATGCAAAGTCTGACATGAAAATTTACTGACAGCGTACAACACAGAACTCGAAGGGATTTGTTTTACACAGAGACCAATGTTGTCGTTTAGTATATGGACTGAGCTACTTTTACGCTTACAATATGGCTTCTTTTACGCATGGAGACTATATGAGTTTTTACGCTCAAAAGTTGACGTGTGCATAAAGTTTATTTGGGCTACTTTTACGCTCAAGGTTGTTTATCAACCACTTTACGTGAGAAGTTCATGTCAGGGCTATTTTACGCCTAGTCCACTACTTTACGCTCAGAGTATATTTGGGTTGTTTTTTACGCCCTATTCTTCCTGACTAATTTGGAACGTTGTTTGTCTACGTGCTTCTGACTAATTTGAAACGTGGTTTGCCTACATGGCTTTCATGCCACACATTTCGAAGAACGTGTGTACGTGCATCCTATTTTATTGAAATAATGGGACACGTGTCAACGTATGTAGAGGATGACTTCAGTCATGGACGGCAGTTGTTAGCGTAAAGACAGAACTTTTGCTGGATTTTACGCACAAAAAGCTAAGTCTATAAATAGGCTGATTTTTCTCATAAAGGCACACAAAAAAAAGGGAGAGAGAGACAGGAGAGAATACATAGAGATCAGAACCCAGAGATTTTGATTCTCCAGAGCATTCTTCTTCAACCTTTCTTCTAGAACAGAGTAAAGCAAAGCAGGAAAGCATTCGGCCTCGCCATCAGTGCCCAAGTGCGTCGATACCTTTCTGGTGACTTAGTTCTTTCGGTTGTTCATCTTCTAGCAGTGATCTTCATCATCATCGTATGGTCCAAGGAACAAAGTGATCGACTTCAGATCAGACTTCCATAGCAATACTTTCCAGAACAATTTGTACTATTTATACTCTTTCAAGTTTTATTTTCAAAAGCCAATTTTCAAGGCCTTTTGTTAAGTGAAACATTGTCAAGTGGGCCGGGCCTCTTAAGCCCATGCACTGTAACGGGCTGGACCTAAGGGCGAAAATCTAATCCCGATCCGGCCCGTAGCCCACAGCACGATAAGTTTCGGATCGGGCCGGGCCGGGCTTGGAATTTCGGGAGCACTAAAATGAACTACATGAAAAGTTGATAGCTTTACTTATGTCTTAGTCTTATAACATTGAGATGGAAATTCAAAAATCAAGACTAACAAAGTGATTGTGTACAAGTGTATACTAAAATATGGGTTGTTTCTGCTGCTAACAACCACGTAAATGCTCTGAATGAGTTTAATGAACCAGTGAAGATGTTTACTTGTACATCTATGAATCTAAATATGTGGAAAAAAAAATTGCTAGTGCCCACGTGGGCTCAATATTTGCCATAAAATTTTGAGCAAAGCAAATATTATCAGATACTTACTTTACCAAGAAGTATGTTTGCCAAGTTAAGCTGATCCGAACTTGTGCCCCACTGCTGTCACCTAAATGATTTAGAAGTTTTCTCGTGCCGGGTCGTGCCTCGGGTCGGGGCGGGCCTGGACTTCGGGCCGGGTCGGACCGGGCCTATATTATGGATCGAGATATATGACCCGGCACGTTCCTATATATTGGGCCGGGCCGAGCCCAAAATTATTCGGGCCGGACCGGCACATGGGCCATTTTTTCGGACTAGACTCGTGCCGGGCCTGTCACCCCCAGTTTCCAGAAACAGGGGTATTTTTGTAATTTTCCACTTTAAAAATTATTTTGGAATTATTTATTTATTATTTGTATTATTTTGGGGTTATTTGAATCGGGTTCGAATTTCAACTCATTCCGAGTTGTTTTGACTTGTTTCGGGGACCCGGGGTAGTGTTGACCTTAGCGGGCCCATACACTAGTTAGCCATGGCCCACATGTTAGTATTTTAGTTAGTGACTAGACTAATTATTTTTGGTTAGAATTAAATTGGATTAGTGGTTTTTGGTTGGACCAAACTACCCCCGACTTAACCCCTTACCATTGTATTAGCAAATAGACTAGAGAGGGGCTTTTGGACTTTACCCAATAGGACAAAACAGCCCCTTTATAGCCAGCCATGACTAGAGTGGATAGGACTCCATCATTTTATTATTCCTATTTCATTTCTCTCTCCTGTTCTTCCCTATTTTTTTAGAGAGCTTTTCCTAATCAAACCATCACCAAATCCTTCCATTTCTTCACCAAATCTTCATCCTTCCTTCTCCATTCAAGCCAAGGAAGGAGCTCCCCAAGTTTGAGAGGATTCGGAGCTCGTTCGTGTCCTTTTGGAATCTCTACGTGTCCGTGTCGAGTCGGAGGCCTTTTCCTTTGAATCTCTCTTCCGGAAGGTATAATCTCTCTTCTAAATCACCCCAACATGCATGTAGGATTATTTTGAACCCGTATGAATGACCCCCATGGTTATATCTCCATTTGTGTTCATTTCGTGTCCATTTGGAGGTCATAGGAGTGTCCTTGTGTGTAGGATCGTGTCCTAGTGGGAAAATTCCTATTTGGACACATGTAGATTTATTTGTACATTGATTTGATGTGGTTCTAACTTTTATTCCAGATTTTAGGAGAGTTTTGGAATGTGTTTCCCTATGCATCATATTGTATCATGATATCTAATATCTATATATATATGGTTTATATATATATACCATTCTATATATATATATATATATATATATATATATATATATATTGATTTATATATATGTGGTTATATGTCATGGTGGGGGTGTGATACATTGTGTTGGTTGTGGGCAAGAGTGGTCGGCCAAGAGAGGGAGAGTGTGTGTGTGTTTGTGTTTGTAGAGGGTGTGAAGGATAGGTGTTTGATGGAATGGTTGAGTGTTAGATAGGTGGTGATATGTGTGAGAATATGAGAGTGTTGTGATGTGTTAGGGAGGAGGAAAACCCACCCAAACCAGCAGCTATGGCTGCCACAAATCAGTCCACATTCCTCACAAAACAGCCCCCATTTCCCCACTAATGTGCTGTCCAAAACAACCCATGTAAACCCATACATGGCTGTCATTAACCCCACAAAATCAGCCCCCTTAAACACCAAGTTGGATGCCCATTAGCTCCCAAAACTTGCCCTTGTATTGCCCATAAACCAAGCCTACACATGGCTGTCCCAAATCAGTCTTTAACTGTCAAAAACCTGCCTATAACAGCCCCTAAAAACCCATTCAATTTAGTCCATAAGACCACCCTTGGCTGTCCTCAAAAACAGTCCAAATATCACCCTTGTTAGCCTCAACAATAGCTCAAAACATTCCCATATATGGCTGTCCTTGTTGGGCCATGACACCACCACAATAACCACTTCAAATCAGTCCAAAACACTACAAAACAGTCCCCCATTCAGCCCCCACTTGCCTCTTATGACAGCCCCAATCAACACTAAAATCAGTCCATATATTTGCCTTTGTGTGTGTGAGTGTTTGTGAGGTTGTGTGTGTATGTGTAAGAGCCTAGTATATGTAGTTAGTGCCTATAGGTTAGTCTATTGTCTAAACTAGTAGGAAACCTATAGGAGAGCCTATGAGTGTGGTTTATGAGAGTACTTTGTGAGAGTGTGGTGTGAGGATGAATGTGAGAGTGTTGAGAGGGTAAATTCATGATATGGGATTAGGAATAGGGTAAACCATACCTATGTATCCCAACATAGCTTAGATACCTAGGATACCCAAAATTCTTGGTAGGTAAACCTTAGATAGGTTGATATCTAGCTACCCTAAGGAGCCTAGGCTAGTATCTTAGATATTTGCGGGGTTTCCTTGGTATTGGGCAAGGTATCGGAATTTACCTTGGTAGGGTAAATGCTAGTTTACCTAGAAAATATGATATTGGTGTTAGAAGTCTAAGATAGAGTTAGAACTTGATTTCCGTGGTTGGTAATGATCGAATATGGTGCTCATAGACTAGTTTTGACGTCGGTTGACCTTTTTGACCAAAAGTCAACAAAAGTCAACCGAGAGTCAAACTTAGCCTTTAAGCGACCCGATTTGACCAAAACCAAACCAGTGTTGACCAGTTGACTAAAAATCAACTGTTAGTCAACATTAGACTAGTTTGACCTAGGGTTGACCCAGGGTTGACTCAGTGTTGACCAGAGTTGACCAGAGTTGACTTTTGACCAAAAGTCGACTGTAAGTCAACCCTTGACCCTGTTCGACCTAGTTTGACTTGGATTGACTCCCAGTGACCTAGTGTGACCCAGTATGAGCCAGTGTGACCTAGTATGACTCAGTTTGACCTAGATTGACCTAGTTTTGACTTAGACTTGCATTCATGGGTTATATTACCTTCCTTTTTCAGTATTTAGTCCTGTTTGACTCATAGTATCTTATCTTAGGTCTGTGATCGCTCTGAGCGTCTGTTCACCCTATCAGCTCAGGACCACAGGCGAGTACATTCACTGATAGTTTTTATTGTCTTGATATCTGCTATATCCGATTCAGTCGTAGTGTCTTACTTGATTTCCAGACACGATATTTCACGGACTAGTATATGTCGGATCCTGTCATGAGATATTGTTCCCGGATTACTTGGTATATTGGTACATGACTCGATTTGTTACTTGTACTTGTACTTGGGAGTGGGCTGATCACCTGCTCTTAAATCTCGTGTCATGACGTGTTATGACCGGATCTTTTATACTATTCGGGGATGGAGAGTTATTAGTGGTTGTGTGATCAAAATACCCACTTGTTGTTTCACACTTGTACTCGACACTTGTTCATAGCTACTTGAACTTTCCATGGTGACCGGCCTTATCTTCACACTTGTTGTTTCACACTTGTTGTTTCATACTTGTTATTTGTTCGTAGCCGGTCAGATGGAAAGCTTGAACATGTTTCCTAAACCGATCACATGACGCACTAATAATTCAAGGCACCTTTTATATTTATTATCGGGGAGGCTAAGTTCTTTTCGGGAGAAGGGTTACAGCCCCAGTCCTTGTTTGGTTAGGGGTTGTAACTCGGCTTTCCGAACAGTTCCCAAGTCGCCCTATTTACATTCATATCGTCGTCCTTTTCAGTACTCACACCATTATATATATTTCCAGTTGATTTTGTCTTGTATTTTATTACACTGTCTCTTATAGAATTTATCAATTCATATGGAACTGCTGTTGGTGTTTGTACTTGCTCATTTTCCTGACAGGATATCGTTGACAAATTTTACAGATGATCCAGAGGCTGATTGCCCGACCTATTATGGGGTAGAGTCTGATGGATTAGAGTTAGACTGTGGCTTGTTGGGAGAGCCATTAGATTTTGCTCACCCTGAATAGTGTAGTTTAGCTAGATTTGCCTGGCCTGCGAGCCAGCTAGCACTTTCAGATTTGTAGTACCTATTATATATTTTCTGAGAATCTGGATATTTTGTGTATAGCTCTGACTTGTGGATCTTGGACTCATTTCCTGGTTTATCTACCGTATTTCCTTTTCCGTACTATCTACCTTAGTTTGATATATGTGATTGAGACTGTATTGCTATGTCACCTCCATTCGGAGAGTATATACTATACAGGTACATTTATCTGTTTTAGTCGTAGTATTTACAGACCCTATATACAGCGTTCTACCGCCGATACTGCGGCGTAGGCTGGACGTAACCACGTACTCGTGCCCCTCTTCAGGGTGCGGGTCGTGACAGGGCCGGGCCAGCTCGGCCCAATTGACAGGTCTAGCCTATATATATGTGTGTGTGTGTGTGGCTAAAATACGAGCAAATTTTTTCGGACATGCATACGAACAATACAAACAAGACAAATATATAGCTGTATAAGTTGTCTCCTGCACTTTGACTTGATATAATATTGATAATTATTACTCTGGTCGTATTTAAAAAAACTATTTTTTCAATAAGAACACCAGAAAATTCTAAAAGAAGCACTAGAGTTAGGTTAAACTCTAAGAAAAGCATCATATTTGTAAAAATTATAAGAAGAGCAAAATGTCTTAATGTTAATGAAATGTATAACAGAGAGTGGCCGAACTTTAGAAGTCCGGTTCCTTTAAATACTTAATGAAAATGTATAATCCATAGTTAATGAAATGTCTTAAGATTGGCCGGACTTCAGAAGTCCGGTTCCTTTTAATACTTAATGAAAATGTAATACTTAATGAAAATAAATGAATACTTAATGAAAATGAAAACAGATCGTAAGAGTGGCCGGACTTTGGAAGTCCGGTTGGATACATCACAACGACTATATTTTCTTGAAACCTATATATATATATATATATATATATATATATATATATATATATATATATATATATATATATATATATATATATATATATATATAATCAGGAAATAAAAATGTCCCACATTGGCTTAATAAGTAGGCTCTGGTGCAGCATATGACATGAAAACAAGAACAACTGTTAGTATTATATTTGAATAGTACAAATTAAGTGCACAAAATATATATGACGTACTCGTGCGTCATCAGGAGTATCATACTCGGAGCCGGCGTGGTCAATATCCTTGAAATTGGCACGAAGCCAAATAAGCTTGATCCCAACACTGTTACCTTGATCTGGTGCTGGATCACGTCCTAGATATGTCCTTATGAGGTCCCCGACATGTGCACTCTCATCAAAATAGACAGGGGTACCGTTAATCGGTAACCCCAAGATCATCGCCACGTCAGCCAAGGTGATAGTCATCTCACCCACGGGGAGCTGGAATGTGTTCCGTACTGGCCATCACCACTCGACCAGACTCAATATGAGATCCCTATCGTGACGCTTGAGACGAACAACGTCGACGTAGGAAAACCCGAATGACTCCACCAGTTCTTTTTGGCGAACTGATAGCTCCCAATCGTGGCGCCATTCCTCATGCTCACGTAACTTAATGTTTGGATAGTCAAATAACTGTAAAAAAAATTGGTTAATTCGTGTATATTTTTATTCTAAGAGACTAAATTTATTCAGTAGAAAAATTACCGTTCATAAAAGTACGCGGTCAGAAATGTGTGACAGTCGCTCCTGAATGATAGTCGATGTGATGGGTCCACCAGAAATACGACCATCATTTTGAGTAGCCATCTGAAATATGTCATCGTCAAAACAATATTGTAGGATATTCTCAATAATATGTACACAAATTTAACTATATTTTTTCATTTTGTACACATATTTCAACCAATTATTTTCTTCCATTTTTTACACATATTTCTACCAATTATTTTCTATAATATGTCATCGTCAAAACAATATTGCTAGAATTTTCGATAATATGTAAACATGTTCAACTATATTTTTCCATTTTGTACACATATTTCTGCCAATTATTTTCTTCCATTTTTTTACACATATTTCTATAAAAAAAATTAACACAAAATTTGGAATACAAATATCCTACATCACAATATTAGTACAATTTTTTCTAATTAAAATATATTTCAATTTTTCCAAAAAAAATGACTTTCGCATCCGGACTTCTAAAATCCGGCATCCAGATTTCTAAATAACATCATAATTTCTACACTACTTTTTAAAAAATAAAAATACTAACAAAATAATTACCTACGTTGAAACACATTGTCTTCTTTGTCTCTTCTTTCCTCAGCCGATTCCTCCTCTCCACTTCTGTAAAAAAAAAAAAATCTACCTCTGGTAGAAAAACTTTTATCTCCGTCCATATATACAGCCTCCCACCATCTACCTACCACCAACCACAATTATTGGTGAGACCAACCGGACTTTAAAATTTTGGCTACAAAGTCTAGCTTCCAGGGAATGGACCGGTCATATTTGGCTTGGAATAATAGCAGGGAATAATGGCAAGGGAATAATGGTAGGGAATGGAAATAATGGCAGGGAATATTAAGGCCTTGTTTGGTTCACGAATTTAAGGAATCAATAAAGAAAAGTTGTTCATTTCCTTTGTTTGGTAGCCACAAACTTGGGAATCAATTTCCTGACAAGGGGGCAAGACCCATGAGATTTATTTTCCCTCCTCCTTTCCCAATATTTATTACAAAAGTTATGACAAAAGTAACCATGTGTCATTATTTATTTTACCATTAATGTTATTTTTAAAATATTATTTTTATTTTAAAAAGTAAGGATATTATTGGAACATTGTTATATTTTGCTTTACTTTCCTAGATAGTTTCCTTGTTTTACCAAACAACGGAAAGTAAATGTGACAGGAACCTTAATTTCCCATTTTCATGGAAAAATACAAGGGAATTCATTTCCTTTCCGTGAACCAAACGAGGCCTAAGTGGAGGGGGAATCCGGACTTCATAAGTCCGACCTCTAGTTATTAAGGTATGGATGGATTATTAAGGTTATTAAGTTTGGATTAAGGGAGAGGGGGATCCGGATTTCAAAAGTTCGGTCTCTAGCTTCTTAACCCGGTGGATTAAGGGGGCCGGTCATTAAGTTGATCATTAAATTTTCATTAAGGCCCCGTTTGGTTCATTGTGACGTAATCGTATTCGGAATGGAATCAAATGAAAAAAAATAAAAAAAAGTTTCATTTGATTCCATTACGATTACATTATAGTGAACCAAACGGGACCTAAGTTTGGACTGGAGGAAGTCCGGATGGACGCTCTTTCTCGAATTTGTTCAAACTTGATGCTATTCTTAGAATTTAACCTAACTCTAATGTTTTTTTTTTTCCAAATTTTCTGTAAGAACATTTAATGAGAATCACTGATCTATCTATCCATTGTGCACAATAAACAGAGACCAGGCACACTTTACAAAAAATCACAAATCTCGAATCTTTTTTCCACTAAAAAAAAATACTGATACACACAGTAAACAACAAATTACAAATATCAAGCACATCCCCCCTCCACGAATCCCCAAATCGCCGGCTAGCCGTAGGCGACGCTGAGGGAACTCGGCGCCACCGTCATTGGCGGAGACGCCGGGGGCCGCGCCGAGAAGTTCCGGTTCCGGACCTCCTCTCCGGCGCCGTTCTCCCCGCCGTCGCCGCCGTCGTCGAAGTTGAGCGCGTAGCTCAGCGGGTCGTACCTGAAGTCCGCCGACTGTCCCCTCCGGTGGTGGTGGTGGTTCTTCCCGACGCGGGAGATCAGGGCTCGGCACTTGTCGATGTACGTGGAGGACGAACGGAGGAGCGACGGAGGAGGATGGTCGGAGGAGGAGCGGAAGCAGCAGGAGAAGCAGGCGGAGGAGCGGATCTTGCTCTTCAGGGAGGGGGAGGAATGGTAGCCGTCCATGGATGGATGGAGGGAGAATTAGGTTTAGACGAGAAGTAGAGGATCAAGAGTTTAGGGAGAGAATTGGGGATCTTTATTTCTATTGGTTTGGGAAGACGAAATTACAAACAAGGACAGGGACAGCAACGGTTAGAATAGAAACTGAACATGAGTAGATTTTAGCATACAAGTACAATCAAACCACCACATTTACATCATTATTATGAGAAATTTTAACTTATCCCCCACTTGATTTACCATATTTCAGTCTCTGCCCCACAGTTTTACAAATATGTACAGCACCACTCACTTTGGATGGATAAATATATTTTTGAACCAAAATGCCCGCGTCTTCTTCCTCTTTCTCCCTCCCCCCTCCCCCCTCTCCCCCCATCCCCCCCACCTCGCGGGCAGGCCGCCGACGCTCCCAGCCTCCGCTCCCCCGCTCCTTGCCACTGCCCCCCTCCTCGCCGCTCGCTTCCCCTCCCCCCTCCCGGCTACCCCCCTGTCCCCGCTCCCCTGCATCAGTAGCAGCCGCGGCAGCAACAAGCGACAGTGGAGGCAAGCATGGGGGAGGGGAGCGGGGGCGGTGGCCGGGAGCAGGGGGGAGGGGGGAAGGGATGGGGTGGGGGGAGAGGGGTGGGAGGAAAGAGGAAGAAGACGGGGACATTTTTGTCCAAAAAAATTATTTCTGACGAATTTTGTCCAAAGTAGAGGGTGTTGTATATTTTTACAAAACTATGGAGTGCACACTGAAATATGATAAATTAAGTAAAAATAAGTCAAAATTTATCTATTATTATTATTATTATTATTTTCAGATGCTCGATATTGCGCACAGGAATTCTTGGTACATATTATTTCGTTGCATACTTTTGTACTAACTATTTTTTTAAAAAAATATTTATTACACGTATGAACAAGAAGAACAAAGTCAGGAACGAACATATAAACACTAGGAAGTCGGGAATTATTGAACAAGTCAAGTTGGATATGCTTTATGTAATGACTAAATGGAAATCTATAGGTTTTTTTAGGTTTAGTCGCACATTTACTATTTTTGTATATTATATAGTTTTAAACAATTATGTTTGTTTTAGAAGTTATTATTTGATCGATTAAATGTTAAGGCATATCCTCTTATTTTGATATGTTTATGACAGGGCCGGTCCTGAGCAATTGGGGGTCCGAGACAAAACTTTAAAAATGGGCCCCAACATAATGTAAAAAAAAGAAGTATAAATAAAACAAAAATTTGTTGTAGTCAAGATTTGAATCAATGACCTCTTAAATATAAGTCTAGCATTATACCCACTAAACCACAATGCTTTTTGTTAAAAAAGAACACATAATACATACTAGTTCTATTATAGACAGTTTTATGTTAGTGCCCCCTTTCATCAGGGGGCCCTGGGCCGTCGTCCGGCCTGCCCTGGGCCAGGGCCGCCCCTGGTTTATGATTGCTGAAAATTTTCAACGATAATCAATATTGTTATTGTTTATCGAAAACTTGATTGAAAAATAAATAGATAGATAGTGTGTATGTGACGTAACTAACTGAATCCAAATTTTTTATGTGCAATGGATCTTTGTCCCTTGGACACTTTTTTTTTTCCAATATATAACCTATACGTAAGCTTAGAAATAAAGGTGAATGATCATTGATTTGAACCCCTCTGTGTATAAATTCGATGATGAACAATTAATAGAACTAGAAAATATATACTAAATGTTTACTATAGAGTGCAAGACTATAGAGCCGGATAATATATTTAGAATGTTTAAGTCTCATAAATCACCATACTTCACAGATCGTTAAAGAAAAAAAAATCTCACGGTTCCATTCGAAATGTTCAAATGGAATATTTTCAAAGTTTTGTTTACTATAAAAGAGCAAGTTTTGTAATTTTGCTTCTTTTACATGAAAACAAATGAAGATTGTGAAAAGCGTATAAACTTGAGGCTCGTATTTGTAAACATACTGAAACAATATGTGAAAAGGGCAATTTCGTCTCAATGTCAGATGCAAGTAATGAGAAACCGTCGCAATCTCGCCACACGAAAAGTGACCGGACGCGTCTCCAACAAATCAAACGGATAACGTTCGAAAATACTATCCTCACCAAATTTTGACCCACTTGCCCACCAACCATTCCAGTTGCGACATGTCATGTAGTTAAGCAATAATTTGTTAAGTAGTGTAGCTGACGTGTAGTTAATTATATCCACCGAGTGGAGCAATGATTGTAAATTAGATTTAATTTGATTAATGGTTGGCATCTTTGAAATGGAGGTTAGTGTAGTGTGACTTCGAGTAGACAGCCTTATACCATGGGAACTTAGACTGATGGAGAACACAATTTGTTAGAGAATAAATTTTATTTGAAACATCCAAATTCTTCTTTCGCTCTCACACACAACTTTTCTATCATCTTTCAATTTCAAACCATATTATAAAAAAATTTAAGCTTTAGAAATCGTAACAGTCAAATTTAGGAGGATAAAAGATTGTCAGAATTCTGACCTAAAACTTCTACATCACTATAGTGGGGTCCAAAAATACCAATAATGATGTTCTAAAGAAGTTGAGTTTGTAAGAGGAAGAGAAAGAAAGAGGAATAAAATTGTGATTGCCACTAACATTTTTTTAAAGAATAATTTGGGTAGCAAATTGACCATATTTTTTTTAAAGATGTGATAGACCCTATGATTGATTGTCTCTTCGTACTCTTTAGTTTACATATGCACATACTATTTTATACAAGTTCTACTTGAGTTTGCTAAAGAAAGAATTCGAAAATTGAATTAAATATGATTGATTGTCGCTTCGTACTCTTTAGTCTAAATGTGGAAAGTATCTAGATTCAAATTAGTGATGTTTTACCATCATCAAATATCAGGAAATTCGGAGTAGGATTCTGGGTTGATTAACGAACTTCAATTTTAGATGCGGATATTTCTTCTATGTCTGGATCATCTCTCTGTAGCTTGCATAGATGAATAAATGTCAGGACGGGATCATCTTCGGACTGGTGCTTAAGTTAGAATTGAGGCGGATCTAAAATTTGGTAGATTTTTAGGGTAGAAATTTATGTGTACCTTTTTTCGTAGAAAAGATGACTATATATACTCGTTGATAACTATCACTTGTTATCACTTTATCGAGTAATGTTGGTGCTAACCAATATATTATTATCAATATGATCAACCTATCCTCTAACTGAAAGAACAAGCCAGATTCCTTGTATAAGGACAAGGTCTGTATAGTTGGTGGATAACGCCAAAATCATTTCGTGAATTTTAGAGAATTATTTGTTTATATCTCATAGTTTGAATAACTGTCATGATCGGCTCCCAAATAATTGGGTGTCATTAGTGAATACGTCCAGTCTACTTCCTATTATCGACAATAGTACATTGTTTAACTCTAGTCATATACATATACCGCATCAATATCAATATCATATCACAAAATGTACTATTTCTAGCTCTTTCTATTTTCCATCACAATTTATTTTTTTTTACTAAGATAATGATAGGAAAGATAACAATACAAGAAAATAAGGTAAATAAAAATAATGGTCTCTATTAAAAAATAATAGCAGAAGTCTCAAAGTAAGAATCCTCAGTAATACATAAAAATGGTCCAACTCAAAAATAAAACAGCTATAAATAAACTGCTCGCTGAACGTATTCGCATATCCGTATCCTAATGTTCAAAAAGCAGAAGATCATAATTAGCTTGTGCAAGTATCTTTGTCCTTTGGTTTCAAAAACTCTAGCTATTACCTAAAAAAACTGTTGTTTTAGATTTCCGAAAGATAAAGCAAGCGAATAAAATAACAACACTAAACCCAATCTAAGAGCATCTCCAACCCTATTGTGACTTTAAAAAAAAGTTGTTGCCACATAGGAATGACAAATTTTTATTCAAAAGTTCTTCTCCAATGCAATTGTCAAGTCAATTATGAAGCTTATGTGACAAAAATTAAATAAGACATTGTGAAGTTGATTGTTTTGTTCTAAACAATGCACTTGACAATGTCTTCTCTTCCATGTCATCAATTATGAATAAAAAAAATATTAGAAAAAAGAAAGAAGATGAGTAGTTGTCTTAAAAGTTGCATTGGAAGTTGGAAAAAATACTTTTTATTGTCTTCTCAATATTTTTGTATTGGACATAGTTTTTATATCTCATTGTCTTTTGAGATATATTTTTGCCACATAAACAAGACATTGTCTTGTGGCTCATGTCACTTAGGAGCCACCTAAGACTCACAACACTTTACAAAACAATAGGGTTGGAGATGCTTTAAGGCCTGGTTTAGAATGTTTTTGCTTCCAGAAAAGTTATAGTAGAAACAACATTGACAATAGCCTCCCACGTACTACTACAACAACAACAACAACGATATTCACCGAGATAGAAAAGTGCACATAATATAAATCATGATGTTCGTAATGGATGAATACTTTAAATCTGAATATACCTTTGAAGTTGAATATGTAATTTTATAAGATATTAGTTAAATGAGCTGTTGAAAGTAGTGATATTGGTAGACCTAAACGAATATAGTTTGGAATGTTAAAGAATAATATATTTCTTGTGAGTGTTATATACAGGACCAGCCCTAAGTAATTGGGGCCCAAGAGAAAACTTCCAAAATAGACTCTCATACATAATAAAAAAAAATATATAAATAAAACAAAAAATTGTTGTAGTCAATATTTGAAACAAGGTCCTCATAAATATAAATATAGCATTATACTACACCACAATATTTTTTGTAGGACACATGAAACATACTAGTTCTATTGTAGATAGTTCTATGTTGGTGTCCCCTTTCGTCAGGGGATCTAGACCGTCGTCCGGCCTGCCTTCGGCCAAGGCTGCCCCTGGTTACATAAGACATGATCCGTAAAATAAAAATAAAAAAATAAAGCTGAATGTAAGAAAAGAGTTACAACTAACACTAAAATCTTGATAGGTGTTGTAGGGGTGAGTATTCGGTTTATTCGGTTCAAACCGAACCGAATAACCGAAAACCGAAACCAAATAAACAAAACCGAAATCGAATCGAATTGGTTAATAATCGAACCGAACCGAATTAAATCGGTTCGATTTTCGGTTTATTCGATTTTTGGATTTATTTGTGTTTTTTTGTTAATATATATAATAACTAAATATACCTAGATATATTTATTATATACCTATAGTATATATATATATATATATATATATATATATATATATATATATATGCAAATGACCTCTAGCCTAGTGGTTAAGAGAGATGCATGCGGCCCAAGTGGTCGGAAGTTCGAGCCTCAGTGGAGACGAGTTCGCCACAAGTATCCATTGCTATATATATATATATATATATATATATATATATATATATATATATATATATATATAAAAACTAAATATTTTTATTCGGTTTTGGACCGAAATCGAAACCGAATAAAAAAATTTAGTATTTTTAAAACAGAAATCAAACCAATTTTTTTAAAAAATCGAACCAAATCTCTTATTCGGTTCGGTTCGATTTTCGGTTCAAAATCGAATAATGTTCACCACTAAGGTGTCGTGGTCGTTGCTGCTTTTTTCCCCCCAAAAAGCAGTCCATAATAGATCTGACATTCTAGAATTTTTTTGATTTGTTTCCGTAACGCAACCATGATAAGTCATTCAAATCCCAGACTAAAGTGGTGGTAACTTGATTTGGCTCACTGATTTTTTTTTATCGGTCAGGACTCATGAATAAGCAGATCGGGTCGGGTATTAACGGGTCGGACTGACCTGACCTAACCTGACCCGACCCGAGCTGTGTGGTCTCTCTCAACGGCTAGCAAGCACTTTAAATTTGAAAAAGAGAAAAAGAGAAAAAAGTAACAGTTAGAGAAATCACAACGGTTACATTCTGAACTAGCATCCCTTCAATATCGCAAAGGGAAGAGGAGAGGAAGAGGAAGAGGAGAAGAAGAGATGGTGTACACATACACTCCCACCTACTACTCCTCCTTCCACGAGACCATGAATTCCCTGTGCAAGTCCATCCTCCTCCCCTTCTCCCTCAGGGGCCGCCGCCAGCTCCCGGCGGACGACCAGAAGCTCGCCAAGCGCCAGTCCGACAACCTCAAGTGGCAGCAGGAGTCCTTCCACAAGATCCTCAACCTCATCGGCCTCAAAAAGGAAGGGATGGCGTCCGAAGCCGACCTCTCGGCTTTCCGGACCCACCTCCTCGACACGCTCATCGCCTCCCCCAAGGACCAGGAGCCGCCGGGCTTGATCAGAGACAAGCTCCTCTTCTTGCAGGTATATACATACATATATATATACGGATCGGGAACCCCGCCCGCGAAGTCCCGCGGGAGCCCCGTTGCCCTCCACCGTTGGATTGGATGTGCTTCTTTTTTCCTCCTTTTTTTGTGGATTTGTTATATTTAAATTTCATCGGTTCTTCAATTCTCTTTTGTAAAGGGAAATTTTGTGTTAGGAGAAACAAAAAAGAAGTATGGAGCAGGGACAGCCAAAAATCTCCATCCCCTACCGCGTGTGTGTATGGCTCATATCCGGCACGATCCAGACACTTCAAAATACAGTAGAACACACCAAAAATACGACGTGTCGTTGCTGTGTCACAATGTCCCTATCGCGTGTGCGTAGGCTCATATCGGGCACAATCCAGACATTTCAAAATACATACAGTAGAACCCACCAACATATATAGGACGCGTCGTTGCTGTGTCACAACGTCCCTACCGCGTGTGCGTATGGCTCATACCGGGCACAACCCAAAATACAGTAGAACACACCAAAATAGGATGCGTCGTTGCTCTGTCACAATGTCCCTACCGCGTGCGTGTATGGCTCGTATCGGGCACAATCCAGATACTTCCAAAAATACAGTAGAACACACCAAAATACGTGTCGCCGTTGTGTCACAATGTCCATACCGCGTGTGTAAGGCTCGTATTGGACACAATCCAGACACTTCAAAATACAGTAAAACACACCAAAATACGTGTAGTTGCTGTGTCACAATGTCCCTACCGCCGTGTCGTATCCATGCAACATATAGAAGCAATTATTTATTCGTCGTGTTCTTTTTTCTTTCCTCAATAAATAAATTAAGAATTTTTAGAGGAAGAAGGATATGTCTTCTGATCACATTAGTAATCGCCAGCGACATGCTCTAGGAAGCATGGACACTCCATAAACTGGTGTCGTGCCAGTGTTGCACCGTGTCGGACACGTATAGAACACCGCACAACAACCCAAAATACACTAGGAAACACCAAAATCAATGCCATGTCCGTGTCACCATATCGTGTCATACTGTATTCGCGTACTCGTGACATTCGAGTTCTCATTCGAAGGCAAATTGGTACAGGAATTGCTCTACGCCCAATGCATCTCCGCCGCCGAGTACCACTCTTCCAAGAGGCCGCTTCTGCAGCGCCTCGCGGTCCAAGGCGTCGAGATAGACTGCAGAGACGTGGTGGTCGGGGATCCCACCGCGACTTCGGAAGAGGAGTGGTCAGTAATAGAACTGAAGGACAAAGAATCCCCTCCCGCAAATGGGAAAACCAAGCAGCACCACCACGCCTCCTCGGTCAAATCTCTCTTCAGCTGGAAGGGAGAAGGGAAGAAGGACGCCGCCGATGCTCCCGAGAAAAGGAAGCCTTTCCGCGCTCTGTTCAACAAAGAGAACAGGGACGACGAAGCCAATGCCAATGACAACAACAACAAGAAGTCCACTCCGGACTCGAAATCGAAGCCTCTGAAGAAGCTGTGGGGGGTTGATGGGCTGAAGAAATGGAAGAGGAGCAACCACAAAGAGGACGGTCCGGCAGCTCCCTTGGAGGATGCTTTGACGGCCTCCTCTTCTGCTCTTGTTGCCAGCCCGATGGGCGAGGGGCCGGATACTAGGAGGATCAGGAACAAGATTCATTCCGACGGCTCGTCTTCCGATTTCTTCATCGACAAGGTATGAGAAGATACAGTTTTCTTTGTTCACCCTCCCTAGGAAGCAAAAGTAAAATACACTAGGCATAGGTGCTGTGTCCGTGTCCGTGTCAGAACTAAAATATACTATGCATTGTTGGTTTGTTCATCATGCTAATTGTTTCTTGTATGGTGATGAAGGTTTTGGGTGAGAACATAAAGAAGGAGCTCAATCGAATCAAGGCGGAGCTGAGTTCGAACAGTCCAAACCTCAACTTATCGTAATGAACGACTCTTGAACCAAAAATCCCACCATTAATTGAAAAAAAAAAAAAGTTTTCTCATCTAATTTTGCTCTGTTACGTACATGCGCCATTGTCAGGGACGAGCAGATGGAGGCTATATCAACTAGGCTCCCCGTCGACAAGGCTGATTTAAACCATTTCTTCCCCAAGTACGTTACGATCTCCGAAACCTCGAAGGAACGATCAGCCTGACTGACATGGATTGATTTGTGCTGCAGGTCGTGGTGCGATCAGTACGGAGACGTGGTGCTTGATGTGGTCAAGAAGGAGTTCAAAGACCACGTTGGCGAGATGGAGAGCCTCCGCAACGCAGCCGCGAGAGAGAGGAAGAGCAGCGGCGGCCGGTCGGGGAGGTGGGCTGCGGCGGCGGCGGTCGAAGAGAACGGGGAGAACTATCATCCCAACCTCTTCTTCCGGGACCGGTCGTGGTTGAGCAGCAACAACAATCCAGGAGGAAGGACGAGGGAAGCGGACCGCAGTGCGAACAGCAGCCCGTTCACTCACTGATGAGTGATACAATAGTTCATATGGATGTTGTTTTCACTTTTCATGGATCTAGAGGAATAGTTGTTTGTGTTCACTGATGGGTGATACAACAGTTCATTGTGGCATTTGAAACTTTCTTCTTCTTGCTATTATGTATGCAAGAACAGTCAGGAGTATGCTATGAAAGATTCAGATTTCTTTCTTTCTTTGATAAACTTGGTTAGCCTAGCTTTCGCCATCTGCTTTCGGAATTTTGTACACGCTGCGTTATATGTCTTTTGGGCCTGCTATTTTCAATTTTCACACACACACCTCTCCTCTCGTGTGGTTTGATTTCGAGACCGTCCGTCTAGCCAAGGAGATTATATCTCTCCTCGCTCTCGCTAACCATAAGAATCAGCTAAGTTCGGTACATCTCAATCATTATTGGATTGTATCTCTCATCCGCTTAAAAAAAAATTGGTAAATCAATCTAAAAGCCACGATTAGGGGATAAAATTGTTGTTGTTGTGGGCTGAGGCCCATTTGAGACTCGGTTTTGATGTCCCAAAACTGAGTTTTAACTTGTTTGAGCATCTTTGGGGATTTTGTTTTGGTTTCGTCAAAGCCATTATTGTCTCGTTTAGGAAATGGAAGAAAAAGTTCCGTTCATCAAAACCCAACTACAAACTTAAAAAAAGGGACAAAATTATCCCTAATATTTTCTCTTTTTTCTGTAGCATTTATGTATTGTTCTTTCCCTTCCTTTTATGTTAGACTAAATTTTAAATTTGGTTGGCTTTTATATTATCTTAGATTAAATTTTAAATTCGGTTGGCTTTTAAATTATGTATAAGATTGTATTGAATTTAAATTGTATTTTTTAACGGAATTTAAATTTGTAATTGTGAACATAACTGTTTTACACTACAATTTAAATTTGATTCAAATTATAGGATTAAATTAAATAAAATTAGAATATAATTTTAAGTTTAAATTTGATTAGATTTATATATTTAATTTTTGGATATTAGATCTGAATACAACCACTTCTTTTCCCCTATCCACTTTTGGTTGTACGAGTATATTGTCCTATTTTAGAGGGGAGGGTTCGTTGTAAGTTTAATTTACAGAATTGGAGCCTTGGAAAAGAGTAGTGCTTCATTTATTTTGTTTGGATGCCAAAATAAATTAGGAGGAAAGTAATTTGATTCCTAAGAGAAAGAAAATTAGGAGAGAAAGTGGTTCCTTCCGCCAATCCAAGAATTCATTTCTCCCTTCTAATGATTCACCTTTTTTTTCTCTCTCTCAATTTTCTTAGTTTTTCCAACGAATGAAAATAAAATTGATTGTAATTACAATTTCCCAAAATAAAAAAATATCAAAGAATCAATTTTCTTTCCTTTTCATTCCGCAAACCAAACGAGGCCTAAGGGGTTGATTTTAAACTTAACACTCCAAAAATTTCACTTCCTATTTTGAATTCGGCAGCTGAGGAAAGTAACCTACGTTGTTGTCGATTCTAGATAGGGGTGCAATTCGGACGAGTTGGGTCGGACTTGAGGTTAACCCGAGCCTAACCCGATGAATCATAACCCTAGCCCGAGCCCAAGCCCAACCCGACCTCGGGTTCAACATATGAACTCCAAGACCAAGTCAAGAGGATCGGGTTGGGTCGGTCTAGCCGGTTTATCGGGCTCTAATATAATATTTGAGACAATTTTAACATAAGTAATATTAAATCTATTATACAAAACACAACGGTTTTTGAATCCTAGGGCTGACTGTGCCAAGATAAAGAGTGGTTGGGATTTAATCTTGGTGAATCAACGGTTGTGGAATTTTATGGGGAATCCAAAGAGTGGGGTTTGCACTCATTATGGTTGTGGATGAGCATTATTGAGAGTGGGATTTTATGGGGAATTAGCATTATTGAGTGTGGGGGTTTTATGGGGAATCCAAAGAGTGGGATTTGCACTCATAATGGTTGTGGATGAGCATTATTGAGAGTGGAATTTTATGGAATTTTGATGGGGGCTTCATAATTATTATTGTTCGTTTAAAATTGGGGGTCCAAGATTTTGAGGGGGAATACCTTAAATGAACCATGCCCTATGGGCACGGGTTATGACTAGTACATAATCAAAGAGTCAAGTCTTGATCATTAAAAAACAAATTGAAAGAAGATTTAGACAAGGAGTTCAATAGTTTGGGTGGAGAAACTCGTGATTATATATATATATATATATATATATATATATATATATATATATATAAAATAGAAAAACTTAGATGGTGAAACTTTTGAATTCCGAAAATATCCTTACATACTTATACTAATTAAAAATAGTTCATTAATTTTAATAAGAACAACTTAGTAATTAGGAAGACTATCCTTTGGTCTTCCTAAACTAATTAAGAAATGTTAAAATACGTGCAAGACACGTGCACATATGCTAGTGTGTATATATATATATATATATATATATATATATATATATATATATATATATATAAGGGTCCCACTGGAGGAGGGTAGTGGGACCCATGTATTGGGTAGGGGGGTGAGGGAGGGTCTGGGTTTTAAACTTAACATTCCCCCCCCCCACCCTCCGCCTTCTTTGTTCGACACTTCTGCGCTACTCCCCCTCGATACATAAAACCCTAATCCTAGAAATTCGCAAAAAGCAATACAAGAAACCCTAGCCCTAGAAATTAGGCTTTTCCACAGAGCTCCACGTCCATGGCGTTCCCTCCTAAAGAGGTGATATCGCAGGTTGGTAGGCGGCTCTCCCAACCGCGTCTCAACAAGGACACCCTTGTCAAACTACTCAAGGCAAGGCGCCAAACTCCAAAATCCTAACCCTAGATTTCGTTATCTTTGCGTTTATGATATATGAATTCTATGGGCTTGTGTGTGTTTAGTGAAGTTCGGGGGAATTTTCGCTGGTTGGAAGTGCGCATGAACTATTTTGGATGCTCGACGAATGTTTTAGTGTGGTCGTTCAGTTTTAGCGCGATGATCAACTCGTTAGTTTTCGTAGAATTATATAGTCTTGCTAGCTGCATGCTTGTTGAGAAAAAATGGAAAATGCAATGACTGAATGAAATCTTGTGATGTCAACTTATGTTACTTCACTTGTAATAATCAGATGTTTCCTTCATATGGCGATGTACCTGTCTTTTCCGACTGCACTTGAAATATTCGGATGCTTCTTCAGTTATAAATAGTGTCTAAGTAAATCTTGTGTTCGCGTGTTTTATCTTGCAATCTTTTTACAGTGCCTATCAACTAATGATTAGATTTTCAGGAGTTGGAAAGGGAAAGAGCAAGAGATCATTGCCTTCAGATGCTCTAAAGAAAAAGTCTAGAATTAGCTCGGTGAATGAGGAGAGCACAGGCATTGTAAGATGGGTGGCTTCTGATATCTGTGTCCTTTTTCTCTTTCTTGTTTTGATCATCTTGGGTAGCTGATCTGATGGTTGTACTATTTTCAGGTTACCCGGAGCCGCAACAAAGAAGTTGAAACTGAGTTAAAGGACAATAGCTTGTTCGATGAAGAAGAGGTTCATGGGACAGTAAGCCGCATCATTTATATATTTATGAAGATTTCCTTCCTCTGTACAGCCAGTGTGCTTTCAGCTTTCGACCACATATGTTGGTTAGTTAGTTAGTTAGTTAGTTAGTAGTCACTGTGAAGCAGGGGCTAAAGTAAGGTTTCCCATTTTTGGTCAGAGAAACCACCCAAAATAGATCAAGTTGCTGATGACCAAAGCTTCAGAGTTTACTTCTGGTATACATGTCATTTACTTGGTAGCATTTAAACGTCTGCTCCTGTTCATGATAGTAAAATGAAACGGACTTTTTTCATCTTTTTAGTGTGTGTATTGACTGCAGTTGAATTATTTAATTTCTACTCGTAAGAGAAGATTGAACATTTATTATTGTATTGTTTTTTCTATACTTTGTAAAATTGCATTAGTTTGATGTCTCCTAACAAATAATATGGTAAGTTTGAGCCTCGGAAATATAGAACATTTATATTGTTTTTTTAATTAAATTTTTATAAATAATTGTTAATATTACAGGTAATTGAACTGAAACCTAGCTAGCTTGAAATCGAGCTCGTTAAGCTTGAAATCAAACAAGCTTAATGAGCTTGAAATAAAGTTGAGCTAGCTTGAAATCAAGCTTAAGGAGCTTGATTTTGAGCTTATCGAGCTTGTTTATCAAGCTTGTTTATTAAGCTAAGCTCGAGCTCAAACCAAGCCGAGCTCAAGCTTAATATAAACAAGCTCGAGCCAAGCTCAAGCTCTAAAATGAAAAACTTATCAAGCTCGAGCTCAAGCTTGAGCTCGATTAATTCTAGTCAAGCCAAGCTCAAGCTTACAAACCTTGGCTCGGCTTGGCTCGTTTGCAGCCCTAGCCAAAAGTTAGACTGGTTTAATTCTATCCTAGATTTCGGTTTGCCAACACTTTCTTGTGTTTACAAGTTTTCTAAAATACTTTACAAACTCTGAATAACACTATATCTGGTACAAACTTCTTTAGAGTCTTTGAAACTTACATGGAGAGCACAAAGATGACTTGAACGCGATACTTTCAAAAAGTTTTATATCAAGGCGTTATTGAATCCGAGATTTCTATATTAAGGGATTAGGCTAACAAGCACACAGTAATCTACTCATGTTAATCATCAAAATCATTATAAAGAATGTGCCAACACCTCTTCCCATGGCCATCACCAATGAATAAAACACATGCTAGCATAATAGAAAATATTTATGGACTTATTAAATGGAACTTTGATCTTATCCATCAAGGAAGACAAGGATTTTTATTAAGAAGATATTTTCATATTAAAACTAATCAAGGGAGGGCCAAAGAAAATGAACCTAGCACTCTGATACCATTATGTCACACTCTGGTCCCGAATGATCGATAAGTCGCCACTAAATATGATGTCGTACAATAAAACTACAATGCGCATTCTGATCTCCAGCTTCCAAAGGATGAGGATCTTCTACCGCATCAACAAGTCGAGCAGAATATCTAGCATCTGTGAGGGTGGGGGTCAGTACATTAGAAAATACACCAGTGAGCGACCAAAATTATATTCAACTGAAAGCAATCACTAAGTAGTCATGTGAAAGAAATGTTATTTTAATAGTGGTATTCCTATCTTTTACCTACTTCAATTTCATGCATATACAATCAAGAGTCATATTTCATTTTGAAAACTAAATCAAATATGATATTTTTTCATTCATTCAAGTAGTATGGACACTTTCATGCACAATACATATTCCTTTCTACTTTAACACATACATCATATTTCATAAACCATAATCATTTCTCATGGAATACCATTCTTTCTTATTAACACAATAACAACAATTCATTTTATACAAATTCTTTCTTATGAGCAATTCATAATAAGAAACATAAGCAATAGAAAACACCAGTTCTTAATTCTTACCCACGACAAATTATCCATCGTTGTAACAAACAAGGATTATAACAATTTATATGTAAATTTTTTTTCATGTTCGTCTCTATATCAAACTGTTAGGATTGAAACGATGTTATTGATGGAACTGAGGATCCCTAGGACCGTCGCTTGGTGTCATATCGATCGATAAAAGATGATCATGTTTAAGCCGTGATCTAACCCTTCAATGCCGAAAAGTAGGATTCACGAATTATACCTGAAGTGATGAGAAGTATACGACGGTTTCCAGCAACCTCGATCAGTCAGGGACCTCAAGATCTTCTGTCGTATTCCTTCCTCGGGTTGGACGTTGTGTGGGCGAAGATCTTCCAATATTTTCTTCTCCTTGGCTGACATTTCTTTCTCTCCTTACGTGAAAAATGATTTTATATAAAGATGCTCTTTTCTGATATATCATGACAACCAGAATAGATGATATATAGACTACGGCAGGGCCAGTGAAGAGAAATTGGGGTTAGATCTCCTAACGGATCCGGATATCCCATGTTTCGTCCGAACACACAACCTATGTCTGTTAATAATATCTCGGCCCACTAAAGGGCTATTGTTGCACTGCCTTTCTAATCCCAAATTACGTTTATTGGCTCCTTCTTATTGTATGCATGCCCGTCTCCCTATGTTAAGATATCGAATGTCCGTCGATCAAATTAAGTTATTGAAAACTATATTGATCGACATCTTTTCCCTTAAATAATACCACTTAACTTCATTTGTCATGTCAGATATAATATACATGTAGGATTTACAAGATAATCCTTATGAGATCCTTAAAGGGACATCACCAACCCGACATATTGGGATATGGATTTCTTTTATAAATCAAAAGTTCGTCATACACATAATGTCATTACCCAATTCATTGAGGTTGTTAACTCATAATGAATTTCTCACTATTTTATGAGTTAAAGTAATGCACACTACATATATATGTCTGTTATTATATCCGGATTAAGAGCACAAGCGTCTATAATAACAAAGGTGTTTGATCTCTTATATAGTCAGGACAAAAAGAACAATCTCAAGTGGTCTTGTTCAATATACACGAAGTGTAGTGTAAACCTATAGTCAAGATAGACTAATACCAGATTATACTACAGCCTTACTAATAGTTTGTCCAAATCCATATAGGTTGTGAACAATTTATAAATTCCACAAGGAACTATAATATGATATTTTGTATGACATCGCGCAACGTATTATCTGTAATATAAAAATGTCAGACACTTGATTTAACATTATAACAATTATAATTTGCAAACATTTGTCCATATGATTCTCATTCAAGAATAAGAAAATGTAGTTAATGCAAAAGTGATACTACCTATAGTCAAGATAGACTAATACCAGATTATACTACAACCTTACTAATAGTTTGTCCAAATCCATCTAGGTTGTGAACCATTTATAAATTCCACAAGGAACTATAATATGATATTTTGTATGACACTGCACAACGTATTATCTGTAATATAAAAATGTCAGCCACTTGATTTAACATTATAACAATTATAATTTGCAAACATTTGTCCATATAATTCTCATTCAAGAATAAGGAAATGCAGTTAATGCAAAAGTGATACTACCCTAACAGTTACCCTAGCATACGACCTAACTACATGATGGTTCATGTGTGACTTTTTATAATTAGAAGTTAGGGCGTACAAGCCCATCTCTCCAAATCAACATAACACCCTCCTGATCGCGAGGACATACAAGCCTCATGGTGTCCTATTCTCTTCTAGGTCGATAAAATTTTGGTGCCCCCGAAAATTGATCGAGAGACTATATCATGTGGACAATTTGTACAAGACCAATGCATGATATGCAACTTCTATCAATAAAATAATGCGACGTGGAAGCTAAATGCAAAACATACATTTCTTTCTATCTTTCTTTTAAACCATAGAGTCATTGTTTTGATCTTCCTTTTTTTTATCATTCTAACGGCCAATCCGCATTCTTCCTTTCTTTCATATCGTTTCTTACAAACAATACAATATTTTCTAGGCTTAATTGCACTTTGATACCCTCAACTATTCTGGTTTTTCAACTTGATACCCTAAACTTTTTTTTTGTAACAAGTTGATACCCGAAAAAAATTTGGACGAAAATATCCATGGTCAAACTTTAAAATTACCCCCCAACCCCCCCCCCTTCCCGCTTCCGGCCAACCACCCCCCCCCCCCTCCCGCTTCCGGCCCCCCCCCCCCCTCCCGCTCCGGCCACCCGCCCCCCGCCTCTCCCCCTAGGGCACGGCAGCATGGGAGGAGGGGGGGCTGGGGGAGGGTAGACGAAAGCCGGGGGGGGAGGGGAGGCAGCCGGAAGCGGGAAGGGGGGGTGGGGGTGGGAGGCGAACTTCTGTGGGGGAGGAGCTCGTTGAGCAGTTTGGTGACGTTGTTGGCGCTGAAGATCTTGTGGACGTTGGCGAACTTCTGTGGCTCCTTGGGCGGGAAGTAGGGGGCGCCCGTCATGCAGTTCCTGCGGAGGAACTTCAGGCGGCACAGGGGGAGTTGGAGGAGCTCGACGACGAGGCCGCCATTAATTTTCTTCTCCTCCGAGATGTGTTTTTTGCTATAGCTAATTAACTCTTTTTACTGTCATTTTCATGTTATGTATGGTTTCAACAAGAGAAGAAGATACCATCAATTGAAGTTGAAGATGATAATTAATGGGCATATAGTACTACTACTCTTTTCCACTTCACCAATTATAAAGAGCGCGCAAGCATAAAGAAAATTACTGATCAATGAAATCGAGGGTTAGGGTTTCTTCAACCTTGAGAGTGATGGGTATTCTAACACTCCAAGGGGAGAGGGAAGGGATAAGGGCATTTTCGAAATGTTTAAAATTTTAGGTATGAAGTTGAAAAAAAAAATAGTTGAGGTATTAAGTTGTTGAGTAAAAAAGTTTAGGATATCAAGTTGAAAAATCGAAATAGTTGAGAGTATCAAAGTGCAATTAAGCCTATTTTCTATACATTTCTATCTTACAACATATGATAAAAGAAAAGGCAACAATTCTTTCTATACAACATAATATTAGTCCTTTCAATTCCATTATCACTTTTTAACTCAAGCATGTCTTCTATTTTTTTTTGCTACTAACGATAAATGAATATGAACGTTGATATACATAGTAACAGTTTTTTCAATTGTATTCACAGTCTAACTTACTCATGCAATCATAATGTCTTCTTTAACAAGCATACCAATTCCATGTACTTATCTTTGGTTTTTTTTTAGGGGCACCTCCACATTTACTAGGGGACAACCCAAAATTTTTAAAAAAAATTACAAGTTTGCCATTAGTTTTTTTTACTAGGGGGGGCAGCCCAAAAAACACTATAAAAGCCAATGTGATTTTATTTCATCTCTCTCTTTCTTCCTCTACTACTTCTCTTCCTCCACTCTTTTTTTTATCCTCCTCATATAAACCTATAATTAACCTAACCTAGGTGACATTGTCCCCCAACCTAAAATTGTTGAAGATTTTTGGTAGAATACAGTGTCAATCACTTCTCCCATTTATTTGTAAGTCGTCGAATTTATTTTTGTGTAATATTTTAAGTTTTAACCTAAATTTTACATATAAAAGTTGAATTTTGTGTTTAATGTAGAAAGAAATAGAAAATGGAACAACCTGGACCATCAAATGCTGGATACTCTTCTCCCACAACGTCCGAAGAACACTTTGATGCATCGGAAACCCTCGTGGTAACTACACTTGGATACTTCAGGTGAAAAATTGGACTTTGACACAGAGGACTGGCACAAATGTGGCAGTCCCTCACATATATAGGACTGCCAGAGATGTGGCAGTCCTATATATGCGAGGGACTGCCACATTTGTGGCAGTCCTCTGTATGTGAGGGACTGCCACATCTGTGGCAGTCCTCTGTGTCCAAGTAATAACAGAGGACGCGTACGTACAACCACCACGATGGTTCGTTAAGGAATAACAGGTAATTCCATTCATCTAATTCCCTTATGTATTATATAAATGCTCATATATATTCTTCTAATTTCTTATCTGCACTCTCTTGACAGGCCCATATTTATATGCTTGCAATGTTTCGATCGATCGACTGCTTCTTTTGTCCCTTGTGAACTGGCTGGGCATATATGCATGCATGAATAAACATCTCATGTTTACTTTCTATATTTATGATTTGATTGTTGTTTAATTGCAAATGTTGGTTGGATTGGTTTTCATTCATGTAAAAGATTTATTTGGATTGGTTTTACTTTCTACATATGTAAAATTTGGTTGGATTGGTTTTACTTTCTACATATGTAAAAGATTTGTGTGGATTTGTCTATTTTCTTTTTAATTATTTTTTGGCTGTATAAATTTGTCAAATTCTCCTATAAACTAATCAGGAATGTGCGTGTTGCTATTAGCAGCACTTTAGACTTTAGTCCTTCACAAGTGGTGGCCGTTTCCATCTTCCTGATAACATGGACTCATTATCCATAAGTGAGGACAGATCTGTTGTTAGCTTGTCCGATATGAGCCCGATGGAAAGCCTCAAAGAATGCATCCTCACACGGTGCCATAATATGGAGTCTGTTCTTGTCTCTACTGCAGGAGGGCAGCAAATGCTCCTGGAGATCTTGTGGGTATCGGGCCGTTTCCATCTTCCTGATAACAAGGAGGATTTTAGCAAGGACTGCCACACACAGGGCAGTCCTTCACTTGTGAAGGACTGCCCTGTGTGTGGCAGTCCTTGCTAAAATCTTCTGTGATCAAATCACACATCAATTCATCTAGGACTGCCACACACAGGGCAGTCCAACACTTGTGAAGGACTGCCCTGTGTGTGGCAGTCTTAGATGAATTGAAGTGTGACCAAATCACAGAACAATTCATTTAGGACTTGTCACGCCCCAGAACCAGAATACCGGAGAGCGGGGGCAGACATAGCCAGCTACGCAATCCCAAAGTACGTAAATACTCTGAAATCACGTATAAGCTGTCAAGACATGGGGGGTACTCTACAAGCTATCAGTCAATCCTAAGGTTTAACAATCCTAGGTATCTCAATCACAGGCAATTATACAAGAGCAAGAGTACGATCATCATACATACAATAGTAAGGTGTCCCGAACCATATATACATGACTGATCATGAAGCCAGTACCACAGAACTGAGGACTAGCTAGAGTATTAGTCGTACATGATAAGGACTAGCTATAGTCTAGAATACACATATCATGTTTATGCCCGTAGGCTACAATATCAAGGAAAATACCAAAACATGAGCTAAACACGTGCTCGGGGCTAAACGTTACAAGAGGAGAATTTACATATCAGTGGAAGAATGAAAAAGAAATCCAATGAGGCACTCAGGTGCTCCGGCTGGTCACCGTCGAGTAGATAGTACGGTAGATCCTTCGGGCTCTTCTATTAGAACCTGGCCATGCAAAACCAGTAGGGTCAGACCCCAAATAGCAAGTACCACAAAGGAGGCCGAACTATAAACTTAAAACCAGCAATCATAGGCAATCAACAGGGAGAGAAAACAATAAGTAAAGAAGGATCGAGATTCGTGCGGTACCAATGCACTTATCCCGAACATAGGAAGACAGTAAGTAAATCATCATTGATATAAAGTAAACTGAAGAACATGTTAAATAAATAGAGCAAGGCAATATACGAAAAGAGGACGAAGGTACTGTTCCGGAAGCCAGGTTACAACCCTTAAACCAAACAAGGACCGGGATTGTAACCCTTCGCCTGAACAGAACTTAGTCTCTGATCATTTATTGCTAGAGGTGACAATCATTAAGTGACAATCATAGAGTGACAATACAGAGTATAATACGTTAGAGTGACAATCATTGCAATCATTATCCTGGAACAATTAGGAACTGGATCTAGACAAGACTTAGACTGGAAAGGTGATATACGATAGGATAACCATGAGACTATTCAGATAACCAGGTTACAACCCGTAAACCAAACAAGGACCGGGGTTGTAACCCTTCGCCTGAACAGCACTTGGTCTCTCCCACCATTTATCGACAAGATAAAATAAGAAATCAGGACATGTAACAATCATATACAAGATCAAGACAAGACTAGACAGACTGAACTCCATCCAACATTCACGGCCAAGCAATGAGTACGGCTTGATACTTTAACTAACTAGGGTTATCACAAGCCTAGTTACTAACAAGATGCAAAGAGAATTCCAAGTCCGGTTACCCGTTTGTTACTACCTGAGTGATCCCAGCAAAGAAAAAGAAAAGATAGCATGATATAGCAGACACACTGTAGTAAGATACATGTGTCCTAAGGTACCACACTCGACGGCGGGCTGGAAGTGCGCTCATCTCGACGGATAGCAACAAATCCCATGTATATATATATATATATATATATATATATATATATATATATATATATATATATATATATATATATATATATATATAAGGCCGGGATCAAAGGGGCAACAGGTAACTGGGAAAGTCTCTTCATGAACTACTGTATTATTCTAGTTATTAGCCTTAGCCATTTACAGTGGGTACCCCTGACCGTGGTACTCAGGGGTCCCCGTCCTAGACATGATGCAAGACAAGACAGGTTTATTTGTACAAGCACAATCGCCCATGGTGTCCGGGTTAATTATACAGGTCATGTCATGTCAGGTAGCCGTCGTAACAGCTTATCAAGATATATTATGTCAGGTTTATCATGTCAAGAGTGCGCCACATCGGGCCACTATCAAGAATTATCATGTCAAGTTATCATATTAAGTTTACTGGTCAAGAGTGCGCCACGACAGGCCACTATCAGGTCATGTCATGTTTACTTGTCAGGAGTGCACCACATCGGGTCACTATCGTGTCATGTATAGCAGGTCAAGTTATCAGGTCAAGTTATCATGTCAAGAGTGCACCACTACGGGCCACTATCAAGCATTGTCAGTTCTTGGTCACACCATGCCAGGTACAATTGTCATTTCAATCATGTCAATCAAATCGTGATTTATCAAGTTCAGGACAAAAGGCGTAAGAATATAAAAATGGCGTAAAAATATACAATAAGGGGGTTACAAGACATGGGCAAATAATAATAAAAAAATAAAAGTGCACAGGGCTATTGGAGAACCATGCGGCTCAGGCATATGCGGCCAGGAATGATCTCATGCGGCTGGGAAGAGAACAGCCCATGCGGCTCAATAGGGTCAGGCGCATGCGGCTGAGCTAGGAGGAGGGTCATATGCGGTTAGCGGGGAGGGGTGGACCCTATACGGCTGAGGATGGACTCGGCCTCTGCGGCTAAGGATGCTGATGCATATGTGGCTAGATATATAAGGTCTTCATGCGGTTGGACGAGCCATGCGCTTATGCGGTTAGCGGGGTCATGCGCCTATGCGGCTGAACTCAAGTGGGGCTCATGCGGCCAGGAGATGAAGGGGATGCATGCGGCTCGGTTAGGAACCCATGCAGCCATGTCAACTCAGGAGCTTATGCGGTCAGAGGGAATACAAGTTGTGCGGCTACAAGTGGACTAAGTTCATGCGGCTCGGAGCATGCCGAGACTTATGCGGCTGGGAAGAGTGGCATATGCGGTTGGAAAGACTTGCCGCATGAATATTTATGCGGTCAAGTACTGCCATGCGGCTAAGGGGCTCATGCGGTCAGCACTGTTCTTCTTCTCCAAATTTCCGAAAAGAAGAACTCCATGGGGGCCAAGTTCTCAAGCTCCATAACTCCATCATCTGGAGCCCAAATCCGAACTTCCATAGGTCAAAACGGGACAGAATGAAATGCTCTACAACATGGAACCATCTGTTAGCAAAAATAAGCAAGTCTAACAGATCAAAACCCATAAAAATCGAAAATACCACGAGACTAGATCTACCACAATCCACCCGATAAAATCAAAAACTCCAAGTTCTAAACATGCTTAGAATTTAACAATAAAGAGAATGGAACAAACGAAATTGAAATCGTCCAACATTCGACAAGGTGTACTTGCCTCTCTCTAATGGCTAGGGTTTGGTGGAAAAGAAATGAATGATGGTGAATGAGGAGGGAGAGAGAAAAAAGTGGCTTATATAACAAGCTCAGGTGATCTCCACCATTAATTCTTCTCCACTCAATCTAAACCATACATCTCATCTCATAAAGAACCGAACTAAACCAAACCAAGTCAAAGTGGAACCGAACCAAATAAAACCAAATCCAAGTTAAACCAAGTCATGAAATCCTATACTTGGGAAATTTTAAAATATCACGCAAATCGATAAATACGAATTACGGCTCAAATAAACACGTATCCGTATAAAATATCGATACAGTGAGACGGGTCTCACAGGACTGCCACACACAGGGCAGTCCAACACTTGTGAAGGACTGCCCTGTGTGTGGCAGTCCTTGCTAAAATGTTCTGTGATTTGATCACAGAACAATTCATTTAGGACTGCCACACACAGGGCAGTCCAACACATGTGAAGGACTGCCCTGTGTGTGGCAGTCCTAGTTGAATTGTTCTGTGATCAAATCACAGAACATTTTAGCAAGGACTGCCACACACAGGGCAGTCCTTCACAAGTGTTGGACTGCCCTGTGTGTGGCAGTCCTAAATGAATTGTTCTGTGATCAAATCACAGAACATTTTAGCAAGTACTTGTTTAACATAAGAATTTCAACACAAGAATTATTTCAACAGATATCCCACACATATTCAACAGATATCCCACACATATTCAACAGATATTCAACAGAAGAATTTTTTCATCTAAAGTATCCCACATATTTTCAACATCCAAAATAGTGTCAACACCCAAAAATATCACATATTCAACACATATCCAACAGAAGTATATCAACATCCAACAACATGCTCAACACAAGTATTCAACATCATACAATCAGTTTCTAGTCAATCATACTACATATCATGGCGGGCCTTCAGAAGGACCGGCCTCCTCAGATGGAGCAGAACCACCTTGACGTGGTGGTAGGAGTTGGCTAATTGGCACGTCGTCGTCATCACTGGAAGAAGGAGAAGGAGTACGAGCTCGTTGCTTCGACCGAGCTTGTGCAACCGGTGGGGGTCTCCGTGTCCCAGCCCGACCTTGGCGCTCTGGTTCGAAAATTGTAATCGGACGCTCAAGAGGACGTTCCGCACGTTCCTTCCGCTTTGACGCGGTGGGGCGTATTCTTTTTGGTGCGTCCGGAGGACTGTTACCCCTATAGAACAATGGATTGTGCGACCGTACAATTAATAACTAATGCAAACTAAAATAGAAATGTTACCCCCTATCCCCCACCCCCAGAACTGAGTACAGTAGGACTGCCAAGCATGTGGCAGTCCACATGTAGACAAGGACTGCCACAGGTCTGGTAGTCCTCTATTGAAAGAGGACTGCCAGGACTGTGGCAGTCCTTGTTTACATGTGGACTGCCACATGCTTGGCAGTCCTACTGTACTCGGCCAACAGACAAATGACTCGCTAGTTTGTCGTTTTCTAGGGTTAGGGTTTGAAGAGAAATTGTGGGTTTGTCGTGTTCGAAAATGCCATTCATAAACCCTAAAGACATTCTAAACCTAAATTATCAAAAGTTTTAGACAATTAAAACTATTCTAGGGTTTCGAATAAAATGTAGAAAATTATAGAAGAAATTAGGGAAGAACGTACCTAGAATCCGATTTCTTCGACTTGCGTGTCATCTCGTCGAATGTGGGAGTGTTCTTGAAAGAAATTTGGTGGAGGAATTAGGATTAGAGTGGTGGAGGAGAATTTTCTAGGGTTTAGGGAGAGGGAGAGAGCTCTTCTTCTTTTTCTTTTGGAGGAGAGAGAGATGAAATGATAAAATGGGAAGGAAATGTGAGTTTGGGGGGTTGGGCTGCCCCCTAGTAAAATTTGGGCTGCCCCCTAGTAAAATCTCAACTTTCTGGGCTGCCCCCTAAGTAAGGGCTGTCCCCTAGTAAATGTGGAGGTGCCCCTAAAAAAAACCTTATCTTTTAGTGATCATGAACTATATTCTTAGCAACAAAGCATACATTTAATTCTCTATGAGTTCATTATTAATTGAGAAAGAATCAGAAAATGAAGTCTTGTCTACTCACCTACGATGAAACTGTCCTAATAAGGGAGCTCTTACTGAAGTCTTTTCTTACTTAAGCCATCAAATCGATATCGATATTCATGTAATGCCACCGTTAGGAGCAGTGCATTACATAAAATAGTTATAAAATTAAGGATATTTAATAATTGTATAAGTCATATTCGATTTTCAATTTTTGATTAAATCCGAATAAAAACTTTTACTATTTTCAAAATCGGAATCCAACCCATTTTTTCAAAAACCAAACCGAACTTGGTTTCCGGTCTGGTTGGACCAAATCAACCACAAACAGACTTCCGCTAACGGGTCCCACGTTGGACCCACGCCCATTTGTCAGAAATATCGGGCGCCACCTTAGCCTTTTGACGCATTATTCCACACGAGAAGGGAAGGGGAGGGCGATCAACTGATAAACCCACTCCCATTTTCACATAACCTATACGCACGCCCCCCCTCTCTCTCTCTCTCTCTCTCTCCAAAAGTCTATATACCGACCGTACATGTCTCCACAGTCGCCGATCCCCATTTCCCAAATCCCTCCCTCTGCTCTCCTTCTCCAATCTCAGGCGCCGGCGTTCTCCGGCGACTACGTTAAGGTCGGTCGATCGATCGATCGAACTCTCCAAACCCTAATATTTTTTTGTAGCTATTATATATATATCGCACGCGATCTGCTTGCACGGACGCCCTGGTGCGTTTTTGCAGCGTCTGTGTCGTGTCCGACGAGGCACGGACACGGCATCGCTGCTGATTCCTTGCGTAATATCCCCCCCCCCCCCCCCCCCCCCCCCCCCCCCCCCCCCCCCCCCCCCCAAAATAGGTCATGTGCATTTTTTTCCAGCACTAGTTGACCTAATTCGACGAGCTTGGGTTACAGTAGGGGAGAAGGGAAAGTAGTAGATCTTGTTTGGAATTATGGAACTTGTGTTGACTATTTAGGCCAATATTGATCGGTATGTTAGGATTCACCACCGATCCACACGGATATAATCAGTATTTTACAGTTAATAGCTGGTATTTTAGGTATATTACTATCGGTTGCTTGGATTGGAAATGCCGTCCACTAATAACATTGATCGGTTGTTCATTGTTTCTGTTTGTTTTTTCTTCTGTCATATTACAGGTTGTATTATTTAATATTTCGAGGAATGATCGACAAGTGCGCAGTTAGGATAGGTAGTATCTAGGAAGCACGGACACACATTGAAAATCTGTGCCGAATCCGTGTTGTGTCATGTCCGATTTGTCTCATACAAGATGAGATACACACCAAAACAATGTCCGTCTTTGTGCCGCTTCGACATTATCGTGTCGTGTCATATTCTTGTCCTTACAGCAACATAGGATGGTATAAATTGCGAAAGAATGGTATGAGCAAGAAACCCTTGGCATAAGCCTTAGAAAGGCAGTTGTCAGACAGCAGGAGAGGATCCAGCTTTGGCAGGTGTATTGGTTTAGGGGGTCCACCCCTAGCAATATAAAATATTAATTAAAACCCAACTATTATTGTTATTTTCATTTCCAGTGCTATTTGACCTAATTTTGTGAGCTTCGAAGAATTGCTCAAAGATTTCTATTTCTTGACAAGAATAATAAGCCAAGTATTGAAATAGAGAAGGGAATAGCAGATATTCCTGGAATTACATATTGGCTATTTGGTTCAATATCGGTCGATGTATCAGCATTGGCACCAAAAGATACTGATATATTAGTATTTGACCAGCAACAACTGATATTTCCGGTAATCAGTATGGGTGACCTTTGTTGTGGAAATATGAACACTGATGGGCGGTGTCTTCTTTGACTTCTTAATAAATTTGGTTTATATATATTATTTATGTAAAAAAAATTCTTCATAAGATATATATATATATATATATATATATATATATATATATATATATTGGTGCCCCTATTAGCCTTGGGCCTGGGCGATTGCCCATCCCGCCCATGTCTAGGGCCGGCCCTGGTCTTGAAGATGCTATATTATTTTATATTTTGGGGAATGGTTAGATAGTTTTGTTCTCAGTCAGAGGAGGTGCTTATGTTGCCAAAGATAGCTGCTTTTTTGGGTGTGTGTGTTGGGGGGGGGGGGGGGGGGGGTCTCTTGCATTATAAAATTTCAATTAGAATCCTTCTAGTTCTATTTGAATAGTCATTTTTTCTGTTAGGTGCCCTTTCAAAATTTGAAATTTGCAATTACTCCCCCTTCTCATCATTTAATGCTCTTCCACATGGAAATTCTTGCTCCATCACATGCAAGCAGGTAGACATCTCTTCCTGATCGTGAAGTTCGAGCTCATGCAAACAAGGAACACCCTCCAGGTTCCAATAAAACATGAAAGAGACTACAAAGAGTCATACTGTGATACATTATGCTATAGGAACATTGCATTCATCTCAAAAAAAAGGAATGACATTCTATATATGTATAAGCGTAGAGAGAGAGATAGACTCTTCACTTTCCAATGTGATAAAGTGTACAAATTCACACATGAAGTCATTCCACTTGCACACTACTAAACATACAAACGGATAGAAGTGACACTTTCAAGGGGACACAAATTTGTAACCAAAGAAGACATAAAAACTTAAAAAAAGTGGGCTTTTGTAAAGTCACTTTTTTTTTCACTTCACTCTAACTTGCTTGCAACTAAAAACACCCTAACCAGGCTAGCACCTTTTTATAGTGGGATTTTGAAGCAAATAACTAGATTTAGGGGACTTAATTGAAACAGTATATTTAAGCGACTATATTTGAAGGGTTTTCCTATCATGTGCCCTAAGGACACGTTAAGGCTCATTAAATACATTTTTTTTTATCATGGGCAATATAAAATTCTCCAAGAAAATCTCTCTATTCTCTAAGGTCTCACTAATTATACACCAAATTTACATACAACATCTAACTATAAACACGTTATTGTTTAGACTACTCAAATGCCCTTCATCATTATATCATATTATTTCTTTGGGTCCCTATTTCTTTTTATACAACTTGATATATTTTGAACAAAAAAAATTACATTATATTTTATACATCATTTTTAGCAATATGGAAATGTCATATATTTTTTGTTTGTAAAAGTGTTTATAGTAAGTATATATTACAACAATAATTTTAGAATTTTTTTTAAAATTGTATACGATGAAGAAAGTAATAGAATCTAAATTTAATGTATATAATATATTATAATGTAAACCTTTTTTTCGGTTCTGAAATGAAATTTTGTTGGGATTTGCTAGATCCCATCCTTTCCTTCTCAAAAAAATGGTTATGAATATGGAATGTATGTGCATTCTTTTAATTATATGTATAATATATTTTTTATGTTTGAAATATACAATATTCATGAATAAAAAATGAGTCTATACCAAATAATAGTAAAGGTATAGACTCATCCGGGTAATCAAAATAGTTCTCTAGTCATTTTTTATTGATGCATGTATATTCGGTGGATGGTTAACGGGGGCATAAAGGATTAGGGAGAATTATAGGGAGTTGTATATTACCCATGATAAAATGCAACATCCCTCAGGGCACATGATAGATAAAAGCCCTACTGTATGTGTGTCAGTGTGTCTGTGTGAGCACGCTTGTGTATGCGAGGAATTGGTTCCTATTATATGTCATATCATAAAATTTACTGCTATAAGAGACACATGTCACATTCTAATCTAGCACTTGCACTTGGGTTATAAATGACCTTTTGTAATTCCAACCCGGTGCAATTTCTTTTTTCTTTTTTGTACATTTTTACTAATTGCTTCTTAAATTATTTCATTTTGCTTGTTCATGTGCAGATTTTATTAGATCAGTGATACCCTTATAAGCCTGCCGCAAATTGACTTGTTATAATGTTAATTGATCCTTTTTTTTTTACTTTTCTTCCTTTGCAGGTTTGATGCTTCACTATTTCATGGTTGGAGTTATCTCCTTGAACTGTAAGCCTCTTTACTGTTTTAATAATTGGATGCCCTTTTACATAAGAAGAGGAGTAGAGGACTTTCTTTTTGAGTAGTTCTTTGGTCCAGGTTAATTTATTTTCTCGTCTCGTGTGCAGGAATTCCTCTAATAATCTTTTTCAAAAGGAGAGAAAGCGATTGTAATTGATTGTAAATTTAGGTTTAGCCTTCTCAAATCGTTCACGATGGTGTGGTTCCGTGCGGCATGCAACATCACAAGTTTAGCACTACGCCGAAACCTCTCCCGTTCCTCTCGCCACATCCGCCCTCGATGCCTATTCCACTCCACCGCCATGGCGTCAAAGGCCTCGGAGTCAACCTCTCCGATTCCCAGGGCCGTCCCTCTCTCTCGCCTCACCGACAGCTTCCTCGATGGCACAAGCAGTGTCTACCTTGAGGAATTGCAAAGAGCCTGGGAGGCTGATCCCAACTCCGTTGACGAGTCATGGGATAACTTCTTCCGCAATTTTGTTGGCCAGGCCGCCACCTCACCTGGAATCTCTGGTCAAACCATCCAAGAAAGCATGAGATTGCTTCTTTTAGTCCGGGCTTACCAAGTCAACGGTCATTGGAAGGCCAAACTGGATCCATTAGGGTTAGAACATCGTGACATTCCCGAAGACCTTGACCTGGCTTTGTATGGGTTCACGGACGCAGATCTTGACCGGGAGTTCTTTCTCGGGGTATGGCAGATGGCAGGTTTTCTGTCGGAGAATCGCCCTGTTCAGACTTTGAGAGAGATCTTAAATAAGCTTGAGAGGGCATATTGCGGGAGTGTTGGTTATGAATACATGCACATCCCTGACCGTGACAAGTGCAATTGGTTAAGGGACCGAATCGAGACGGTGCAGCCGGCGGTTTACAGCCCGGACAGACAGTTGGTGATTCTTGACAGGCTAATTTGGAGCACCCAGTTCGAGAACTTCTTGGCTACCAAGTGGACTGCTGCCAAGAGGTTTGGTCTTGAAGGAGGGGAGACATTGATCCCAGGTATGAAGGAGATGTTTGACCGGTCAGCGGATCTCGGGGTGGAGAGTATTGTTATTGGGATGTCCCATAGGGGAAGGTTGAATGTGTTGGGGAATGTTGTCAGGAAGCCCTTGGCTCAGATATTTAGCGAGTTCAGCGGTGGCACGAAGCCTGTTGACGAAGTTGGGCTGTACACAGGGACTGGTGATGTGAAGTATCATCTTGGTACTTCTTATGATCGCCCTACGAGAGGTGGGAAGAGGATTCATTTATCACTGGTTGCAAACCCGAGTCATTTGGAGGCTGTGGATCCTCTTGTGGTTGGGAAGACACGTGCGAAGCAGTTCTACTCGAACGACGAGGAGAGGATGAAGAATCTGGGAGTGCTGATTCACGGAGATGGGAGCTTTGCGGGTCAAGGTGTTGTTTATGAGACCTTGCATCTGAGTGCCCTGCCCAACTATACCACTGGTGGGACGATTCACATTGTGATCAACAATCAGGTCGCTTTCACTACAGATCCAAGATCTGGCCGGTCCTCACAATACTGCACGGATGTTGCCAAAGCCTTGAATGTTCCAATTTTTCATGTGAATGGCGATGATATGGAGGCAGTGGTCCATGTCTGCGAACTTGCTGCGGAGTGGCGCCAGACGTTCCATTCAGATGTGGTGGTTGACGTTGTATGTTACCGCCGGTTTGGGCATAATGAGATCGATGAGCCATCATTTACACAGCCTAAGATGTATAAGGTATTGTTTTCCACATCTTTCCACTAATTTACAGTTTTCTAATTGTTAGATATTCTCGGGTTTGTTATGATGAACTTCAGTAAGTGAAGTGAGCCAGTGAGGGCAGGGGGTGTAATAGCAATTTGAAGGAAGCAAAAGTCCACCCCATTGAGGATGAATAATTACAGTTGAAACTTTTGATTTAAGTTAAGTCATGAAGTAAACGGGATTAATACTAGAGCTGTAGTTAGAGCTTGAACTTTAGCTATACATTTCCTTTACCTTTATAGTATTTATACCATGCTAACTGGCTAAGATGTGATGCTTGTATAGGTTATTCGCAATCATCCAAGAGCCCTAGATATCTACCAAAACAAACTTTTTGAATCAGGCCAGATCTCCAAAGAAGATGTTGAGAGGATAAACAATAAAGTGAACAGTATCCTGAACGAGGAGTTCAATAATAGCAAAGATTACATTCCAAAGAAAAGAGATTGGTTATCAGCTTACTGGGCTGGATTTAAGTCTCCTGAACAGATCTCACGTATGCGAAACACTGGGTATAATGAAAATCTTTCGACTCATATCTATGCACATACATTACCTTTTTATACAAAACTCTAATAACTAATATGCGATTTTACAGAGTCAAACCTGAGATACTGAAAAGTGTTGGGAAGGCCATCACGATGATCCCTGAAAATTTCAAACCTCATCGAGCAGTCAAGAAGATTTTTGAGCAACGTTCTCAGATGATTGAAACCGGAGAAGGCATTGACTGGGCAGTTGGGGAAGCGCTTGCTTTTGCAACTCTTATAGTGGAAGGTAACCATGTCAGGTTGAGCGGTCAGGATGTTGAAAGAGGCACCTTTAGTCATCGGCATGCAGTGATTCATGACCAGGAAACAGGGGAGAAGTACTGCCCTCTAGACCATTTAGTTATGAATCAAAACGAGGAATTGTTTACAGTTAGTAACAGGTATGTGCTAGTTAACCTTTTGTTTCTTTAGCAAAGCTAATTATAACACTTGTCTATCTTCTTGATGCAAAAGATAAAGACATTGATTACACGAGTATTTCCTTGGTATTTTTGATTGTTGACAAATTTCACTACTCATAATGGCTTTGAGTCAAATTCTTAAAACATTTTCTTGAAGGCCTGACTTGGATGCACGGGATTTATAGCCTCAATTTTCTGGTATGTTTTCTTTGAGGTGCATTTGAAGGATCTCACATGATCCTTCAAAGATAAATCTTTAAGGATCAACTAACTTTTTTGGATTCCTATGGTTTTTATAGATGTACAGTTGATCTGGAAACCTGTGCCGGAGCCAAAGTATGTTTTTCATACTTTTCAAAACAAAACTTGATTTTGTTAGGTACCAGATAGGACCTTGTTGTTACTCAGATTGCCTTATTCCTATTCTCTCTACCTGTAGTTTACTGGGGACAAGGCACTATTCCTGAATCTTGCGTGTTAAGGATATTGCCTATTAAATTCCGTAAGGAGACGAATTTTCAATCCACGGAGACACAAAAGATAGGTGTTAAACTGCTTTTATTTGAGTGTCGTAATGTCTCCTATCCAAGCCTGAAAAAGGAAGGTCATGCTAGGTAGCAGGTGGAAGAAAAGAATTTGAGTCAAATTCTTAAATATTTTCTTGAAGCCCGACTTGGGTGCACGGAATTTATAGCCACAAATTTGTGGAATGTTTTTCTTTGAGGTGCATTTGAAGGATCTCACATGATCCGTCAAAGATAAAACTTATTATAGTCAAGTATCAACTACCTTTTTTGGATTCCTATTGTTTTTGTAAAAGTATAGTTAATCTGGAAATCTATGCTGGATCCAAAGTATGTTTTCCATACTTTGGCAAACAAAACATGATTTTGTTAGGTACCAGATAGGACCTTGTTGCTCGGATTGGCTTATTCCTAGTCCCTACCTGTAGTTTACTGGAGACAAGGCACAATTCCTGGATCTTGCAGGTTAAGGAGATTGCCTATTAATTCCGTAAGGAGATGGAATTTTCAATCCATGGAGACACAAAAGATAGGTATTAAACAGCTTTTATTTGAGTGTCGTAATGTCTCCAATCCAAGCCTAAAAGGAGGGTCATGTTAGGTAGCAGGTGGAAGAAAAGTATTCATGTAAACAACCTCATTAATGTCAAATCAAGGTTACCTAGAACACAAAATGTTATGGAACAAAGAACGAGAACAGGAATACGGTACATCACTTGATATGGAAGGGGATCGTTGTTGGGAGGCTTCTTTGGAAGCTTAGTTGGTACCAAAGTGTGAGTAGGATCAATTTTCATACATTTACAGCGGGTTAGCCTCTTGATTGCTACAGATCAGGTCCATGATCTACATTTGGCGTTCTGCAAAGGAAATGTTCCATGAGTTGGTGGAACACTACTCGCTGGGGCTTGATCGATTTATGGTAACTCTGCATTGAATTGAGGCTGCATATTATTATTACAAAATTTTGTTTTGATTTGTGTGGAAGAGGACAAAAGAAATTAACAAAATTTTGGTACCAAAGTGTGAGTAGGATCAATTTTCATACATTTACAGCGGGTTAGCCTCTTGATTGCTACAGATCAGGTCCATGATCTACATTTGGCGTTCTGCAAAGGAAATGTTCCATGAGTTGGTGGAACACTACTCGCTGGGGCTTGATCGATTTATGGTAACTCTGCATTGAATTGAGGCTGCATATTATTATTACAAAATTTTGTTTTGATTTGTGTGGAAGAGGACAAAAGAAATTAACATACATTTATAGTTGGGTCTAGTGAATAAATGGATAGAACCTCTTGGTTCCAATTCTGGTAAAAAAAAAGAGAGCAACGAGCTAATATTCTTAATTTGAATAATTACCCGATCTAATTAGATGTTAAAAATAAATTAGTGCCTGGTGGGGGAAGGGGTTCTCTTGTGAGTGGACCGTTGATTCTTTTTCTTTAAAAAAATCCTAACTATTCCATATTATCGATTGGAGACAGATGTGTAGAAGAAACAGTATACTGATAAAAAAAATTGTTCCAAAATCAAAAGAGCGATTAGGATGCAAAAATAAAGGATTTTTGACCCTCTTGTAATTATAACGAAGATAAACCACTCGGTTGGATAGAAGAAGAGAGGAAAAAGATCTGTTGAGTGGACTCCTTGTTTCCGGGAGTATATATATTTTTCTTACTATAATCAGGTCATGAGATTTTATAGTTAATTTGTGAAATTGTAAGCTGCCTTTAAATATCTAGCTATTATCATCATCCAATAGTTGTGGAGTAGGGGTTCCATAATGACTATTTGGCCAAGCGGCAAGCTTAAACTTGAAGTGGTTTCACCAAAGCAGTTTAAGTGAAATTGTTGTTAGATTGTTCGTAAGCAGCAAAACGAGATACTTATAGACAGCTTAGTGAAAGTAACTAACCAAGTTTCTATTCAAATTACCTTTCTTATAATCATGCATGGTGACATGTCTAGAGTTTCGGTTGTCGAGTCTTGTTCTTGTGCATATTAAACCTCATCTGTATATATAATGTCTCAGGTACATGTTGGACTTGGAAGTTGGATTATTTGAGCAGACAATGTTAAATATAATTATAAACATCGGACTCCTAGATAAATTTCAGCACCTCGTAAAGTAAATCAGTCTGCGCTCCTGTATTTGAACTGGATTCAACCTTCCAACTTCAGTGGCTGGACACATCCTTGAGGATTTGATTAGGATAGTCCTTCTATGATCTCTCTTCCTTTGTTTCCCGATTTCTCAGATGCCTGCCTGCACCCCCTCCCTCTCTTATCTCTCTCCCTAATTACTATTTGCTATCAGTATTCACTTGCTATATATAAGTTATACTATTACCAGTATCTTGATAGTCTAGTTGGTTCCTACCTATTTAAACTAGATTTCTTAGAGATTTTGTGCCAATTTGGATAAGTTATGTTATTTAGAACTGGAAATTGTTGAGAAGCCCAATTTCGGGGTTGGTTTTTATGAAAAACCCACCCGCATGATGGGTTTTATGAAATGCCCAGAATTATATATTTCCACGTTAAGTATTCCAAGATTCCCTTTAGATGTTCTGTATTTACAAAATTAATACCATAACTACCCCTCCGCACAAACTCAGATCTGGATTGCGATTCTCGTCGTCTTCTTCTTCTTCTTCTTCACGAGAGATCTGAATTCCATTGTTATGATCTTCAGCAGAGATCGCAAAGATCGTTCGTAGTTCACCATGCTTTTTTTTTTCAGTCGAACTTCGATCATTGCTCATCTTCTTCTTCTTCTTCTTCTTCTTCTCCGACAATTAGGTCAATTATGGAGAGAAGATCTTCTTCTTCTTTTCCATAAGAGTTATCATCGTTTTGAAAGAAGAACGAAAACTCTTGAATCTTTATTCATGTCAAATTTCTTTCCACAAAACAAAAAAATTAAAAATTAGGTTTCTGTCAACTATTCTCCGTCGATATCATACGAAGAATAGTCATTCTCCTGCATTTTTAACAAGGAGATTGCCATTTTCCGTGTTGAATGACATTCTCCGTGTTACTAACACGGAGAATGACATTCTCCTGTGCTTTAACATTTGAATGACCATTCTCCGTGTCATTTAGCACGGAGAATGGTCATTCTCCGTGTAATTTAGAAACGGAGAATGTCATTCTCCGTACTAAATTACACGGAGAATGGTCATCCTCCTACGTTTTAACACTGGGAATGACCATTCTCCGTGTAAATTAACACGGAGAATGCCATTCACCGTTTTATTTAACACGGAGAATGACATTCTCTGTGTTTCTAACACGGAGAATGGCCATTCTCCTGTGCTTTAACATTTGAATGACCATTCTCCGTGTCATTTAACACGGAGAATGTCATTCTCCGTGTAATTTGGAAACGGAGAATGTCATTCTCCGTACTAAATTACACGGAGAATGGTCATCCTCCTACGTTTTAACACTGGGAATGACCATTCTCCGTGTAAATTAACACGGAAAATTCCATTCTCCGTTTTATTTAACACGGAGAATGGCATTCTCCGTGTTAATTTACACGGAGAATGGTTATTCTCCGTGTTTCTAACACGGAGAATGGCCATTCTCCTGCGTTTTAACACTGGAATGACCATTCTCCGTGCTAAATTACACAGAGAATGGTCATTCTCCGTTTTATTTAACACGGAGAATGCCATTCTCCGTTTTATTTAACACGGAGAATGGCATTCTTCGTGTTTCTAACACGGAGAATGGCCATTTTCCGTGTAAATTATGACGGAGAATGACCATTCTCCGTGTAATTTAGCACGGAGAATGGCCATTCTCCGTATAAATTAAGACGGAGAATGCCATTCTCCGTGTTACTAACACAGAGAATGACTATTCTCCGTGTAAATTAAGACGGAGAATGACATTCTCCGTGTTACTAACACGGAGAATGGCCACCCTCATGCGAAATTAACATTTTTCGTGTTCTGACACGGAGAATGACCATTCTCCTGCATTTTATGGTCAGTTGAAACTTTGAAGGGCCATAACTTTTGACTGGGAGGTCGAAACGAGGTTCGGTTTGTCCCAAAATGAGCGTATCTTCGAGGAGCCTGAGATTAACCGCCTCTCCGTTAGACGGCCTTCCGAAATTTTAGAATCGCAAAAAAATGATGTTTGGACCTCCGTTTTAGCACTTTTGCCGTTTGTCTCGGTCTTTCCGAAATTTTTCGACGAGTTTTTGAAGATTTTTGAGGAGAAAACCTAGATTCGAAAGTGAGCAGCGTATGGAAGAAGATGAATTATCGAAACGTTTTTTTAAGAGTAGTGTCGTGGGTGTTTTCAATAAATTAGAAGGAAGGGCAAAAAGGTTATTCGGAACCCTCTTTATATATTTTTTGCTAATTCTGGGCACGCGATGAAATGTTTTTGTGCGGTGGGTTTTTCATAAAACTTTTTCGTTTTTTGGGCATTTCATAAATTTCCCCAATTTAGAAAGGTGGTCTAACTGAAAACAGATTGTTTAGATAATATCCTAATTAACCACCAAACTTGATGTTATCAAATTATTATAATTAGCATTTAAATTCGAAGTTACTTTAGTTTTTGCCTTTTTGGAGAAATTATGGGTAGCAAAATTACAAGCTGAACTTACCTTTTTCACTTCCCTTCACAGCTCGCTTTCCGAATTCGCTGTCCTTGGTTTTGAACTGGGCTACTCAATGGAAAATCCAAATTCGCTAGTGCTTTGGGAAGCTCAGTTTGGTGATTTTTCAAATGGTGCTCAAGTAATGTTCGATCAGTTCTTGAGCAGTGGAGAGTCAAAATGGCTCCGACAGACAGGGCTTGTTGTATTGCTTCCCCATGGTTACGACGGTCAAGGCCCAGAGCATTCAAGTGCAAGACTAGAGCGTTTCCTACAGGTATTCTTCTTGGATCTCACTGGTTTTACCTCCCGTAAAGTTGATTTCATCTATTCATAAATGCTGAAAGTAAGGGAATTCATGTTTCTTTCTTTTCTATATGGAACTTTGTGTTTCAATGTGTGACAAGAACTTGTCAGATGTCAAAAAATGACTATTGGCAATGTCTAGCCCCAACTTTTCAAGAACAGTTCTCTAGTGTCGTAATTTACAACATTCCTTCCTAATATTTTGTAGTTTGTGCAATCTTTCAGCATCAGAATTTGCACATTATGAATGCCACTGAAATTCCGGTAATAACACTATCTACTGTATTGCAGATACTATTCATGAAGACAGATAGTTGATTGGCTTGGATTTCTTAATCAGTTTCCTTTTTCTTATGATAAGGATCATAAGTTGAAATTTTTTATAGGTTAATTACCAGGCTAATTTGCTTTGAAAAAATATGACTAACTAAAACTAATTTTTTTTCAACCTTTCCCTTTTTCTCATGGTAAGGAATAAAATTCAAAATTTCAAACATTGTATTAGGTGATATACCAGGCTAATTTACGCACATAAAGATGGGAATGAAACTCCTTTCTAAGATGTATTTTATTAGTTAGTGAAGCAAGAGTGTTCGCTAATCTGATCAAGGGCGGGAAGCATGTCCACCTCCTCCCCCACCCCCACCCCCCAATCCCCACCACCCACCCACCACCACCACCCTGGCCCCCTCCCTGTCTCTGATTGCAGCCTGCAACTTGTCTTTATGCTTTAATGTAAACTTTGTGAAGAAAGTTAATTAGTCCCCTAGTATTATTATAATATGATAAATATCACAAAAATAAGTTTGTGCTAATATCTTACCTTACATACAAGAGATGGTACACGGTACAATGAATGTGATACATAAGATAAACCAGTACATTTCCAGGAAAAGTTGATTCAAACACTTAATTTTAGCCAGCTGTTTGCAAAAATTGGTGCTAAGGATTGCCAGTGTTGTTTGCTTTGAACGAATTGGTTCCGTCTTTTAGATATTCAAAAGATATTTGAACTCTTATGTGTGCAAACTATAAATATATACATTTTATACATATTAACTAGAGTACAAGGGCCAATACACACATCTATATCATGTTAGGTATATGTGCAGTTGAAAACTTTCAGAAGACCAATTTACAAGGTATATCTGATTTGTTACTATGAAAAGATATCTCTTTGTATATGCAAACTTTGTTTTCTTGTATATTAGTTAATTGGCCTAGTGTATTGGCAAGTATGCTAGTCGCAAGTAAAAAAAAAAAAATCTGAATCATATTTGGAACTTGGTAGCATGTACAGACCTAGTACACTAGAAATATATTCTCCTACTTTCTGGTTGTCCAATTTTATATTAGATGTGTAAAAGTGGTCTGTTTGCAAGGAGTATCAAATCTTGCGAGTTAATCTAATTTTCATGATTTCAAATGTTGTCCAATGAGAGTTACGATCAATTTCTGACACATGGAAGTGTTGAGATTCGGATTAAGCGGCATTGAATGCTTGGGGGCAACCGGTCTTAGTTTCATATATAAGCCCTTTTCTTGCAAAGTATTCTCAAAGTATGATGTAGCATTGTTATGACAAGTAGTGCCAATTTGAGATTTCAGTAGGTTCTCTGTTTTTTATTACCCATTCTTTATTATACCTTTTACCATGAGTGGTGCTAATGTTATCTTTAAGCCTATCAGTACATTTTACTGTTTGAACTCTCTGTAGCAAATCCTTTTTTTTTTCCTCCAAGGCTAGTATATGGTTTTGTACTAAATTGTAATTTGCTATACAATTAGTGATCATTTGAGATTAACATGTCATTTAATTAACTTTCTCCACATCTTCGCACAACTTTTGTGCTAAATTGTGTATTTGCTAGTATGTGGTTGCTGAATATATACAAACTTTATGCAGATGAGTGATGACAACCCCTTTGTTATACCTGAGATGGATCCAACTCTTAGGAAACAGATCCAAGAGTGTAATTGGCAAGTTGTCAATGTCACAACACCTGCAAATTATTTCCATGTTCTCCGGCGTCAGGTTAAGTGTTTATGGAAATATTTCTCATTTCTCTGGCAAATTTACTCTACATGGACTGACTCTCTTAGTTGGATATATTAGATACACAGGGATTTCCGGAAACCGCTAATAGTGATGTCTCCCAAGAACCTGCTTCGACATAAGGAGTGCAAATCACATCTATCTGAATTTGATGATCTCGTTGGCCACCCAGGATTTGATAAACAAGGAACACGATTCAAACGCCTTATAAAAGATCAGAATGACCACAAGGATGTTGAGGAGGGCATTAATCGGCTAATTTTGTGCTCTGGAAAGGTACAGAACTTTTGTCACTGCTCAGAGATTTTTTTTCTTTCCTGAAGACTACTTTCTTGTTCAGTCCCTGATGTAAAAATAGATGGTTGCCCTTTCTAGTATCTAATTCTTCAACCTTTATATTGTAGGTATTTTATGAGCTAAATGAGAAGAGGCAAGAGATGGACCGCAAGGATGTTGCAATTTGTAGAGTCGAGCAACTTTGCCCATTCCCATATGATCTTGTTCAGAGAGAATTGAAGCGATATCCAAGTATGTAATACTAGCATCTAATTAGTACAGCTAACTTCTTGAAAAACTTGTATCTCGTGCCGACATAGACACACAGAATCTTACTTGCTGCTCTATCGCGTCTTCCACATGTCATTGTGCTGTTTGCTAACATTTCACTCTTTCATGAGATTTAATATCAGGTTAAATATCTAATCTTCATATTGTGATGTGCATAATTCTGCTCCCTGTACATTGTTGACATGACGAGTAGAATTTTGTTTCCATGGCTCAAAAAGTAAAATCATTATGTTCCAATTTCAACTCAGTTCATAATCTGTAGTACAGCAATGTCCTAAGCTGTGTAACATAGTCAGATATGTAAGCCTTCACAGTAGAACTGAGGATAGCTTGGTTTTGTTCATTTAGATCGTTCGTCCTGATATTATCTTCAAAGTCCATGACCAACCATTAGGAAATTGAGAGCCATGATACCTGATGATTGAAAATGGAAGACTATCACATTCTGTGTCAAGTGACTAACACTTTGGGCAATTTAGTCTAACTTTCTTTCTTGGAGTAGTGTTTTGCCACATCTGCCTAAATGCTATTACATGTTGGCTTTTCTAAAACCTGTAGTTTAGATGTGGACGACTGGTTCAGTGATTGTATTGCTTCTATCAGCTTTACTGATAATTAACATGTATCTTTCCTTGAGTACCGTCTCAACTATTTCATGCTCCTGCATTGTTTGTTCTAACTTAATGTGAATTGGTCTTAAAAGTTGAGAGGTATTTGTACAAGCTTGGGCTAACTTATCATGTATTCTATGTCCCTTCAGATGCAGAGATTGTTTGGTGTCAGGAAGAACCAATGAACATGGGTGCATACAACTATATAAGTCCTCGCTTACACACTGCCATGAAGCCACTTGGTAGAGGTTCATTGGAGGACATCAAATATGTTGGAAGGCTACCATCTGCTGCCACAGCCACCGGCTTCTATACTATGCACGTGCAGGAGCAAGCCGACATTGTCAAGAAGGCTATGCAACCGGAGCCAATCAGTCATCCTTTCTGAGATTCCAAATATCAAATTAAGAATGGATTTTAAGGGTAGGTGTTATTGCCTGACTTTATATTTCACTTCTAGTACATTGCAGGATGTGGGTTTTTTGAGTCTATAGATTTCGGCAAAAATAAATAGTGTACCTATCCCTTCTGTATGTTTTTCATATACTAAAGCAAAAAATAAATAGTGTACTCGAGTTGTACTCTATTCCTTCTGTTTGTTTTTCATAGCTGTACTAAAGCAGCAATGCAAATTTTGCTTGCAACGACATGTTTGCACCGTCTTCCTTGTGGGACGGAAGCACTGATACAGAATATTATATTAAAAGAAGGTAAAGGATTGTTAGTATTTCTGTGTTCTTGGATGTCATGGGAGTACTGCAAGCTGATCAGCAGGAAAGTATATGCTGTGTGTAATTCTGATAGTAATTCGGCACTGTGGGAGATCATAGAGTTATACAGGTTTTATCGTACCGGCCCTAGTTGTAATGCTTTGATTTACGGTTGCCTTGATTTGTCTGTAGGCATACTGCATGGCAATAGTTCAAAAGAAGAGATGGAAAGACAACTGAGCTGAAATAATGTCAATTTGGACGTTTGGTACGCGGATTTTTTTTTAAATTTCAGGTCAAATAAACCTATTTCTATGTTTGATCTTTTGAGAATGATTTTTTTTTTTCAGTTTTTTTTCGTCTGTCATTTTGTAAAGAATTCCTCTTTTCAGTTTTTAATATACTTTTAGAATGTTTGTTGTGTATCTTTTTTCAAATCTTTAAGAATTATTTTTGTTTTTTGGCATTTTCTTTCCAGTTTTTTCTCCTTTCATTGTTTCAAGTTTTTTTTTTTGTTTTTTCCAGGTTTTTAACCTTTTTTTTGGCGAATATATATATATATATATATATATATATATATATATATATATATAAAATATATATATATATATATATATATATATATATATATATATATATATTCACTAAAGATGAGAATATAGTTTTCGAGAATATAATTCTAAGAAATTTGATTTCGGCTGTATAGTATTTAGCATACCAAATAGCCCCCTAAAGGTGGTGGCATACCTATTGACCTGCCATCTAAATTGAATTGTTAGAATTTGGTACAAAATATATGCATTTTGGTCATCTATGTAAAAAGCAAAGATAAGAAAATAAATGGTATTCGAACATAATAGGAAGCATCACGATTAAAACATAGTATTTTTTTTCGACATATCATATATAAAGAAAATTTCTGAAGTGTATATGCCATACAAAAGTCACCGTAGGTCACTAATATTATTTAAGAAAACAATTTATCAGGATTTCAGAAGAACGATTTATAGGAGTGCTGGAGGCACGTAGATTTTTAGTTTTTGATAGTTTGAGCTTTCGAGCATAGATAATTGTTGTTTGATAGTGAAAAATAATATTGTGGAGTCTGATAAAAGAATCAAGCTCGAACAAGAGCCTGAGACATTTAAATTCGAAGGGACCTAACCTTGATAATTTATCTACATATTCTTGGGCAATAAATCGTGTTTTTAACTTGCATGATTGGTTTGAGCCTATTTGTTAGTACTGTTTTTTTTTTTTGCCATCACGTGCGGGTTCAGTTAAATCGTGTCTCCCCGCACACGATTTTTAGCCGATTGTCATGTCGCTTCGGACTCTTCGTGCGGATCTTGTCTGCACTGATTTTTTTATCATCGTCCCACACGTACGCCTCGTGCACTCCTCGCGCTTCCGAGCCTCACGGGACGGCCACGTCTTTCAACACCGGCAACTCAACGCCTCGCTTCGTCCACGACGCCGAAGGCGCCCCCGACGTCTTCACGGAGTCTACGACAGCCGATGCCGTCCAGCCACCCGTTCTATACGCATGACGTTTTCCTGACGTCCATTGGACGCCGTACGACGGGCCGCGTGGTCGGCCGTCGTTTATAACCATGGTAGAATGGTGCCGGTCCTCGACCGTCCGCGCGGCACTTCTAGCCGTTGAGTTTTCATACACGGGACGCCCCATTCTGTTCTACGCTAGCTCAAATCGTGGCCATTTTTCGTCAGTCCTCCGACGTTGTGGATGCATCCATGTGAAGGTGATGTTGGTTTGCAGGAGGTTATGGAAAACCCTGCATTTGTAGTTGCAGGGAATAATACTACTTCCAGGGGACGTTTGTTTGCAGGAGGTTGTGGAAAACCCTGTATTTGTAATTGCAGGGAACACACGTGTTGGGATGCTGGTTTGCAGGAGGCTGTGGAAAATCATGTATTTGTAGTTGCAAGGAATAATACTTGCTTCCATGTGTTGGATGCTGGTTTGCAGGAGGTTGTGGAAAATCATGTAGGGTGTGTTTGATTGCAAGGTGGAAAATACGTGGAAAAGAAATTAATTCCATGGAATTATTTTTCTAGAAGAAAAATTCCATAGAATTTTAAAATTTTCCATTGAAAACTTAATTTGGTTGTTTGATTGTCATTATTTTCCATAAAAAATGATATTTTCCTATGGGTTAGACAAGTTTTATTTTCCACCATTTTAAAAGAAAATATGAAAAATGATAGTTTTTTGGAAAATAATTCCATGAAAAATATAAGCTATCAAACACTACAATTGGTGGAAAATTTGTGGTGGAAATATTTTCCATGGAAAAAAAGCCCAATCAAACACAGCCTACTAATGTATTTGTAGTTGCATGGAATAATACTTGCATTTGAGAGTCCTCCCAACTACTAGTACATTACATGTACCAAGTACGAATGAATTGTAGTGACATTTGTGGCAGGAAACACAATAGGAAGGTGTTCGTAGTGAATAGTGATGTCCTCCTCTGATACAAAATTCTCATTCGGGAGAGGCGTAAAATGCACGCCTTGAAATGTTCCGCTATCAACACAACAATAATTACCATTCTTTAAAACAATTGCACAAAGAGAAGTAAAATCTGCAAACTATAGCTTACTACATTTTGAAATTCTAGAGTACGCACGAGTTTCTTTTATACAAAGGAAAAAAAAAATCCTACTGAATGTAGACTTTCTGAAGAAAGATCCAGTTGGCTCCATTATGCTAAACCATCCATGTCTGGAAACTTTCGCAAAATGTGGGGGGTGTTGGTCTCAGGCAGAACGAAAACAAAGGTTCTCTCACCCCGTCGATAGAGGATGAAAAGGAAACAATTGAGGGAAAATGCGTGTCAAAATATTTGCCTGATTTTGTATATATAAATACATTTCAATTCAATGGAAAAAAGAACTGACAAATCTTTAAGATTTTTTTTTACCATCTTACATTTGCTTGAAACTTACTACACGAAGAAAGATACTGTGCATTACGCTCACAATGAGAGGGAGTATAGCAGAGCTATCCATCTTCTTTGTTGGGCTATCTTTAGCTTGCGTTGTGCTTCAGGCAAGTTCTGATATGGTGCCAAAAGCTGCATCAGAAGAGCAAAGACGGATTAATCCATCAGAAGAGAGGCGGAGTGAAGGGGAATAGGTTAACATATTTCACAACACTGATTTGAAGGTCCCGCTTAGCAGTAAATAAATTGAACAGTAATATCATATGCTACAAAATGGCAGATAGACTGTAAATGATGATAACCATGTAATTAACTATTGAAGTTATAATAACTAGAAGTTGCGAACATGCGATGCACGAGTCATTTGAAATAGTGTAATTTTTGCGATGGTAAACATTTATTGTAGTTGGAAGTGCGTAATTATTTGTGATTAGTAATTATGTTAGTGGGAACTGGAGAGGTGTCTAATTTATATGTTTTACTCCTAGTTATATATATATATATATATATATATATAAGGTTGGAGAATGGCACTTTTGGAACATGAAAGTTCTTCGGTGAAGCCTAGCCTAAAGTTTTCCTACTATATATAAGATAACTAGGTCCAGATACTCAATTATTGATCAGAGTTAAAAAAGATTGCTTAGTTGCATAAACAAGCATATAGAATGATGGAAGCAATTGAACTTGGAATGTGAAACGGTTTGACATGTGAGCCGAAAGCCACGATACAGTCCAAGATATGGTATAAGCTAGTCTGATAGGCATGACTTCATTCGAATGCTCAGGCAAAATGAAATTACATTACTACAAAATGCCGCACACATTTATTTATGTATTTATATGTCCATACATAACAACATTATATTTAAGGAATGTGGTCTAAAATTATAACATTCAAATTCGTACATGGGGGTTAGTCAATCTGGATTTCAGAATCGTACAGGGTAATTTTAAAATCATGTGTTAGTCAATTGTTGTTCTGGAAGTGGTTTCAAAATCAGTTGTTAGTCAATTACAATTATTAAATGATAGGTTTCAATGTTTTCAAACCGCAACTAACAACATCCCATCTATTTTGGCCCGATGGAACCACATCTCTCACCCATACGATTTCAAAATCTCACGTACTTATTTGGTTATATCAAGCTTTCTTTTTCTATTCTTGTACATCTTCATCTCCCATATTTGGTTATATCAAAATCTGTGAGACTCAAGAGGTCGGTGACGAAGTCAAGAGTATTTTTTTTATTTCCCCCCCCCCCCCCCCCCCCCCCCCCTAATTTGCTGTAAAAGTTCGGACTGTAACGTATTCTTAATACAATTTTTGCTTGTTTTTCCAATTCCTTTATGGGTTTTTCTTCTGGGAATTTGATGGGTCCTCGAAAAAAAAAAATACAATCATTTTGATGGATTTCGATCGGACTTTGGTCACGGTTAGATTTAGAGTTGGATTAGGTTGAGATTTGCGCTTTGGATTATGTTTTTTCCCCTCTCAATCTAACCTTCAAAAGATGTAGTTTTGATTAAATTTGGTAAATAATGGCGTAGGGTTGAAACTTATTACATCAAAACCTAATATTGGCTTTAAAATTTCGCATATTACTATTTTTTTTCTTGTGATTTTTTGACAGACCTTTCTCATTGTTCCACAATTCAAGTGTAGCGTTTGGAGCTTAAACTTAGACTTGCGTGGATGAATCAAAGCTTGTACTTTGCTCAAAATTTTGTAGATAATTGGATTGTTTGTTGCATACTTTGGAATAATTTGACTTTGTTTCTTTGCTCAAGGAGAGAGAGTCTTAAGCCAAGCTAGTTGTATTTAGTTATTTACCAACCAAAAAGCTCTCGAATGCAGAAATTTCAGAATCCTTGCCTGGTGAGTCTTGTTTGTCATTGTGCATTAAGATGAAGAATTGTTACTTACCATCGTATCTGCTTTATGCGATCAATTAAATGCTTTTATCTTCACTTATCTTGCTTTTGACTTTTGAGTAGGTAGGTCGATTTACGTGTATGTGCAACGAGCTACTTGTGTCAAATATAAAGATGTCAAATGCCAACTAACTATCGAACAGAATTGTTTGCAATACGTGTAGGTTTTTATGGTTTGGTATAATTTTTTGGTTGGATTCACGTTCATATACTATTAATAGTTTTATCTCATATTCATACAAGTTTATCATGTGCTTTATCGTCAAGCAGGGAGTTCATCTTAACACAAGGAGTGACAACTTCACCGTAAGTTTAGTTGAATCTTCGTGTATTATCCTATAGATAGCAGCAGCCATGCCATGGTGGGTTCAACCACTAGCTGTAAACCATAACCATAGTGTACTTAGTTGGTATTTTGAACCGTAGAGTCCAAATTCTGCTATATATGGTTGCCATTGCTCCCGTAACTGTACAAGCGCCTTGTGGAAAACGTTTTAGTTTTTCATTATATGGGTCTGAATCAATGCATAAGCCAAACTTGATAAACGACTCACAGTATAAGAGGAAGGGGCATGTGTGTGATCCTTTGATTTTTAAAGTTGACAATTATTTTGGACTGCTCGACTGAAGTGGCTCAATTAGTGTTAGGACGCATTTCAATTTTAGAGGGCATGTCTATTAATTTTTGGGTATTTTCTAATAAGAAACTTGATGAAAAATATTAATCTTTGTTTTGATACCTGACTTGCGTGGCTCGGTTTTACATGTGTGTGTTCATTTGTAAAATATTGATTTTTGGATCTAGGTATCTATTAAATGTCAATTATATAGTATAATATTAGTAGATTTAAACCTGGCAGTGATGTTTTTATTCCTTAGAAAGTTTAAGAGAGGATTTTTTTTGCAATGTGGGCAGCTTTAATGTTGAGTTTGTGCATATATTTAGGGGATAATATGTTGGAACTCTTGGTATTTAACTGGCTGCAGTGCACTACACCGAAACGTTTCATGAAGGGTCGAAGTCTGATTCTAGACGTGGCCGTGAGGAGCCATTAAAGTTCAAGCTCGACCTAGGTATATATGCCAAATTGATTGCACAACCAATTTGGGGAAAAGTACTTCTAACTTGTAATTAAATATCCTGCAACTGCAAAAAGAACAATAACCTCTCACTTAGTATCTCCTAGACTTATATTTGCTTGCTATAGCTTTAAATTCTTTATTTTATTATTGTTTTGACAATCATTTTAAACAAAACTTCTTATCAATAGCTGGAACTTTGGGTATGTAATTTTTATAATTTTTTGTAAACTTTTGAGATAGAAAAAAAAATTTCGTATATTGAAAGAAACACTAGCATTTATATTTAATACATTAGCATGGAATGTGATTGTTTCAACTTACTAGATATATGTAATTGTAAGTTCAATTTAGGGATGGTTAATCAACCTACTCCTAGCTTAAAAAAAGACATCCTATAAATATTGGAATGACGAGGAGGAGAAAGAGCTTCTCCGGCTTTTGGTGGAAGAGATGAAAAATAGTTCTAGACTCAGAGAATGTATGTTTTAAAAAGGATGTCATTAAAGGTGTCATCCTTCAAAGGATAAATGAACATTTTAACCAATGTGGCGAGAATATCAAAAGCTACAACTTCAATAAATAAAGTAGAATATGAAAGAAAAACTATGAGCCTATAGAGATGGCGATGCAGAATGTCTCACATTTTGGATGGGGACCTATCTCCTCTAGATTCACAGCTCCAGAGGAGGTTTGGTAGGCACTCAAAGAGGTAACTTGTTATACATACAAGAAATGTTATACACCCATGTAGGTATATAATTTTGACTATTTCAACTTATATAACTTTTATTTATGTTGTAGGCTTAGTCACATGCTTACAAATTAAAAAATGTTGTGTTTAAGAACTACGAAGAGTTGGCTATGGTGTGTGGGAAAAACTTTGTTGTAGGTAGTGATGTTGCATGGTAGGTCCTTCGAGAGCAGATGATCAAATGATCTTCCCTGTACCGAGACACGTGTTGAGACTGAGAGAAGTTGAAGATAGCATAGATTTGGATGATATCACACCATTGGAGACACAACAAACAACGAGAGTTGATGTACGTGCTTGTGGGAAGAGTCCTGCATCCTCCTCCAGATTTAAGAGCATAAGACTCTTGCTACTGGCTCAAATCGAGGACAACCTCGCTCTAAGCTTCAAGAGGACGTTGTTGCAGATTCCATTTTTCTGTTGGGAATGCAATATGGAAATTCACAACTCAGTTAGAAAAGTTAAGCGAGCGTAAGACCATTGATTGGCGAGGAGCTCTACATAGCACAATCGGCTTGACGCATCAAGAGAAGTGGCTAGCTCCAAGAATCCTTTCTACTTTGGAGGCAAAGGAATATTTTGTTGGCTTGGATCCGGAGACTCTATGTTGGATGGATGAGATTTATGCTTAGTCAACCTCCACAATAAATTTAATGATAGCTAAGTTTCATTTCAATTTAATAACTGTAAAAAAGATATGTCTTAGTTATTTATGACTATATATTGAACTTTTTATTATTATTGATTGCCCGTGTGGATTATAGTTTATTTAGGCGTCACATTAATGGTTTGCTTAAATTTGTGTAAAACTCTTTATGTTTGTGGTTTATTTCTGTTCTTATCTTCTTCAGAAAGCTTATATATTTGTTTTAGTTTTCATATTTGATTCATCTTCATGTGACAACTGATTTATATCACAGGACATAAAAAAATTTAATCATGACATAATGGATTACAATATTTTAATAGGAACATGTTAACAAGAATGGAATTAGAGTTTCTAGATGAAGATGAGGAGATTCTTGTTAACTTGGCTGATTTAATGAAAAAGGCAGTTGTGCTATAATTAAAGGTATTGGGTTGTATATCTCACAACCCGAAAAATCTGTTCGTCGCGGCATTTCTAATATGGTAATTACTTGAGAACAAAAATGGAATGTGACACAACAAAGTTTCGAAGAATCTACAAAATGTACCCTGACACTTTCAAAAAATTGTGCATGATATTAAGGTTGGGGGTCTTCAAAGTGATACTAGGTATTTTAGTGTAGAGGAAATGTTGGCAATTCATGTTCATTGTCAGTCAAAAAAACTAACGGTGTTCTCTTCTCTCTCTGAGGAATGTGTTGATAGATCCCAATAGATAGTTAATGTCTCATTTAACAAGGCCTAGGATGCTTTGGTTGCTCCCTCTGCCTTACTAATGGCAATTCCAGAGGATGAGACTCCACCGAAGGTCATGTCGTCTACACGCTATTATCCCTACTCAAGGTACTATTTTTATTTATACAACAAATGTGAGTAGAATTTAATATTACATATAATTTTTTTTTTTTTAAATCATATATAGGTTTCTATCAGGGCAATTGATGGTTCCTACATTCCAAACAGTTCACAGTTCTGTTGTGACACGATATCATAATCGTCACAAGGAGTATTCGCAAAACGTGTTAGTTGCATGCAACTTTGATCTTCAATTCATTTATATCCTGGTCGGTTCGGAGGGCTCAGCAAATGGTACAAAAGTCCTAAAGAGTACAATCAATTGACATCTACCACTTCCCTCAGGCAAAATATATATATAATACTTAAATATTTTATATTATGGTATCTAACTAATGTTAAATTATTCATAATGTTAAAAAAAAAAAATCTTGTTAATCGTGGATATCTGAACAATTTCTAGCACAACAGCACCTTATCATAGAACGAGATATAATCTTAAAGAGCTTGATACCCAAAATCCTGGGAGTGGAAGACGTAACCCAAAGGAGGTCTTTAACCATTGACATGCTTCATTGTGTAATACAATTAAACGAATCTTCAGAGTATTTAAATCTCGGTTAGTTATTTTTAAGTCTACACCAACTGGATTTTCATATATGACACAAGTAAATATGGTTCAAACTAATGTTGGAATACATAATTTTCTTCGTCAAGCAGTGTTCTAAATGGCGGTCGAGGCGGCCGCTTTTTGCACCGTTTTTGCTGTAGGCGGCGAAGTAGGCGGCCAGCAGAGATTTGGCGGCGTAGGCGGACGTGAGGTAGGCGGAGGGAATAGGGGCGCCTTGGCGGAACAATACATGACTAGATGTTTTGGAGAAACAGTTTTGCAAACATTATGGACCTATGATTCACTTTTAAGGGACTGAAACTTCATCAATTTTTGTTCTACAACTTAAGTTATGCATAAAGCATCCTTAAAATATGCATATTATGCAGAAAACTGTGGTAAAATAGTAAAAAATAGTCCAAAATGTATCAAGCACCTAGACACCCTCTCCGCCGCGCACCCGCCTACCGCCGTTTAGAACCCTGTCGTCGAGAGAACAATAATGATGAATTTTCAATTGACCGTCAAATCATAGAGGCACCTAGAAATATCCCTACATGTATTGATGATGATTCTGATAACGAGAATGACTTGCAAAGAGAGGTGGGTTCAACAAACAGTTGACGAGAGATAATATGACAGAAAACATGTAGGCAGATGCCATACTACTGGCCGCTAGTATCCTTATTATTTACAATTTGTACTTTTGGCATAATTTAAGATTTTTTTTCCCCAATGTTTCAACATTGCTAATGTTTTTATTAGTTGTGACATTGCATTAGAGACTAAATTTTTTATGCTAGCTAGATTTCTTGAAATATATTAAATTAATTGTTATGTATTTAAATTATGTATATGTTGTTGCAATTTGCATGCAATATTTGATGATGAAAAGATTACACGACATCCAAATAACATAATTTCATGTACCATAAATTTTAGGCTGCCAAAATATTATACCTAAGTACAATATGTAGTACCAGAAAATTCACACTAGTAAAATGGTTTGATAAATTACCAAGCATATTATACTTCAATATAATGTGTAGACAAAATGTAAACTTCCAATTATATTATTGTATATTTCACTTTACATCACTTGCCATATCTATATTAAACAAAAAATAAATTTAGATAGTGAAATTAGAAACACAGTATGGGTGTAGTTCAGAATCATAATCATAGTCACATGCATTCAGTAATCACTGAGTTTTGTATGAAAACACAGTAATTGTAATTATGAAATTATACCCACAGTGTGTTTCTGAAATCTGGATTGACTAACTCTCCCCCCAAGTTGCTATTGACAAATGTCCTCCCTTTGGCTTTAATGTACCTTAGGGGATGACCAAAAATGTAAGACCTTGTAGCTTTTGTAATGTGGAGTGAGATGCTTCAGCCCTAAATTTCATTTATGTACCCCTTCTTAAATTACTCTTCCAATCTTGATGCCAAAACCCATGCAAAACTACAAACCTATATCCAAAAGACACAATAGAGTAATCAAAACTAGACCTTATGTATTCAAAATTCAAATATCGAAATGTTTACAGCAGCTCGATGAGGAGATGAGTAATGCTCTGAACTTGGGAGCTTCATAACTTGTGCTACATTGACACATATACAAGGAATGTATGAAGATATATTGGTATAAATCATTTTTATGCTATTAGACTGACATATGATTGGTGTGTGTTTTCTAACTAATTTGTATGAGAGCCAATATACTCATAAGTGATTGATCAACTAGGCACCAAGGAAAAGGGCATTAGTCTTCAGCCATTAACAGGCCACGATTGACTGAACCTTCAACCAACTTCTCCACTTGATCTGTCAATTTCCTTTCTCTTCCTTCACTTCTCAATCTATTGGTGTAAAAATAAAAGTATACGCATGAAACTGTTGGGGCCCTAAGATTGTAAGATGTACTATTGCAATAGTGTTCAAAGTTACAATAACCGTGCATAATTAAATTTGAGCTACAGGGAAACAAGAAGTCCAAGTATATTACACTTCAGATTTAATAAGATCACAAGCATAACAATATAGTAAAAAAAGGACATGAAAACTTAACAATTATGCAGAAGAATTTATTTCATCTTGCCTGAGAAAATGTACTAAAGGAAATGATAGGAAAAATCTCTCTAGTAGTTTATCCACAGGCATTCAAGTCCAAAAGCACTATGATTGTACTTCTGATATACAACTTAAGAAATATTTAGCAGCAAACTGAAACATGAAGTAAAGACAACAATGGAAAATCATGGCTAGATAATACAAAAAGGCACAAGGTAACAAACCTCAGGGTCCTCTTCAATCATGTGAGTCGCCCGTTGACTGAGATTTATAGCAGCATGGTACATATCATTCAGGATATGCTCCGAGATTACGCTTTTGTTCATTTTCCACAAAAAAATTATGCTTTTGTCTACCATCTTCTGAACTTATTGCTCTCTGCATGAAGCAACACGAAGCCAAATTTTTAAAAACCTTCACCTCATGAAGAAGATAATTGCAACTCATGAGATATTAGGTTCACAATAGATATTCTGGTTGGAGTGGGGAGAGGCAGGAGTAGGTGGTTTTGAATCGGTCAGTTTGGCTAATACCACAAATGAAAAAGGAGTCTAAACCATCACAAATAGAATCAGATGACCAAAGAAGAACAGCAAAATGATGAGATAAGCAACACATGAAAAGAGAGAATCAATCCCAATCTGAAACAACTTCCATGATGCCACATACATGTTAAGACCAAGTAGTAGTCCGTCGGAGAGTATAACCACACAAAAAACATGTCACACCATGCGTGGTGCTAGAGAGGGGCTTTGTGTAAATCGATATTTCCTACCTTTTGTCCAAAAGGTTCTATTAGTATAGAAGAACCAAAACTATAGTAAATCCAAAAGAAAACTACACCATAGCAAAAACCCATGCTATCAAATTTCAGATGAACTTGTAAGTTGTAACAATTCCAAGCCTGAAGTATGACGATATCATTTATCTTAGCAGACCAAAATGAAACCATCGAGTTCAAACTCAGTCATCAACTTCTGAAAGGGTTATCAGGTATCATTTATGCTTCAATTAGTTTAATAGTAAATTCCTCGTGCTAAATTGGAGTCACTTTATTCAACTAAGTACCTGATTCTTGCTTAGCATCCCTTTCTACAATTAGAAAGATGAAGAAAAGAAAAGAAAAAGCTTACCTTCATATCCAAGTAGTCATCCTTCCAAAATTTGTACAAAATTCCTTCAGTTTTCATCTTCACTAAAAGTGCAGCATTATGAATCTATAACCAAGACAACGTGCGAGAATCCATAAGTAGGTTCACATGACAAACATGTTCTGTAATTGACATTGCACAATACTCACAAAACAGACCTGTAAACTTATATGTATTGAGTTTCATATATACTAAGAACACGATCACCTTCAAAATCAATATACTTGTCTAAAATTCAAAATTCTGGCATATTTTAGGTCATTATGAAAGTAACTGCTGATATTTGACACTTGTTTGGAACACAAAACATCAAAAATTAGAAAATTATATTTAGGATTTGTGAAACATAAAATAATTCAAACACATGATTAGAAAAAGAAAAGAAATATCGGAATCGGCACCGGACCTTCCTATGAGTATCGGGATCGGCGATACTCGGGATCGGCATCGGATTTTTTGGTATCAGAAAGCAAATAATGAATAATAAATTATTAAAATTTTAGAAAAAAAATGTTTTATACATTTAGTCATAATTGTAAGTATTTTGTATGTTGTTTCTTACTCTATGTTGTACTAAGCATGAGACGAGGCGAGGCAACGAGCCGATAGCCTCGCTTAATGGCGCTTAGTTAGCGCCTCACTTTTTTTTCTGCTCCTATATATAAAGTACTCTATATAGTATATACACATAAATTTCAATATTTTTTCATACAATCCTACTAGTATATGCATGAATAACAATATCAATTATCAATCAACCAAAGTAACAATATAAATACTAGAATCAAAATGCAAACTACAAGCCACACAATGCATACATACTAAATAGTCATCAAAATACAATCAAACATAAAAGTTGTCTTTAAAGTACCTACTTAAAGTTTTTCAACTATCCAACTATGTAAATAACAAAAGATTCGGTTTAATTTATTATAAAAAAATCAAAAAAAAAAATATCGTTAAGCGACGCGCTACTAAGCGACGCCTAAGCGCGCTGATCGCTTTTTTGGGGCAAAAAATTCATTAAGCGAGGCGTTCTAATTCTAAATCTCGCTTAAGCGCCGCTTAAGCGCGCTTTTCACAACATAGTTCTTACTAGTTTTAAAATTGAATGAAATAGTAGTCACCATTGTCAATTGGTTTACCTTTGATATATAAGTTTTCTTCGTTTACATGCTTCTACAACCTTTACTATGCTTTTACACCCTTGTTTTGGTCTTTTTTCGTTCAAATTTCTTTGTCAAATTGACTAAAAAAGGGAATTTCTAAGGGCACACCCCATTTTACTTGGGGCTATCACTTACTAGGGGACAGCCCAAGTTTGAGAAACTTTTACTAGGGACAGCCCAAAAATTACTTGGGGCTATCCCACCCTCCCCCCCCCCCCAAAAAACCCTCTCTTTCATTTCATATCCTTAAAACATTTCTCTCTCTTCAAAAACTCCAAAACCCTACTCTCATTCTCTACAACTCCTAACCCTAGTTTTCTTCTACATTTTTTCAAATCTCATCAATGGCACCAAAGATGAAACCCTCATCACAAGCTAGGTATGTTTTTCCTAATTATTGTATATTTTATTTTACAATTCAAAGAATCTTCTTCAAAATCTCTTAAATGTTATGATAAATTAGGTTAGAACAATTTTTTGTTTGTGAAAGTACTTTTCGAACTCAGAAAATCTCCGTTTTTTTCGTTTAAACCTAACCCTAGAACACGAAATGGCCGTTCGGCTGCTGCTCGTGGGCGTCATCTCTGAGGACTGCCGAAGAACGGGCAGTCCTACTGTCAAAGTGGACTGCCATATTCCAGGCAGTCCTATTATAAAACAGGACTGCAGGAAGCCTGGCAGTCCTTTTATAAAACAGGACTGCCATCTCTTTTGCAGTCCTGAAAGAATGATGGACTGCCAGGAACATGGCATTCCTTAAGGAAAATCGTCTATTTTCGTTTACTTCCATTATTTACTAATACTAACCCTATAATACTAACCCTATGTTGTCCTGCAGTCATGTGGCCGCTCCCAAAAGAAAGCGACCCCCCAGCATTCTTACGCAGGGAACGTACTGAGAGACCTCGTCCTCTTGAGAGACCAATAAGAATTTCCGAACCGCAGTGACAACGAGAACAACGACACCCCCATACTCGTTCGAAGCAACGAGCTACTCCTAGTCCTCCGTCTTCTTCCGATGACGACGACGACGTACCTATCAGCCAAATTCTAGCACGAGGTGGTTCTGGTCAATCTCAAGGACCTGTCCGTACGCCCGGTGCCGGTCCTTCTGAGGATCATGTTCGTTCGCCCGATGTCGATCCTTCTGAGGATCCTGTCCGTCCGCCGGGTTGCTCAATGTTGTTGTCGTTCGACAACCACATTGCTTATGAAATATGGAAGAACCCGGTATGTACATTATGTTTGTAAGTTTCCGTTTATATATATATATATATATATATATATATATATATATATATATATGTATTTCATAATCCTATTTTTATTCTGTAGTCCGACATACAGCGGAGCTGTCGTATTCTTAGGGCCGTGAGCCACGGGAGGAAGTGCGTTGCCTGGTGTTTTAACCATTTACCCCAGGACGTCCAGAGCAAAAAAAATTCTACCGGTTTACATAATTTGGCTAAATATGCCTACAAGACGCAGGACGGTGCTCTCATATTGGCCTTTGTGGAGAGATGGCATCCGGAGACCAATACATTTCATCTCCCAAGTTGACCATTACCCTGGACGACGTCTATCAGATACTGGAGTTGCCGGTGGAGGGGCAGGTCATGACAAAAGAATATTTATGTAGTGAGAAAGATCTCGAGTGGTACAAGAGTATGAATTTGTAGAAGATAACCTTGGGGTTGAGGCCACTACCTTTACAACCCTGCCGGGCTTCAAGAAGTCCTACGGAATTCCTCTGTCATGGTTGGTAGAGAATTTCAAAGGCCCGCATGAGGCGGATGATGAAACCGTTGAGAGGGTGGCCCGGGCATATATGCTCTTCATACTTGGATCGGTCGTCATTACAGACAAGTCGGGAACCTCTATACATGCTAGGTATCTTGTGAACCTATCTGTTATAGACGACGTAGGAGCCATATCCTGGGGCAGCGGTATACTTGCTAATCTTTACCGCGAGCTTGGTATAGCATCCCGTGTCGGAACCAAGACTATGGCAGGATGCCAGACTTTACTCCATGTAAGAAAATTTCTAACCTTTTAAACTAATATACTAGCTAGATTTTGTTGTTAATTTAACGACTATTCATTTACAAATTGTATAGGCATGGATATACGAGCACTTTCCGATGCTCAAGCGGGGTGAGCTTAACCCACGCTATGAGGAGCACCTTCCTAGAGTGTGTCGATGGAAGCCAACTCAGCTGGAAACTAAAAATCATGAAACGCTAGTTTCCATTCGTGATGCTCCGGATAATTTGGTGCCAGAAGAGGTTAGTAGATAGCGCGTAGATAGCGTAGACTATTTTCTTGGTATGTTTATTTGTTGACTATTTTTTTTTAACTTTTGTCCTACAGATAGTTTGGCACCCATACCGGAATTTCTGGCAGTTAAATCGCCATCTGCAACCAGTATCTCTATTTCATGGTATGATCACATGCTATGATATTACGGAGCCTTACATGCCTGATAGAGTACTTCGTCAGTTTGGCCTCGTACAAACTGTGCCGCAGCGCACATTAAGGTTATTGGAGCCTCCGTGCGGGACCCAACCTTTGAACTACAAGCCGTCCTATTTCGACTGGGTGACTGACTACTACTCCGAGTGGCAACGACATTTGCTTGGGGAAGAACTTCGACAACCGGTGGAGGAGATGCACGACTGCAGCGACGAGTACATGCCGTACTACTTGGCAGTCGGACATCCTAAGTTGTCGAACCCTATCAATCCAGGGCCCGTTGCCGTTGGAGCTCTAGGACCTCTGTCTTCCAAAAATGTCTTGTATGCTTCATTGGTCAAGATGGTAAGTTTATAAATTATAGTTTGTAAATATTTTCAAATTTGTAGACTTAATTGACGTTTTGTCATTTACAGGCTACTCGGGTGAAGGCTTTGGCGAAATTCCTCCGATCGGGCTGCCAGAACGAGGAATGTGTCAATATCGGGAACCAGTTGGAGCACATCGACGACACTGTCGAATTTCCTTTCATGCAAAATTTGGAGGCGCGTACGAAGGCCCGGCATGATAACAGCTAGATTATGTTTTGTATTATGAAAATTGTATTTTGGATACATGGATGTTTAAATTTTGATGTTTAACTTGTTGCCTACATTATGTTTTATTTTTTTGGTGTATTTTGGATGTTTGTATTTGTGTCGACGACACTGTCGAATTTGGATGTTATGTCATGGATGTTTGTGGACACTGTTGAATAAGGACTGCCAGTGGTCCTGTTGATTGATCAGGACTGCCAGACCACTGGCAGTCCTTATTCAAATAAGGACTGCCAGTGGTCTGGCAGTCCTGATCAAAACTCACTGTGAATGAGTTTTGATCAGGACTTCCAGATCAATTGCAGTCCTCATGTGAACAAGGACTGCCAGTGATCTGGCAGTCCTGATCAAAACTTATTCACAGTGAGTTTTGATCAGGACTGCCAGACCAATGGCAGTCCTAATGTGAATAAGGACTGCCAGACCACTGGCAGTCCTGATCAAAACTCACTGTAAATGAGTTTTGATCAGGACTGCACTATGAGGATAATTGCTGTTGATATATTTTGCACAGAGATAGACACATATTGCACACAAATAGATATTTTTTCATACGTATAGCAGACAGGAAAAAGTAAAAAACAAAAAACATATATTTGACTTCACATTTCAAAATGATATACTTTAATGTTTACAAAATGGGTCATCCATATACAAAATGTGAAAACGTCATTTCAGTCGTAGACGTATCAGTCGATTTCGACGTCGTAGTGGCCAACCGGTAAGTCTCTTGGCTCCTCCAGCTTCAACAGTTTCCTACAATGATTGATTTGATGATCAAAAGGTTCGGTCCAGGACTTCGCTTCTCCCAGTGCTAGTTTGTACCAAACTGTTGTAGGTGGAGGAATCGGAGAATGACCGATCATCCTTAGCATGACAAAGTGATCTTTGATTTGACCTATACTACATAGATTAGTTTGCCCGTGCTCCGCCGGAGGAGCGCACATCGAAAAAAAGTATTGCGAATCCCCGCCGAATAAAGTACAACAGGGATCCGATACCGATTAGCAAATAAATACAAGGCAGACGGGACGGACATGTAGTGGTCTAGCCCGGTAACACTGTCAGTGCAAGAAATACTTGTCAACAAACTTTCAACTGTTTCTTCGCTTAGGATGCGGGAGTATAATGGAAGACGACTCTCTAATTCCTCGTATAGCTCCTGCCTCACTTGCCTCCATCCGTCTTTGTCAGAATAACCAAGATGTATTGCAAGCACACGAAATCCGCAATGGCCATCCCCCGGGACATCAACAATAGACCAGATGTAACTGCGAATCTCAGGATGAAAACTGTGGATATACAAACCCAACGTTTGTCTATCCACAGTATCTTCGTTTGCAATATCCGTTTTCTTTTTTTTTCGGCGAATGATAAGCTTGCTCTTTCGTGCAGGCGGAGCTTGCTCTAAGCTTCGTTCAATATGCTCAAAGGATGATGGATCTCTCTTAGTTGACTCAAGCCTTCTCTTCTGTGAACTACTCATTCTTGTTTGAAGCATGTCCTTAGGATTGGAAACAACGGACGGCTCATGCATTCTAGTAGTCACCGGACATGCAATTTCTTGGATTTTAACCTCAATGCACTCCCGCTCTGCTCCTACTGAGGCACACCACCATGCGTGGAGAAGTTCCACTTGTGGCAAAGAGAAGAAATCATCGTCTGTCTTCACCACGGACATTATAGACAAGTGTCTCCAACGTTCATCGACAGCAACTACTGGAATAGGAATGGACTGACGACGATATTCATTAATCTCATGGGCACAAGGGAGGCCCAGTGTATGTCGATGTACACACCCGCAAACCTGAGGATCAAAGCCGACAAATTTTGACCTATCAATCTCTTCAAATATTAATGCCAACGCCTTGTGAGAAAGGACACGCATTAAAGAATCCAAGAGGACTTCCTTTCTATGCTCATGCTTGACAATATTTAAGCTCATCTCAAATGATGCCTTAATTTCGTTCACCGTCCGATCTATTGATAAATGCATCGCTTGCCAAACCGAAACAAAGTTGCCTTGGAATGACTTTAAATGCCTCTTTAATACTGAGTGTGCTCCTTCGACACGGTTGATAGTTGTCGTACCGTAATGCTTCACCACATTCGTCCATGCTAAGACAAATTGTTCTTTGTGCGGTTCAAGTCATGTCTCTTTGATATAAGAAATGCATGTCGGCTCCCTCCTCTTCAATTTCTCCTTGAACAAGTACCATGCGGCGGCGTAACTGTCTATCGTACTGGCTCGCCATACACAATTCCAGTCATGGTTTAAATCGTCAAAAACTTGCATGTCAAGTTTACCATCCACTTTCCCGAACTTCAACTTACATTGGGATTGTATATTACGATTTACATGAAAAGTGCATAGCAATGTATATGCTTGAGGAAATACAATCCGAATAGCATTAATTATAGCATACTCTCTGTCGGTAACAAAAACGGAGGGCTCTCTATGACCAGTGTAAAGTGTTTTCAGTTTCTCCAATGCCCATGTGTAGTCTTCAAGTTTCTCACTCTTCATGAAGCAAAAAGCAACTGGAAATGTTTTCCATGTAGAGGTGAAACCGACAACATGAAAGAGAGGCATCTTGAACTTATTGGTCTTGTACGTGCAATCAAGAACTAACACGTCGACGAAAGACCGAGCCAAATGTGTGCAATCGGGATGAGCCCAAAAGATTGAAATAATTTCATTGCTCTGGGGATGTCTTCTATGGTGCTCAACATAATGATTATCTCCAAGCAACTTCAGCACTTCTTGCATCGCCATTCTCGATTTCGACCGAATGGCGTTAGAAGAAGATAGGGCGTTATATATTGACTTCATTATAGACTTGTTCTTGCTCATCTTCATGTCGTATGACGGAATATATTTGTCTCGGTGCAACTCCGGAAGTGGACAAGTCTTCGACTATCTTCTTCTCCGTATTGTTCAACCGTCCGACATACGAATGATCCAATAGTGTTTCGGCAATCTCGTGGTTGTGGATTCCATTCTTGACTTGGACTGTCCACTTCGCTTCTTCATCGTTTCTAATATAGATTTTGAATGGACAACCACATTTTCTCGTTCCAACATTTCTTTTTGAAACTTTACTTTGGATAACTTTATCTTTCTTATGGCTTCTGAACACACCACCTCGTTCACATAAAACTACCGTAGTTTGTTGTCCCAGACGGTTTCGGGCCGATCTAGATATCACAAGAACTATGTTGTTTGCCCGTCCAACTTCTCGGCACCAATTTAGCGCACCTTCGCTTGATTCAAACCACATATCGGTCCAGAATAAATGGCCTACATCGACGCCAATTGGAGCAGCTACCTCGATACCGGAAGATAATAAGTCCTACAATATAACTTAAAGTTAATAAAACTAAATAACACAACACCAAAAATGTGCAAACCGCTGCCAAAATGTAGGACTGCAGAGGGAAAGGTAGTCCTTGCAATAATCAGGACTGCAACCACTCTGGCAGTCCTTCTAGTCTAAAGGACTGCCGCGGTTTTGGCAGTCCTGTATTTAGAGGTGGACTGCCAGAGTAGTGGCAGTCCTGTGTGTCACAACCCTGAATTTCACCCGACATGAATGTTAAAATTTACTTACCAAGAGTGCATCCGAAGCAAAAATGTGTTCTTCGGACATAGCGGGACGAGAGTCTACTACATTCGATGACCCGGGTTCTTCCATGTTCCTTTTTTTCTAAATTAAACACATATAAATCATAATTTACGTGTGAAATTATTGTTGGAAAGTCTACATATATATTAATTAGATGACATACCTATTAACGGAAGAAGTCGATGACACTATAACTAAAATTTGTACCCAAAATCTTCACAATGGCTTGGTTGGGAGAAAATTTGGGTTAGGGTTTACAATTTTATGACCTAGAAATTTTGAGGAGAAGAAAAGAGTAGAGGGAGAGAAGAAGAGTTGTGAAATAAAATGAAGTTGGTATTTATATCATTCTTTGGGCTAGCCCCAAGTAAACAATTTTGATGGCAAACTTGTAGTTTTTTCCAAAAATTTTGGGATAGCCCCTAGTAATATGTTGGTATCGGTAAGTATCAATATTGATTAGTATCGGATCACGACATGTCAAACCATATCGATATCGGCCGTATTGGATCGATAACGGCCGATACTGCAAACTATGATAAGAAAGTCAAGTCAAATATATAACAAAAAGCCATACTAAAGTCTCAAGCTCCATAGATGCTAGAAAGAGTGTCTCCTAAATCAAGGAATGATCATCAAATGAAAAACAAATTAAAATACCAATTATCATGTTTCACCACTTGTTTCGAGGACACTTACAAATGATCTCAAGCATCAAAGAATGTGTGTTCAAGTACTAACAAAACCATTTCCTCATAACATATGATTCCTGATGCAAACAGATTATCTATGTTTGGGCCCTTGTGGTCTTGTCCTTGTTCAGCGTACTGGATTTTAAATTAAAAGCCTATACGTCTAGATAATCCACTCTCTTCCATACAACACCTCCAAATCCATTAACAAAGCTGGAAGAGGCACCAGCCGTGCAAATGGGGAAACTAGGAATAGATTCTACCAAATAGACTTCTAGCTCGAGTAACGATGCATTGATGTCCTTTGGCATAGATCTTGAACAAAATTCAATTATATTATAAACTCAAAGAATTCACATCTACGATGTTAAAATACTTATTCAGTGGGAAAAAATTATTACCTGATCGTTCTCATATATGCCCTTTTTTGCCAGTAACGTGAATATCCTGCGTGCCTCGTCTCCATATCTTTTTACAACAAGGGCCTCAACCTGAAATATGTAAGTATAAATAGCGTACGATTGCTCTACTTAAACATGATACGTATTTCTTCAAAATCAATCAAGCACCTCATCATTTTGACACGTTTCGATGATGTTCTTCAAGTCTACATCAAGAAGTTCAAGCATAACATGTTACAATTTGCCAAAACAAAAACTAAATCACATGTTCCAAATTGTATGCTTTAAGATAATTGAAATTAAAAAACTTACTAATAGTATGTAATGCTTCTGTCTCCTCATCTGACAAGCGGCAGCCAAGTTCTTCAACAAGAATCTTCCGAACATTTTCCAGTGTCATTGAAGATCCTCCAGGCTTTACCTTCACTCCTTCTAATATGTCATCCATTGATGACATAACTAAATGGAGAAAACAAATGTAACAAAAAAAATTAAACAAATCACATACTGAACAGAACATTTATATAAAAAGTCACATAATTGGCTACATTGCCCTATAACCTATGTATCTCAATTTAACTTAACAAAAGAAGAAAGTTGGTTGAAAGAATATTGGATAAGTATCCCTATAATGTAACTTTTGGTGTATATTGTTCAGCCTTATCCTACTAATGACTTCTAGGGGAATCCATCTAATCATTACAAAGTATCCAAGAGGAGTATGAAATGTTTTTTTATCAGTTATGAAATGTGTCTATTGCAACTGAGTCTTGTATGATCGTATTGGTGGAATCATAAATATGTATCAAAATTCTCCACTATCAAGTAGTCACTAAGCACTACATGAAATTATTGATAAGTAATCAGATGTTACCAGAATTATTATCTTTAGCTTTTTGTTCATGATTGGATTCTATCATGGCCTCTAACACGATACCAGCATTAGGGCCAGACCTTGATTTTATATGTTCAACGCAGGCCTAGAAGCAAAAGCAAACAGAAAATTAGTAGAGCACAACTATGCTGAACGATATCATCTGCAAACAGCATGCCAATACATAGAGAGAATAATATATATACAAAAGAGTAGAAAGTTGCTTACAATATCTAGAACTTCATAGATATTTGATCCCATGAAGACGAAAAAACGAAAAGGAGAAAAGAAGAAAAGGTACAGCAACCGTCTTAATCATGTTTTGAGAAAATAGGACCTTACACTAGATTAAGTTGTCATAATTTAGCTGCATTGACAAGATATTGATGTTTTTATTTTAAGAAATTAGGATCTCGTTGATCAAAACTCTTATCATAATAAAGATATTTTTTTGAAGTTTGGTAACTCGGCTAATTAACAAAACCAGAAGTTTTCCATAATATAAGAAGCAGCTTCCATAGATTAGTCTCATTAGTTTAACTAAAATTTGAGGTGAAAAGTAGGTCAATGAGAATGATTTAGGACTAGGACATTTCTTTGGTGAAATCAACCATGTTTAAAATTGTTGATCTTGTAACTACTGAACAAAGTTACCTCAAACGAGGAACGTTATGATACGTGGAACAAAAACTAAACAGCAAAATTACTTTGTATAGATTCTAGAACGAGGTATGGTAGGGTAGGGTACTTCAGAAAACTTTAGTGCAAAAACGAATGGTGGTTTTGGATCATAGCACACTTTCCAATCTGGTGTGTACATGTGTGTATATATGTTACAGTTTGAGAAGTCTAGTTTTTCACATACATAAGCATCAGGTAGTTCAGCACAACCATTTATGATTTAGGATTTCCTCATTTCTTAATAGAACATTTGGATCATTTCATTTTTGTCAACTTTTGCAGATGAAAGTTCAGGAATGGTAAATGATAACCAGTTAGAGGCTTTCGGTAACTATATTATTGCATATAGCAAAATATATAAATATAAAAAAAATCCAAATTATAAGTTTGTGGATGAATATAGATAGGTTCTATTTTTGGATTACTAGGTTATCTGGTACTATTAAATTTAGTCAAATATTTTATAGACCAAGTTCTCATTTTCGTATTGAGTCTACAGTCCATAGTCTATAAGTTTATCTTTGTATTTGTAACTTCTTAAACTCTTTTGTATAATAAGTGTATCAAAATGACATGATTTCAACACTCAAGTAAATCAAATTTCTACCAAGGCAAAGAACATGCAAACTTCTTGCAAGAGCACATAACTAATGCTAATTTAGTACTTAAAGGAATATATAATCTGCTTATTAATTTAACAAACTGTACTTTAGGAAACAATAAGGTGACAACTTTGACCAAGGAACTAAATGGACTTATGAAGAAGGATTTCTCGGTATCCTTTAACTCAGTTAGGTTTATTGCATGCTAACTTGCAAAATAAGAGGCCTGGGAATAGTATGACGAGGGACATATTCCATATAGGGACATGTGGGCAGTAATATTGACCATATAATGAAAATAAGAAAGATAATAAACATGCATAGAAATGAAGAAAGATAGGCAATAGGTTAAAAAAATTAGCTTACATGAAATTTCAAATTTTACTTTCTTTTCGTTGATGCAATGAATCATAAAGTACATGAAAAAAAATTGATTTGATGACATGCCTTCTTCTTAAGACAACATAAAAATTTCTCAAAATTGGCTCGCCACAGAAATTCACTCTCAGCGATTGTAGCTCGGCCATCATTGTCAACCTCTATGGCTTTACGTTTCCGCTGTTAAATGAAAATATTGATTAATGTGTAGAAATTACTACCACTGGGAAGATAAGTATTTAAGCTGCGCATGTTACTGTAACAATTTTTTTTAATACTTCAAATTGTACAGTTGTAATGGATGTACTTTATCAAGTTTACTTTTCTTGGAGATAACCCCAGTCATTAATGACCGTCCTGTCTTGGACTACTAAGACCAAAACTCCGTCTCTCATTCCCATTTTTATTTTGCCCGAAATGGATTTCAAATCCACGTCCACTCCTCCCCTCCCTTACTAGTGTTACCACTAGACCACCACAGTACTTTATAAAGTTGAAAAGCAAAATTTTATAAAACTTACTTCCAGAATTTGTACTAAAAAAGTTTCTATATTTCTTCAAGACATTGCAACCATAGCACTAAGATAGGTTGTGATCACACCAATTGGAGAGAAAAATCATGGACTTATTTTGAATAATCCTAATACATCACTGTAAATTTAAACAACAGAATTTTGTACATATTTCATCAAGATCAGAAATATCCCGTTAGTCGATGAGAGTAGAAACAGTATGCTAAACTAGAAGTATGTAGAGAAACTTTGAAATCTAATGTTTTAAAATTAGTAAGATGAAAGCATATCATACGAAATGAAACTTCATCTAAAAGTCGAAGAGAAATAAGTGAGTACATGTAGATGGACAAGAGATACCTAGGGACTAAGAGTGATAGTTTTGGGTGTTTAAGATATCAATCAGTAATTATGTAGGAGATTGAGAAGCATGTTGTGCATAGAATTAAAACTTGATGAATGAACTAGAGGAGACCTTCGGAAGTACTTTGTGGTCGCAGTATATCAACAATGAACTAAAAGAAAATTTCTTTAAGACACTATAAGACCAACAATGTTTCAAAATGTTGGCAATTAAGAAAAATATATAGAAAACTTAGCGTAGCTAAAATAAGAAATCTAAGATGGATCATGATTCATAACACATTAAAAGACAAGAAATGAGTGTATCCGTAGGACGTTAGAGGTATCACCAATTAAGAGAGAGAGAGAGAGAGAGAGAGAGAGAGAGAGAGAGAATTGTCTTGGATGGTTTGCACATGTGCAATGTATACCAAAAGATGCACCGGTATAGAGGAGCTATAAGATAGTATTTAAAGGTCTTTGTAAGAGTAGGTCTCGGGGAAGTAGGACGGGACCTAAAGAAAGGTACCTATGTGTTGAATATGAGATTTGGTGTGATTTCGGGTGTAGAAGCTTTATAGTTTGTGAACAATTAATATTATATTAATCTATCATAATATAATTATAACTTAAGTTCAAAAAAAAAAATTGAATTGCAATTAATTGATATTACCAAATAGTGGACGTGAAGTTAACAAGGATGACGTACGGGTTCACCTTAGATGTCGATCTCCGTGGGCTTTTGTACTAGGAAATCCTTTCAATATGTCTGTGGCAACGAAGATAATAACGATAATTGTTGGATAAAGTGCTAGGGTCTTAGGCACTAAGACAACATATCGACATCACAAGGATGCTATTTAGTTGAACAATTATAACATGTAGATCGAGAAGTATATTGAATTAAATATATATATATAGTTTTCTTTTGGATAGAAATTCCGCTATGTGCGACTCGGGAGCGGAGGCGATCCCTAGGGTTTCAGTCGTGCATCCCTTTCCTCCCCTCCGACCCCCCGATCCGCTTGCGGGGAGGGGGCCTCGCCGGCAGGGAGGTGCGGTAGACCCCTGGGCGGGCCAGGCGGCGGCAAAAGCGGGACCCTCCCGCGCGGGGGGGGGGGGGGGGGGTCGGGAGGCGGCGGCGGGACCCCCTCCCCCAGGCGGGGGGGTCGGGTGGCAGCGGGGGCAGCGACCCCCGGCCAGTGGGCGGCGGCGGGACCCCCCCAGGCGGGGGGGGGGGGGGGGGGGGTCGGGTGTGTAATGCCCCGCTCCGCACGGCGCATTACGCTGAAGCGTTGACTCAACGAGTCACGTTGACGCAAGGAAATGTATTGATGCAAAACGATATGAGAGTTAACTTGTCCCGAGCAACGCATCAAACTAAGTTGATGCGAAGAGTTGCCTTGTCCCAAAGAATGCATCGAGTGAATCGATGCGAAGCGCCGCGTTGCCTCGAAGGATAAGTGCGTTGAGACGGCTCGAAGATTCTAAGAAATCGAATCGACCAAGGCGCAAGTCTGAATCGATGCAAGTATTGATTTTAGTTGGTTTCATGTGCAGGCTATACGTTTACGTTGAAATGTTAGAGGTCGATCTTTTGCCTTATTCAGTAAGGGGTCCGCGAAAGCAAATCGTCGCCTTGCGACAGACGGAAGCATTGGCACGGTAAGCCAAATTGGACGTATGATTCAATGAAGCACGAAGTGCTCGAATGGCTAAAGTCAGGAGAGTGGCCGTGCAACAAAGTTATGAAATCGAGCCGCATCGGCTCGGCGAAACGACAAAGACGAATCGACTCAAGGTGGGAGGATGAACTTCTTTTTACTCCTTCATTCGATAAGTCAAATATATCATTGTATGCTAAAGTTAACCTATCGACGCCACGGACGTGGTCCGATCGGGATAAATCGTAGTGTGAGTCGAACACTAAGTTAGAACAATTGAAATGAAACGTGCATCATATGCACGAGTCCCTATGGGACATTGGATATCGCAAAGGCGAACGCCTCGGTGCGCAAGCCGTAAGAATATGGGATAACTGTACTCGGCGAGTGCCTTAGTGCACGAACCATACCGTGCCTTTGCTGTACGAGTTAGACGGCTAGAACATTGAAAGACAATAGGCGAGCGCCCTAGCGCGCAAGCCCGAACATTGAATGCTAAGTTATAGAACATGGATATACGGTCGAAACGTGCCTACGTGCACGAGATAATAAAAAAGATGGTTTCGTTGCGAGAGAATACAGTTGTGGCATGAATGTGGCGGAACTGTCGGATATGACATGGTGCCTCGAAAGGTGTTCGAGACTTTCGGGTCGTTCGGTTGACGAGCATTGAGTGGAGGCACGATGCCATTGAATCATTGAAACGAAGTATGAAATGTAAGAACACAGAAAGTTAAACGAAAGAGATGCGAGATGATAAGTCTGAGTCTCGGACTCAAGACTATGTTTGGTTGTTTGAATTTGATTGCTATAAGGATAGGGCGTTGCATGGTCGATTGGAATGGGCTCGAGATTAATGTGATATTAACTCGTGCACGAGTGTTTCCCCCAAAAAGGTTAAATGCCGGAGGAGCGCCCCAGAACGGATTGGCCGCTGAGGGATTCGAATAATCTTTGTAGGCGCACATCCTTAAACGAGTAGCGCTCGTCTTATAGATGGAAAAAGCCGCAAATGATGGCATGCAGCGGGAACGTTTCGGTTGTTGGGCCCGCAACCCACCCGTGAAACGCCGGGCAGCCCGACCAATATTGAGAAAAGAAGGAGAGAAAAGAAAGTAAGACTCCTTTAGTCCATTCCGGCGCGGATACGCCAACGGCCCTCATATAGTTAAGGAACGATGGGTTGAAAGTGTAGGCGCGAATGCGTCCCGCATATAGATCATGCCTAGAGATGCACATATAACATGACAGGAAAGAAATGGGGCGTATTCACCTTGTGTCAGTGCAAGGGACGCAAGGGCGAGTGCGTCGACTTGGTAAGCCACGAATCAAACACAAGAATGCTTGTTGCTTGCCTATTCAATTCGATAACATGCTGCTATGATAACATGCTTTACGCTTTCGAATATGCCATGAAATTGACCCTAAGGAGAACATAGCAAGATCATAAGCTAAGTTGCATGATTCAACATAAATATTACAATGTCGGTTTGGAAAGATGATCTTTGCTTCAGTACATGCGAGGACGAACGTACTGATCCTCCACCAGCTTCATGCAGGGTGCAGGGAATGGATGGCTCGCGGCGAAGCGTTGCTTGAACGTGTTGAGGCTTGGAATGCCGAAGCGCATTGAAGCGTGCGATCGCATTGACGCTCGGACTATGCAACTGGATTGATGCGGCCGAGATATAGAAGGCATGATGTATGGAACGGTGAAATCCTTTGTGGGCAAGAGAGAACCTGAGTGTTGTAGCCAATCTGGCAAATTCCGTTGGGCTATTGAAAGCCTTTGTAATCTGATTTCGAATATCAATAAAGAGAATCGTTTTCGTATACTCTGTTTTCCTTTCATTGTTAACATTCAATTCAAAGATAACCATTTGAGAACTTGTCATCTTGCCTTGCACGAGCGCAACTCCAGGCTCGTGCGGCATCACGTCCCAGCGAGGACGATGATTCGGGTGATTCCGGGTCGGGGCGTGACAGGGTGGCAGCGGGGGCAGCGACCCCCGGCCAGTGGGCGACGGCGGGACCCCCCAGGCGGGGGGGGGGGGTCGGGTGGCAGCGGGGGCAGCGGCCCTCGGCCGGGCGGCGGTGGCGGGATCCCCCCACGCGGGGGGGGGGGGGGGGGGACGGGTGGCAGCGGCGGTTCTCCAGGCGGCAGCGGCACCTACGGAGGAGAGGCTCCGGTTTTCGAGTTCGGCTCCGGAGGGGACAACACCGGGGATACCGGCTGGCAGACCGTGACGAGACGACGGACTGGAGGTCGGAGAGGGGCACATCCCCAAGTTTCGGGAAGGGCGGGGCCAGGAAATCATGGGAATCGACCCTTGATCGATTCCCGGCGCCGTGGGGGAGGCATGGTGCGATCTGTTTCGGGTTGGAGGCCAAAGGCGACGGCGGCCGAGAAGGCTAAGGGTATTGCGACTGATTCCGACAGGACAGGCCAGAGTCCTGTGAATCCCCCGACCAGGACGCATGTTGAGGAGCAGAGGCCGCGATCATGGAAAGAGGTTTGCACGCCGGTGGTGGCAAAAAGCCCGATGTCGATGGAGTTTGTCAAAGCGATGTCAGTTGGAGGAGGGCTCCGGGCGTACTTTTCCGCTGAAGAAATAGCGGTGGTGTCCAAATTCTGGAAGAACACTCTGGTGCTTTATGTGTTAGGCAACAAGCCGTTCTATGGCCAAATTCGGGACTATGCAGAGCGGGTCTAGAGACCCAAAGGTAGCATGGAATTCTTCTCTCGGGAGAACGGATTCTATTATGTTAAATTTGGGTTAGCGGAGGATGTGTCCAGGATCTTACAGGGAGGGCCTTGGTCATTTGATGGACGGCTAATCATCCTGAAGGAGTGGACGCCGGAGTTACGGTGTGAGAAGGAGGTGCTGAACGCCATTCCCATCTGGGTCAGATTTCCTGAGTTCCCTGTACAGTACTGGAATATCCCGCTGCTCATGAGACTTGCCAGTCTTGTGGGGAAGCCGATAAAAGCAGACGAGGCCACCACTTTTCGCACCAGACTGATGTATTCTAGGGTCTTCGTGGAGATCAAGGCGGGCTCGGAGCTGCCGAGTATGCTTGAGTATCAGGTACCGTCATGCGAGGTACTGACACAGGCGGTGGAGTATGATTGGGTCCCCCCCATGTGTTCTTGCTGTGAGTGCTTTGGGCACACTACCAGTGTGTGCAAATACAAGGGGAAGGAGACCGCCAGGCCACAGGTGGCTCGGAGGGAAGCACCTGAGACGGCGTCGGCACCCAATCACTTGCCTGAGGAGACGGAGCTAGTCAGACAAATGGAGGAGGACACAGGGATGGAGGTTGATAGGAGGCAGGAGTCAGGATCACCGATGAGAGAGGAGAGCACGCAGGAGGCGTTGGTCCCGTTCAGGCCACAGAGGACCATCGTGACCAGGGGTATGAGCGAGGCTGGTAGCGGTCAGAGGGTGACGGAGACATCCCAGGCGATCCAGGTTTACAGCAGCAGGAAAAGACACGCCTCGGCTACTCGGGAGGATATCCCTCAGGCGAGGGATATGGACGACCAGTCTGAAGACAATCCTGACTGGACACTTACTCTTAGCAGGATCCAGGCACATCTGGCCCCTTCCTCCATGGTACATGTAGTCATTGATAAGGCGGATGAAACACTTCCCTCGAGTGTCGATCCAGACGAGTTCCAGGGGGACCCCTCCTTTATTAATTAGATGTCGGTCCTAGCATGGAACATTAGGGGGGGTGTTCCATTGGGCGATGGAGGGAGATTGTAGGGGTTCTGAGAAGAGAGTCGTGTGACATTGCTATCCTGCTGGAGACGAAGATTAGAGGGGCCGCTATGCTCTCGCGTAGGACTCCGGCAGACTGGGATCATCTTCATAACTTAGATCTTTGTGATATGGCAAGGATCTGGGTTAGGTGGAACAAAGGTAGCTGGGCGGGGGTGAAGATCCACAAATCAGAACAACTCATCGGCATCACCTTCGAGAACAAAGGGGGGTTTCGTTTCATCCTGGGTGTTGTGTATGGGCACAATGATCGGAGACTCCGGGAGGCTCTATGGGAGGATATAGTGCATCTGGGTCTTCTGGCGGACAACATGCATCTTCCCCTGCTCATCATGGGAGACTTCAATGCTATGCTGCTCCGTCAAGAGAAGGTGGGTGGTCGACCTGTTTCGGATACGATCTTATATGACTTCCAGAGGTGTCTGCTTAGGTCAGGGATGCGAGGGCTGGAGCGAGCTGGACATATATGGACCTGGCACAACAAGGCTACTCATAACCGGATTGCTTGTCAGCTGGATCGGGCCTTGGGCAATAGTGAGTGGTTCAGGTGCTTCCCGAACTCGGTGGCGGAAGGCCTTGCGGCGGGTACTAGCGATCATTCTCCTATCCGGGTTGGCTTCTGTGAGAGACCCATTCAAAGGGCGAGACCATTTCGGTATAACAACAGCTGGTACTTGTCGGCGGGATATGAGGAGGCGGTTATGGGAGAGATGCAACACTTCCCGGAAGGCACGGCTCAGTTCCGTATGGTTCACAAACTAAAGCAGCTCAAGCGGGCCATCAGGGGATGGGTGAAGACGAGACCGCGGACCACTCTGGCGGATAAGGAAGCCGAGCTTCGGGACATCCAGGTGGCACTCCAAGCTGACATTATGAACGGGGAGCTGGCGGCTACGGAGAAGACCTTGATCGAGGAGGTTAGCACCATGAGACTGCAGGAGGAGATTAGTGCGGCTCAGAGGGCCAAATGTACCTGGCTCAAAGATGGAGATCGCTGAACCAAATTCTTCTACGATGTGATCCGCACCCGTCAGCACTGGAACAGTATCCCCAGACTTCTGAATGCTGAGGGTCGTCTTGTTGGGGATCCGGTGGAGATTCAGGAGGAGGCCGTCAGATTTTATACTAACTTATATCAGCAGACGGACTATACCAGCACGTTCCCAGCCCTTGTCACGAAGAGACTGGTGACCCGTCATGGGAATAGTCTGCTCTTGGCACCTGTGAGGATGGAGGAGGTGGAAGACATTGTGATGAAGGCTAATCCCAATAAAGCTCCCGGCCCTGATAGCTTCTCTTCAGGGTTCTTTAAGAGACACTGGGGGGTGCTTAAGGCCCCGGTTCTGGCGGCGGTTCAGGAGTTCTTTGTGACGGACAAGCTCCTGAAGGAGATGAACCATACATTCTTGACGCTGGTTCCTAAGAAGGAGGGAGCGACCTCACTTGCCGATTTTCGACCCATTGCTTGCTGTAATTTCCTTTACAAGATTATCACTCACCTTATGTGCAGGCGTATGGAGGTAATTATGCAGGGATTGGTGTCCCGGAATTAAGCAGCGTTCATCAAGGGCCGGTCGATAGCGGAGCACAGCCTTCTAGCTCATGAGATAGTGAGGGAGTTCAGCAAACCTGGGGGGATGAAGGCTTGTGTGAAACTTGACCTCCGAAAAGCCTATGATACCGTCAACCGGGACTTCCTGTGTCACTTGATGCTTGCTATGGGGTTTGACGAGAGGTGGGTTGAGAGGGTGAGGGAGTGCATCTGCTCCCCTACTTTCTCAGTCCTCATCCAGGGCACGCCGCACGGCTACTTCCGGAGCAACAGGGGGTTGAGGCAGGGTGATCCACTCTCCCCGTACCTTTTTACCCTGGTGATGGAGTACTTTACATGTTTGATGGATATGGCAGTGCATAGCAAGAGGATCGTCCCCCTTTTCCGCTAGGTGAGTCCGGTTGTATTCCACTTGATCTATGCTGACGACTTATTGGTGCTTCTCCAGCCTACCATGCGGGGAATGAGAGCGCTCCCTGACATCATGGAGGAGTTCGGGCGGTTATCTGGACTCCAGTTGAACAGGGAGAAAAGCAGAGTCTATTTCAACTCCCGGTGTACACAGCAGGAGGAGAGGGCCTTCGCCTTGAGAGTGGACAGAGGCGAGCTCCCAGTAAAATATCTGGGGGTCCCGCTGACGGTCAACTATGCCAGAGAGCAGGATTGCCATAGCTTGGTGGACTTTGCTCAGAGGAGAGTAGAAGGCTGGCAAGCTGCGGGTCTATCGTTTGGCGGACGGATTGAGTTGGTGCGGTCAGTTATTGCGGGTATCACGATGTTCTGGTTCCAGTCTATCCAGATCCCTACGGCTACTATTCGAAAAGTGGAGGCCATTTGTGCTGACTTCATCTGGAGGGGAGGGATGCATGCGATCTCCTGGGACCAGTTATGCCGCCCTCGGGAGGAAGGTGGAGTGGGGTTGAGGACTCTTCATGCGGTCAGGAAGGCAGCCTGCGTGAAGATGGCCTGGAGATTCATCAAGGGGGGGTCTCTCTGGGCGGACTGGATGGCGAATAGATACCTTAGAAGGAATAACTTCTGGGCCTGCAGGATAGACAACAATTTCTTGGTCACATTTAAGGCCATTCTGAGATGTCGACCGGTGCTTCAGACCGCTATCTGCAGGAACATGAAGGATGGGACGACGACTGACCTATGGCTTGATCCTTGGGTGGGTTCCAGATCCTTAATCGAGATATTGGGAGGTCAGCTAGACAGAGAAGCGGGCAGGGGACTCACTTGCAGCCGGATCATCAGAGAGGGAGTATGGAGGCCAGAAACATATCCTTACACTACTCAGCTTGCCGAGGAGATCCGACTAGTTACTATTGACGAGAGCCAGCAGGCGGATTCTTGGAGCTGGGCCGGCCCAGGTACGGGAGGCGGATCAGGCCTATTCTGCTTCCGTAGCTGCTACGACTTGGTTCGGTCCCACCATGACCGGACTGAAGAGATGGACTTCATTTGGGGCAAGGGGGTTGCACGAAAAATGCAATTATGTGCTTACCGTCTCCTTCGAGGTAGACTGATGACGAGAGACAGACTCCTCAGGTTTGGGATGCAGATTCCGGACGTCAAATGTGTGCTATGTAATGAGGAGGATGAGTCTATGGGACATATCTTCTTTGTATGCCCGGTGTCCTGGCACATTTGGACCGAGCAGTGTTCACAGCTGAGAGGAGGAGTTGGGACGGATAGAGACATCCGGAGCATCCTCAGCTGGATCCGAGACCACGGCGGCAGGGATCCGGGGTGGGCTAGAAGAGCCAGAGTTCGTCTCGCCGCGTTTGTTTGGCACATCTGGAAGGAGCGGAACAGACGTATTTTCGAGGGCTTGACTACCCCCCTATTGGAATTCTACATAGCATAGAATTCGATGTATCAGTAATGGCCCCCTAATACTATAGTTTGGGGGTTCGGAAAGTTGTGAGATTATGTATTGTAATACCTTTTCCGCTATATGCGAGGAATAAATTCACCCTTATTCCAAAAAAAAAAGTATATTGAATTAAGATATGATACTTCCCAAGCCTCTCAACACTCAATATTTATTTCTTAATCAACTATCTTCCTTATTTTCTTTGTTTTACATCTCTTTCTATAGTCTAGGTTGCTCTCATCAAATAGCTTGTGAAAATAACTCATTCACCTCTCCTTAATATTATCTTTCTTACTAATATATTTTGGTCCGCTCTTGATACACTTAACATTATCCTAAGTCTTTACTCTTTTTCCCACTCTTAGTAAGCATATAAACATTTTTTCCTCCACCTTAGTTTTTAACCTCCTATATAAATAATTACAAGCCTTAGAAATAGCTTCATTAACTGTTTTCTTAGCTTTATTTTTTGCTACTTTATAACTCTCAAAGTTTATCTCATTTTTAATTTTTTACCAATCTTTATAGGCAATTATTTTTCCTTAGTAATCTTTTTTAACGTCCTCGTTCCACCACCAACTTTCTTTCGAGGACTAACATTACCTACACTCCTAGAATCACTATTGCTACTTTCTTGATACAATTTTCCATATTGTACCACATCGTTAGAATCCGCTTCAATTACCATCTTCCTTTACTATCTTCCTTATTTTCTTTGTTTTACATCTCTTTCTATAGTCTAGGTTGCTCTCATCAAATAGCTTGTAAAAATAACTCATTCACCTCTCCTTAATATCATCTTTCTTACTAATATATTTTGGTCCGCTCTTGATACACTTAATATTATCCAAGTCTCTACTCATTTTCCTACACTTAGTAAGCCTATAAACATTTTTTTTTCCTCCACCATAGTTTTTAACCTCCTATATAAATAATCACAAGCCTTAGATATAGCTTCATTAACTATTTTCTTAGCTTCATTTTTGCTACTTTATAACTCTCAAAGTTTATCTCATTTTTAAATTTTTCTTACCAATCTTTTTAGGCAATTATTTTTCCTTAGTAATCTTTTTTAACTTCCTCGTTCCACCACCAACTTTCTTTCGAGGTCCAAACATTACCTATACTCCTAGAATCACTATTGCTACTTTCTTGATACAATTTGCCATATTGTACCACATCGTTAGAATCCGCTTCTATGACCCATCTTCCTTTATTATCACATCCTTAAAATTTATTATGTTATCTTCTTTCAAGTTCCACCATTTGGTTCTTGGTCTCTTCTCCACCCTAGCTTTTCTCTTCCATAACTAAACCTAACATGTCTGTTAAGAAAAGTGGGAGGCATCAATGGAAATGAACAACATAATACTTATAAGTGTCATTTTAATGAACTAAAAATTCCTTTGTCATTCTACAGAAAACCTCATGCTTCCATAGTGTTTCCTAAGACCGTTTTGCGGCTGTAGAATCTATAAAGTATAAACTACAAGAACTAGTAACCGGAATTAAATCTCCATGCCATCACGACAAGTAAAAAACACTGGAAAATTTAACAATTAAATAAGGATGCAACATATTAACAAATTGTATAGTTCTACACAAGGACACCATATTGATCTGCACAATGAGAACTTGCAATGTGATGATTGGAAAGGACTAAAAAACTTATAAAGCAGTATATTATTCTTTTCATTTAATACCATATTGATCTGAACAATGTAGGAAAAATTATGCTGCCAGAGTACTAACCTTATCACCAACTGAGACGCCAGGAGAGTGGTCTGTTACTTTGACATTTGGCATTGTATTTGTCCCCATGTCAGGAATTTCACAAAATCTCTCAGCATGTGACACAGCTGCAGCAATTGTTACTTGTTGTTCAACAGACGAGCTTCCTACATCAGTGTGTAAAATACAAGCATAAAATATATCATCATTTGGCTCCCCTATCGTGCTAATATTACTTCCAGTAAATTGCTCACAGAATTCCTTAACAACATTGACATATGCTTGTGGAAAAAAGAAATTACACTTGATTTATAGAACACTTTTAGAAGTAAGGTTGGAGGATATAAAACTTGATCTCATCAAAAGCTTTATAACATGGCTAGAATTAGCAAGAGATGTGAATTCAAAAGGTTAGCACCACAAAAAAAATAAAGTGATGCACCGACGTTTTATGTACATATATATTTACTGCCTTCCCAAATATGCCGACACTGGAATTTTTTGACTCATTCTTTCTTGTGGGCAGCCGTTTGAGATAAAGACTTTGTTATTGCTAATTCTTTCTTATGGGCAAATCACTAGCAGAACATGATTATATGGATATATATCCATATATGGCAACCACATCCCATGATTTCCATCCATAAACTGCAAACCGTAACTGGGCCAGCTTTACCTGCACAAACCCCAGCTGAACTTTCACATCATCTTGTGAGTTATAACTTGCATCGCAGTGTACCACCACAGTGAGTTTTGTTTATAGATGATCACAGAAAGGTAACCACCAAGCATTATTTTGTCATACATAATGGCACCATTATGTTGTTCTCACGCAAACCATAGTCGGAAGTTTCCAACTGGCACATGAGACATCTCTTCCTACATATACTACAAAAACAACAAGAAGAAGAAGAAAGCCTTTATTCCATATTTTTGGGGACACCTCTTCCTACATATAAAATATTATTTATTTGTACTTTTTCCTACCATTAATCACGAAATGGAACAAGCAATACACTCTTCCTTTTAGTCTATCCACTTTAGAGGGGGAGGGTGGTCGAGCCCCCTCTGGTTGTAAAAAGAGAAAAGATAAAGCATAAGCCCCAAATAGAAATTTTAGTATATACCCCTAAATTTGTAATTAGAGTATTCAACAATTTGTTATTTGTTACAATTCAAAATCCTATCTGTCGTATTCTATTTCTCCAATCTCAATCATTGTCATCCATCTCGTAGTTTACACTAGCACGTCCAGGCCCACGGGCCCACCACAACACGACCCATGCATGGGCTTCATGTTCATCACCACTTGGCCGACTTGCCAAACTAGTTTATTCAGATGTAAATATGAGATTCCAAACACTCAAATATTAACTAATCAAACTCTCATATATAACATGTTTCACAATCTCTGCCACTCAAAAATGTGATGCCCCTCATTGCAACCCTTGCATTTGCCTTAATCTCACATTACTGGAACATGATTCACTAGATAGCTTTGATACCATTTGTCACGCATGGCCCACAGGCCATCCAAGACATGACCATGCGTGGGTCTCATGCATTGTTACTTGGTCTAATTGCCAAAATTGTTAACCTCGATATACACATGAGACCCAAACAGTTAAATATAAACAAATCAAACTCTTATCCCATTTGGGGTTTCACATCCAATCTCTACCTCCTTCACTTGAGCTCAATATCATTTTATCCTCCCAGCCTCCTCCAAGCCTCAAAATACGATGAGTCCTTTCCTCCTCTAACAACAACTCCAACCTAGTTTGATAATGATGGCGAGAAAGTATGATTTCTATATATATTCTATTTTTACACACATGTTTACGATGCATCATAGTGTTTTCTGGAACTCATCACAGTTTTTACCAAAGCGTAGTAGCGATTGTACAACAATGATTTACAATACACCAAGCATTGTCACAACCATAGCGGAGCACTACCAAACGGCACATCTTACAACAATGAGACGCCTCTTCATAACATATCGAAGATTATTTTTGTTATTTGTTTCCTTATCCCCGCATTCATGTACTGACTATAAGAAGCCTATAATTCAAGAAGGCAACTAAGGTAATAATCCTCTCTTTTTTCATTTAACAAAAGTAGTCCTTGGCTGGCAAAGTAAATTAGAAGGGGCAGATCGGTTGGTTAGGGTTGTGGTTTCCAAGATGCCGACAGGATAGCAATAACAGTAAACCCAGAAGGTAAAATAAAATTAAAAATTAAGGACTTCTCATATTGTACTTATCTTAGATCTTTTCTTTCCCGACGAAGGTACATCCTCAGGTTTGATGGATGGTTCAGAAACTGGACAACGCTCCACATAATTTGCATGTATAAGTCTATTGAAGTTCTTGCGAATACCATTGCGTATGGCTCCATAGTATAAAAACATACATAAGCAGTTAGTTGTAGCTAGTAAGATATGATAAAAATTGTGATACCAAGAAGTGGAACTTAATGAAAGGAAAAAAAACAAACTTAAAATCATTTTAAATCAGCCAAATCATTGTTGAAGGAGACATCATGAGCATCTATTACAATATAGAGACGAGGCATTAGTGAATCTACCCCCAGGATGCTTCAAAGTGACTCGTACTGCAAGTTGGTCAAACGTAAGCCTGCCATGTTGAAGTAGACCCTCAAGAAGATATTCGCACTGCAAGGAGTTCACATACACCTCTATGCAGATTAGTAAAGGAGCTTATAAGGTAATAATCACTTGACTGTTATCAGAATGAATTAATAGACAATAGGAACAGGATTATCCAAACTGAGTCGTTAACAGAATAAGAATATCAAAAGAATCGCCCAAGAGAAGTACGACAAAGAAAAGTTCAACACACTTACTGGGGTCGGCTAGGTTAATAAGTAAAATAACTAGCGCCTATGTCCTACACCATACATCAGTTTGTATTTTGAAGCATATTATGGTCCACATATATCATCATTGTTAAAAAAGAGTCATTCTTCTTCTTAAGTTGATTCATCAATCCTATCAATCATTTTTCTTCTTATACAGTAATGTTCATATCATAAGCTTTAGACTCTCGCAAGAAACCTTAAACATTTTTTGATTTGGGTAATTAAGAATTCATTGGTCAGGCTAAAATTGAATAGATCCAATTCAGATGTCCCATATTATTTATTCTACACAAGCCTAATTTGTCTCAACACCTAATGTATTAGGGAAACTAATTATAAGCAATAATAAATTCAAAGGTTTGTAATTTTCATGCTAAAGGAAAGTATTTAGGAGCAACTGTTAACTTATATAAAATTTTAAAACTCTTGATCTTCCTGATTCTGGGAATCATTACGGCTAGGTTTGGGATAGCTTATCATGGCTGTTTCTGCATTTTTTTTTTCCTAAAACATTGCCAAAAGTTGTTTGGTACCAGCTTACAAAAAAATGAACAGTCGGTTCAATCTTCGGACAGCTTTTGACATCAGGTGGGAGGCTGCTGTGAGTGCTGTCCAAAGCTGCTTGTGCTGATGCTTTTTGAAAAGCAGAAGCAATCCCAAACCAGGCTTACAGTGTCCAGCACGGGGTTTACAGAGTTGCAATTTCACAGTTAGTGTGCTTGGTTTGGTAGAAAGTGTTTCATTTCGTACAGAAAATGGGACAACACATCCTTAGTCTCAGAATAATCATATACACTTCATAAGTTTGTCAACCAGAGAAAAACAGGCACTAACCTGCTCCCCAAGGTCAGCATTAACAATAGCTGAGAACTTTGTGAACCGCATCCGCTGAAGAATATTATAGAACAAGGCCGTATACTGAGTCACATTCCTGATGGCTCCTCCGAGCCCAGCTGCTTAAAATAGCAAAAAAAAAAAACATATTCCGCCATAAACAAGCCTGATTAGTCAAACTACCCAACAAATAAATAAATCAACATGAATTCTTTTGGGGGAAAATCTGCATGGTTTCTTGAGGAAAATAGCATTGGACAAACTCCAACTTCAACAATTCAAAATATACATTAACCAAATGACATCAAAATCTATTTTTTTACTAATTTGCAACTAAATACTCCGAACATTTCCAGATTTACAAGTTGCTACCCTAAACTGTTAGAACTAGCCATAGTTTTAAAAGGCGAAAGGCGCACCAAGGCGCAAAGGTTCCTGGAGCCTGAGGCACTAGGCGCAAGGCTCAAGGCGCACCTTTTGAAAGCTAGGCACACTTTTTTCTAAAAAAAATAAATAAATATTATACCAATGTCTTTCTATCTTTAAGCATTTTCTATCCCAGATTTTATTGTAAAGGCAAAAAAAAAATCTCAAACATGTTATAATCTTCCAGGCATTTCCACAAAAAGGTCATGGTCACAAATTATTGCAAAAAGGTAAGCTTGCACTCTTGCTGGACAGATTGGCAGACCCAGCAAATTTGTCCATATACTAGGATACCTGCATGCAATTAATAACAATTTTTATGTATAAGACCCACTATTCAAGAAAAGATCCAATACATACAGGCTTAGAAGGCCAGTTCATTGGAAGACAAACCTATCATGATATCATATACTTTGAATAAAAAGAATCTAGATGAAGGTGAAAGGTTCTGCAATAGAATAGCATTTCAACTAATGCAAATATGACCCCTAGATCCTAATTAAATAACAGCCCAGTAAATTACCAATATGATGTTTGCATTCATTAGAAACCTGGCAAGGATGAAAGCAAAAGTATATATGATAACACAAAGTATATATAATAACTGATAAAATGATGAAAGCAAAAGTATATATAATAACACAAGGTCAAAGTATGGAGCTGTGGAGGAATATTTAGAACTTACATACAGATAACAGCTCCTAAACAAGGATTCAGATAAAAATCAACAAATATGATGTATGTATTGGATCCTATAAAATAACTTTACAATGAGGCGCGCCTTCTTGAACGCATGGCGCCTGCGCCTTTCTACTTAAAGCACGCGCTTTTTTAAGGTGGTGCACCTGGCTTGTTTCTAGGCGTTGTTCCTGCGCATCGATGCGCCTTGCGCCTTGCGCCTAGGCGCGCGCCTAGACGCGCTTTTTAAATGAATGGAACTAGCAGCTAAATACCTTAAACTTTTCCAACTTTGGAACTTGCTACCAGGATGGTATCATATTTCTTAATAGCAAACTACCTTACCGGCATAGGGTACCAAGTTGTAGACCAGTGAAAGTTCAAGGTATTTATTTGCTAATTATAATACCTTAAAGTCTGCTTGGCAATTGTAGGGTAGTGGTTATGAGGTATTTTAAGAGTACCGGTTATGAGCGGCTATGAGGGGTCCGATTTTGGGTGGTTTTTAAGTAGCGGCTTTTAAACTAGTCCAATCAATGCTCGGTAATTCACTAACAAGCGATTCTGAAAGTTTTTTACACGAATAAAATTAATTAGGGAAGGGTATCACTAGTTATCATTATATATTTTTTGTGAGGATATAAATAAATAAAATAATAAAATCCTCAAAACCCACCGATTTGGGGTGTTTATAAAGCCATTCAAAATTACATTACACCGATTTTTGGGGTTTTTGAGCCGGCCAAAATCAGTGCCTCAAAAAAATTAACAAACAAAGGTTTTCATAAACGGTCGGTTCAAAAACACCCCAGAACCGGTAAAAACATTGTTACCAAGCAGACCCTTAGGCCTCGTTTGGTTTCCAGAATTTGAGCTTGGAAAAGGAAAGTGATTCCTTTCCTGTGTTTGGAAGCCAAAGGAAATAAGTTGGAAAGGAAAAATGATTCCCAAGGGGTAAGAAAATAGGGAGGAAAGTGGTTCCCCCCATCTATCTAAGGAATCATTTTTCCTCCAACTTTCCTGCATTTATTACAAATTTTTTGACCAAAATATCCATGTTCATAATATTATTTACCATTTTTATCCATAATACCTTTTAGGCAAAAATATTTCTGAGTAATAATTTTTTTCATTACCAAGAGGGTATTATTGGAAAATTGACTTGATTTTGTTTTCTTTCCTTACAAATACCAAACACTATAATGGAAAGTAAAGATATATTCCGACTATAATCCCGGTCTTTCCAAACACCGGAAAGAAAAGTTGATAGGAATTACAATTTCCTAAAGGAAAGGAAATACCAAGGAATCAATTTCCTTTCCTTTCCATTCCGCGAACCAAACGAGGCCTTAGGGTAGCAAGCTACTAATTTTAATAGTTTAGGCTACAGGGTATGTAGTTGCAAATCCCAACCCAATAATCAAAATACCCATGAACATGGGCAACTCCCAACCCAATAATCAAAATACCCATGAACAAAATTACATCAAATCAATTCTTTTTTCCAGAACATAAACATGGGTTCTCAAGGGAAGATTTATGAAATGCCCAAAAACTAAAAAAGTTTTATGTAAAACCCACCGCTAAAAAAACTTTCATCGCGTGCCCAGAATTAGAGAAACTTATCCAAAGCGGGTTCCAAATGACCCTTTTGCCCTTCCTTTTAATTTATTGGAAACACCCACAAAACTGCTCTTAAAAAAAACGTTTCAATACTCCATCTTCTTCCATACGCTGCTCACTTTCGAATCTAGGTTTTCTCCTCAAAAATCTTTAAAAATTCGTCGGAAAATTTCGGAAAGACCGGGACGAACAGCAAAAGTGCTAAAACGGAGGTCCAAACATCATTTTTTTGCGATTCTAAAATTTCGGAAGGCCGTCTAACTATAAAGCTGTTACTTTCAGTCTCCTCGACGATACGCTCATTTTGCGACAAACGGGACCTCGTTTCGACCTCCCAGTCAAAAGTTATGGCCCTCCAAAGTTTCAGCTTACCATAAAATGCAGGAGAATGGCCATTCTCCGTTTAGAACACGAAAAATGTTAATTTTCGCATGAGGGTGGTCATTCTCCGTATTAGTAACACGGAGAATGGCATTCTCCGTCTTAATTTACACGGAGAATGACCATTCTCCGTGTTAGTAACACGGAGAATGACATTCTCCGTCTTAATTTACACGGAAAATGGTCATTCCAGTGTTAAAACGCAGGAGAATGACCATTCTCCGTGTTAGAAACACGGAGAATGCCATTCTCCGTGTTAAATAAAACGGAGAATGCCATTCTCCGTGTTAAATAAAACGGAGAATGGCATTCTCCGTCCTAATTAAGACGGAGAATGGCCATTCTCCGTGCTAAATTAAACGGAGAATGACCATTCTCCGTCTTAATTTACACGGAGAATGCCATTCTCCGTGTAATTTATCACGGAGAATGGTCATACCAGTGTTAAAACGCAGGAGAATGACCATTCTCCGTGTTAGAAACACGGAGAATGCCATTCTCCGTGTTAAATAAAACGGAGAATGTCATTCTCCGTGTTAAATAAAACGGAGAATGGTCATTCTCCGTCCTAATTAAGACGGAGAATGGTCATTCCAGTGTTAAAACGCAGGAGAATGGTCATTCTCCGTGTTAGAAACACGGAGAACGGCATTCTCCGTTTTAAATAAAACGGAGAATGGCATTCTCCGTGTTAGTTTACACGGAGAATGGTCATTTACAGTGTTAAAACGTTAATTTAGTTTTTTCATAAATAAAGAGTTTCGTTCTTCTTTCAAAACGATGATAATTCTTATGGAAAAGAAGAAGAAAGATCTTCTCTCCACAATTGACCTAATCGTCGAAAAACTTCAAATGTCTCCACGATGAAGATGATGATGATGGTGATGATGATGACGAGCGATGATCTGAGTTCGACTGAAAAAAAACACACCGAACTACGAACGATTTTTGCGATCTCTGCTGAATATGAGAGCAATGGAATTCAGATTTCCCGTGAAGAAGAAGAAGACGAAAATCGCAATCCAGATCTGAGTTTTTTGAATTCAAATACATATAGATGACCAATTCGCGCGGAGGGGTAGTTTCGGTATTATAAAAATAGCATTTTCCAGCGGGTGGCATCTAAAAGGGAATCTTGGAATATTTAACGTGAAAATACTTAATTCTGGGTATTTCATAAAACTTATGCAGCGGGTGGGCATTTCATAAAAGTCCACCCCGAAATTGGGTTTCTCAGCAATTTCCAGTATTCCGACTATAATCCCGGTCTTTCCAAACACCGGAAAGGAAAGTTGATAGGAATTACAATTTCCTAAAGGAAAGGAAATACCAAGGAATCAATTTCCTTTCCTTTCCATTCCGCGAACCAAACGAGGCCTTAGGGTAGCAAGCTACTAATTTTAATAGTTTAGGCTACAGGGTATGTAGTTGCAAATCCCAACCCAATAATCAAAATACCCATGAACATGGGCAACTCCCAACCCAATAATCAAAATACCCATGAACAAAATTACATCAAATCAATTCTTTTTTCCAGAACATAAACATGGGTTCTCAAGAAAAAGATCATCCGACACCCAATCAATACACCCAATCAATCAACGCACCCATGAACTAAATTACATCAAAATCAAATTTCTTTTTCGCAAAAAAACACGGGCTATCAACAGCAAGAGCATCTAGCACAATCCCAACCCAATTTATTCTCGGAGCACTGGGAAACATCAACCCCAAAATACCCATCATGTGAGTTGCAATAATTTATAATAAAAAAAAATTGCACCTCTCAACCATCAAACCACATCAATACAAATAATTCTCGACACCCATCGACTAAAATTACATCAAATCAATCTTTTTTTAGAAAATAAACATGGTTTTCGATAAAACGAAAAAGATCGGGCACCTGGTCTTTCAATGGAGAAGGCCTGGACGCAGTTGTGCTGGATGAGGGCGAGGAGGCTGCTCCTGACCTGGGGCGGGGGGAGCCGAACGAAGCGGACGATCTCCGGGAGGGCGAGGGATCCCCTGTGGAGGAGGCATCCCACTACTTTCTGCGACATCGATAGAAAAATTCCAATCATGAGGACACGGACACGACGACACGGACACGATAGGGATAGAGAGAGGGGGAGGGGAACTTACGGAGACGATTTCGCCGAAGTGGAATTTTACGACGGTCTCGGCGAGAGCAAGTCCCTGCTGCGCCAACATCTCTCTCTTACGAGGGTTTGGACAGATTTGCCAATAAAAGTTTAAAACTCTCGCGGCTTTCAACTGATAGACGGCTTGTTTATGGAAAACCTGTATTCGTAGTTGCAGGAAATAACACTTGCTTGGTTTATAGGAGGCTGCGGAAAACCCGTATTTGTAACTGCAAAAGATAGTGGAACGATGATGAAAAATCAGTAAGGACAAGATTCGTACGAAGAGTCTGAAACGACATGACAACCGACTAAAAATCGTGTGCAGGAAGACACATGATTTAATTGAGTCCGTACGTGCTAGATTAAAAAAAAAAAAAAACTGCAGAGAATTAATACTCTGGGGATATTTGTTTGGAGGAGAATAATACTTGCTTCCCTAACTGAAGGTTCTTCAAATTATAATGTATATCGGTCATAATTGTTAATATGTGACACTTGCTTTGTGCAAATGATTGCTGATTTCATAACACAGAAATGTTGTACAGAACTGAGAAATTTATACTATTTGCTGTAGAGAGGAAAAAAAAAATTGCAAGCAGGTGAATAAAACACCAACTCTAGTAACTTCTCATATCATGACGCCACGGGAGTTAGATGCCCCAAAGGAAGTACGAGTTCAGGGGCCAACTCCCATGACGTCCCATTGGCATGGAAGATTGAGACGACATGGGAGTTGGCGTCCCGACATCGCAGCTTTAGCTGTTGAGTGTCATAAGGTGGTGTCCAAGAACTCTATGATATTTCTTATATACATGACAAAAAAAAAAAATATCTCTTTTGAGTTATGATCAAAAATCAACCGAATCGGGCCAAATAAGAGTTCGGCTCGGTAAAAATCGGTACGATTTCGGTTTTGAAAATGCTAAATTTTCTTGTTATGGGTTTTGGTTTCGATCCAAAATCAAAAATCGAATAAGACTTATACAATTATATAAATAGCCTCAATTTTATGCATATTTTGTGATTAAAAATTTGTATATTTTTTAAACAACAATTTTATGTGGTGTTTTAAAGTCCAACTTTGATAATTTACAACTAGTGCAATTTTGTACGCAACTTTGAGATTCAACAAATATGTATCAAAATTATAATTTTTAATATAATTTAATCATGATTCCATTTTTGGATCCGTCTATTAAATTGGATCCGATCTCAGCTGAAATATGATAATTTAATCATGATTCCAACTTTGGATCCGACCTCAAGCACTAGATCCAAAAATAATGTTCCATGAAATTCTCAAAATATATGTAGTTTCATGAACTCCTCGAGATAATTGTAAAAATATATGTAGTTCAGAACACATCAAAGGCAACTAGCCTATAACTGATTGAAACGACAAATATCTGGGAAATGCCATGCCAACAAAACTTGAATAGCAGAAGGCCATGATAATCAAAATAAGTCAAAAACTTAATACAGAGAACAAATATGAGTCGCAAAATCCCATTTGAGTCCACATGACACTCTGCCCCATTTGAGTCCACATGACACTCTGCCTATGACAAAAATGCATTAACAATATCCCTCTGAAAGTCTGAAACTTGAAATTTGACTTTAACAAGAACTCCAACAAAGTCCACAGTTCATGAATAAAAGCATATTGTTTAATAGAAGAAACCCAAGACTTTGCCACCAACATTCTTTCTCCTGGCCTCCTCATGGTCCATGATGCCCGCAGAGGTCGTCAGCACAATGTAGCCAAACTGAACGGGAAGTTGCATCATGAATTAGTTTGCATGATCTTTAAAGAAGGTCTCTGAAATTAAGACCAGCTTATTTTTTTTTTAAACTGACCTGTCTTGAGGGAAGCAATCTAGCTGTCCAGGGTTCAATATCTTTGACACCAACATCAAAACGAGGACTTATAACACCACACTTGTTCAATCTCCCATTCAGTTCTACCACTATTTTACCAGATCTATGGTCATCAACATATTCAAACTCTCCAATATAACCTGCAAGAATGAAGGTTATATAGAGATTTGGCATCAGGAAATGCACAATGCACGAAAAAAATGATTTGAGTTAATAGAAGACTAACCATGCTTCTGCATGACCAGGAGGAACTTGATGATCACTTTGGAGGATGGCCTGATCATAACTTGTCTCTTCCCCCTTTTCTCAGCATTGTACATGCTTTTGAGAGCATCATTCAGAACACTGACCCTCACCATCTCTGCAAGCAAAATCAACTTGCTAGGCATTAGTCAGATACCATGCCCCATGGGTAACAGAACTGTTATGCCAACAAAAATTAACCACGGATAAGCAGCATCGTTATGCCAACAACAATTAGTACAATCCCCATGGATAGAGAGCATTGATATGTCCACAAATTGGTAAAACAGATAGGGATTATGTCGTACACTCTCCACAAACTAATCTATTTTTAAACAATTTCAGAACTAAATGTTTCCTAGTTTTACCTTTGGATCTCAATCAATGTGCGGCTTCACTCCTACATTCTTCAAAAGGTGGAGTAATCGGGAGAAACCACCACGATTATTACTACATACATTCTTTTTTTGTTTCAACTTTGACTCTAGAAGAGCAGATAAACCATCCAAATTGCATGTCTGAGCACTCAGAGACTCGCGCGAGTTTGGATACAAAGGGTTTTCGGGCTTTTCCACAACTCCTAAATCGAGTTCCCCTCATCCTACAATTAAAATTAATACCAGACGGAGTCACTAGACACTATCTTACTAAGGGCAGTATAAGATAATTAGGAGATCTTGATAGTCTTTCGTATAATCTCTTCTTTAATGCGTAGAGATCGGAAAGAATACCGACGGCGAAAGCACTCTGCTAGGCCGACACTGACACTGAGAGACGAAAGCTAGGGGAGCAAATGGGATTAGATACCCCACTAGTCCTAGCCGTAAACGATGGATACTAGGGGTTGTGCGTATCGACCCGTGCAGTGCTGTAGCTAACGCGTTAAGTATCCCGCCTGGGGAGTACATTCGCAAGAATGAAACTCAAAGGAATTGACGGGAGCTCGCACAAGCGGTGGAGCATGTGGTTTAATTCGATGCAAAGCGAAGAACCTTACCATGGCTTGACATGCCGTGAATCCTCTTGAAAGGCTTATCAAATTATCTATCGAGCCGTGAAAAAGATTCAACAAAGACAAACAAATCCACTATCTGTTTTACGTCAAGCAATACGTGAGGTAACTCTCGATATAGCAGTAAAAGCAAGACGTGTAGGCGGATCGACTCATCAAGTTCCTACTGAAATAGGATCTACACAAGGAAAAGCACTCGCCATTCGTTGGTTATTAAGGGCATCCCGGAAACGTCCGGGTCGAAATATGGCTTTGAAGTTAAGTTCCGAATTAGATGCTACTGCCAAATGAAGTGGCGATGCCATACACAAAAAGGAAGAGACTCATAGAATGGCAAAGGCAAATAGAGCTTTTGCACATTTTCGTTAATCATCTATATAGACATATAAATCCATGGATCCATTAGGGGCTAGAGAGTAAGACGATAAGTAGCTAGAAAGATGGTAACCATCTTTTCACTCTTGGTTTAATGTGTCAGATGAATGCAGTTTCCTATAACCAACTGGACATGGAGGATGTTCCTTTGTTGCATGAGTTTAAATTATATAGCCAAAAAGTCGGTCAACCTATCCGTTTAGGTTTCATTACATGGCACCCTCTTGCTCATCCGTTTAGGTTTCATTACATGGCACCCTCTTGCTCATCTTGAATAGGAATTTGAAACCAAAGTAGACGGTTGAAGTTACCAACTGCTAATCATTCTGTTGAGCTTTCTTGTTCTTGTGCTACATAAACAAGTCCATTCTGACGTGAGAAGGCTTGAATGGTGATTGTAGTAAGTAAAAAACAAGATTGTACTTAAGTTTTGTGATTAAAGTTGTACCCACAGTCGGAAGAACTAACAGAACAAACACAAGTCTCCTAAAAATTTACCAGCAATATTGCCAACATAGCACTGGGATAACTACTTAGTTAGGTCCTCGAAAGTCCGTGCTATAAACTGCAATACAACCACCTAAAAATCATCACTACATCTGAAGAGCTGCAAATGGGTAACTAAATAACCAGTGAGCAATGAAGGCTACAGTGACAAATGGCTATTAACAAGGAATAGAACCCGAATGCCTGAGGAGCAGTCCTGCAATGTTATAAGTGCAATAACCTCATGCTTCATACTTTTCAGAAACAGCTCATCAATTGGGAGTTTGCCATTTATATTAATCCAAAGAGCTCTAGAATTGGCACATTATCTATGTCATCTCCTCCTTGTCAGCCACGACGAGATGGAACCCAATATACAAACATGTCATAATTAGTGTAATGACTCATGCCCATGCAACATAATTAGATAATGTAATAGAGATTAATCACTGAATGATCGATAAACATTTCACATACTCACATATGAAAAGGAAACATGTTACTAAAATTATTGTTTGATTGTTCAGAGGGATTTCAGTAAAATGCACAGAAAGTGGCCCTTCTTAGGAACTGTCCTACATTCCACCATCACGATGAAGTGATGTAAGGAATCTATCCAGAATTAAATGCCCCTTTACCTCCTTCCTTTAATGTCTTTATACCAGATAAAATTTTCAATCAAGTAGACTGGCAAAGTGTAAGAATCAAAGTAGTAAGAAAGCACTCCAAGTTCCTGTTGATATGAAATCACAGCACTTTTCACCCCTCTAAAAAAATATCTAGTAAATCATGGTCGGTCGAGAAACTAACCCAGTCAAAAAAAAAATTGATCTACATATACCTCCAATGGAACTAGTGTAAAGACAGCTTCCTCTTATGGCTCTGAAATCGGAACTGCGGAATGAGAAAAAAGAACACCATACAAGCTACCCACAGTAAACGGGATTACCCGCTAGAAACTATAAAGTTCCTTTTTCATGAACATTGGGCACATTAACACCATGTATGTCGTGCACCTCCAGAATACTGGGTCCTCGAATAAATATTCAAATATATGTTTTTCCTAATATTGATCATGCTTGATACTAAGAGGAGCCACCCCCTTAAATATGCCAAAGATCCCTATAAGGGGCCTGCTCTCCCTCTTCCCTTCCCATCCTGGTATATATGGTAAGCGATTTTTGAGCGGCAAATGAGGCTCTTGAAAGTTGTGTTAAGCGACTAAGCTGAGGTTTTACTTGGTCAAGTATATACCAGGTTCAATTACATTCAAATTAATTATTAAAGATGTCCTTAACGAACTTCCACTCTATGTTAATATGAAAATTAACAATTTAAAGATGACGCTAGAAGAAGCAAGCACAAAGCCAAAGAGTTGGACCACCTAGTGAGTGAAACCCCCTTAATGAGGTGAGGCATGCACCTCGAGGAATGTGGCATTACCTCTTGGATTTTGTTTATTTAATTTAAGGGGCTTCATCTATATAAAATGTCAAGGATTTAAATGAACTAGACCACTGCTTTTAAAATGTCTTTCTTTGAGAAGATTCAAAACCAAGACTTCCAATACCAAGAGATACACTAAAGGTTTTTCGCTTTAGTAATCATCTGAGATGCAAATTGATGTGAACTTAATCAACTTTAGGTTGTGTTTAGTATGGGGATTGCATTATTGCAGGGAATTTTATATTCCTATGAACAACATTCCGGGGCATCAAATATATGGGAAATTTGTATTATCATGTTTGGTATGATACAAATATTCCTAGGCATAGAGAATTCATGTGCAAGAATAATTTTTTCGTTTATAATAAGTTAAATTTGTTGAGTTAATCAAATGCAAAATATGTTGTAACCTAGTTGGTTAAGATACTACCATATTATTTAAGAGAGAGAGGTTCCATTCCCAATATCGACAAACTATTTTTAATTCTCAAGACCATTTAATATTGTTTAGTTAAACGAGTTTACATATTGACCCTGCCCGAACTCGAATTACCTGGACCCGAATTTGACTCGAATCCGAATGGAACCTGAACCCGACTGAATTATACTCCACTTACCGAACCCAATCCAACCTGAGCCCGACAAAGACATGACCTAACTGAACCCAACTTACCCAGACCCGACCCACACCCAAATGACATGGAATCGGACCCGAACCGAAGTAAACTGACATTAAACCGGCCCGGCTACAACAATTCAACAATGATTTTATTCCCATAGGAAATAAAAATATCATTCTATTTTGGAAAGAATAGGTATCCTATATTTGTGAGAAAACAGTATTTTTGGGGGGAGAATTGGACATTCCTAGATAAAACAAATGATAAGATGAAAAAAAGAAGTTGGGTATTACTTCCCCAGGTGTGTTTGGTAAAGGGAATTCTTTAGATTCTAGGAGAAGCAAAGTGTAGGGAAGTGATACTTATATTAGTTTCAATCTTATAAATTTTCTAAGGGATCCTATTGCCTCCAAAACATGTGGATATTTGTATCTTTATGGAAATATCATTATTTCATTATTGTCTAATTGTGTCGGTCGAGCCAGATTATTGTTCAAAATTTTCGACTTTAATCCAGGTTAGGTGCGGTCAGCCAAGTTTTTGGTTCCAATCTTGTTCGAGTCGAGACCAGGTCATCCTGGTCAAGTCCGGGCCTAGTCCAAGTAATCTGGGTCAGGTCCTATTCATGTTGGGGTCCCAATATGGTTCTGGTCGTGCCCAGATCATCCAGGTCACATTCGGTATGGGTCAAGTTTTAGTCAGGTTCTAGTTGGGTCTGGGTCCGCAGATATGGATAACATCGTTTCAAAATTATCTCAAGTAAAAATTAATTTAACATTAGTAGGATTTGAACCTAGATTTCGTAAGTATAGGGCAAAATCTTAACCAATAAATTATAACATGCTTTGTATATAACAATAAAATCGGTAAATATAACTTATTGATACAAGATAATAAGAATGACCAAAAATGTCATTCTTGCACATGAACATGGTAGTCAAAGGCAAGCCTCGCAGAAAGACGCAACAGCTGCGCCTCGCACCTCACTAGGCGCCGCCTTTCTCTTAGTGCATCCAGGGCACATCTTCCAGCAAGACGCAACAAAGAAAAGGTGCGTCTAGGCATGTATTATGGTTTTTATATATATATACAAGAGGCATGAAAATAACCCTTAACCTCGTACAAGTTAGAGGAAGTAGCCCTTTTCACGGTTGCCAAAGTCGGTTAAAGTTGAAGTAGAATTTACAAAAAAAATATGGAAGGAAAAATACGAACTCTTGTTAGTTTTGTTGACTGCTACTGCTATTACTGCTCTGCTAGTTCACTTGGTTATGTTTAAACACGTTTTTGTTAGTTTTAATATGTTATTTGATTTTATTTCTTACATTACTAATTTATTTATGTATATTTTTATTATTTATTATTTTTGTGTCTCGTTTTGTTCGGACGTGCGCCTTAAGTGTGCATTGCGCCTCGAACGACATAGACCCTTTGCGTCTCGAGTGCGCCTTGCGCCTTCGACTACCTTGCACATGAATTCTATATTCCCAAAAAACATTACATTATACCAAAATGGTACCAAAAATTTTCGATGACTAAAAAAATTTATTTCAAAGAATTTAGTATTCTCGACAATATTGCAATCTGCATACCAAACGCAACCTTAGGCTCCGTTTGGTAGGAATGATGGAAAAGTAAGAGGATAGAAAAAGAGTAGAATCTGCATACCAAACGCAACCTTTGGCTCAATTTGGTAGGAAGGATGAAAAAGTAAGAGGAAGGTAAAAGAATAGAAATATATTTTCCCTTGAGAGGAATGCAAAAAATGGAAGGGATGCACTCTCATTTATTTGGTATGAAAGAAAAAGTGAAATAAAAGAAAATAAAATATATAGGCTTTACCAATTACATCCTCAACTAAAAATACTTATTTACTATTTGACTTCACTGAATAATGTTTAAATAAAATAAATCCTATGGGGTATAATTGCAAATTATGATAAGGGCCTTCACGTTTTCTTCTAATTTTCCTCCTATTCTTGGAGGGACTGAATTGCTTAAGTTAGGAGGAAAAAGTAACCCCACCACTTCTCCACTTTTCCTTCCTATACCCACTTTTCCCTCCTACCAAACGGACCCTTGGAATATCAACTCATGTTTCAAATCCTTCACCAGACAAATCTGACAAAGAATTGATGTAAATGATTATTTGCTTATGAGCAAGTTTTTCTTTTTCACATTCGTCCTGTCCTGGTGCATGCATGTTTACAATGCCCGAATCGATATGTCCGGGTGCATGTTTACAATGCCCGAATCGCTCTAATATGTATCGGACACACCACTGCTTTTGGAACATAACATGTTTCCAAGTTCAAAGACATTACAAACACCCACACAACCCTACCCCTGTGGTGTCTACTTACAAAAAAACTCAAAAGTTGATGTCGCACAGATAGGACACAGTGACACTGCACTGATGTTTGTGTCCTGGTGTACTCTTAGAGTGTCCATGTCGTGTCCGATACGTATCATTCGTAATACAAAAGACCCACACAAAAAATCATGAGCAAGTTTCTTCTTTTTGACATAGGACCTTTTTTGATACGCATCAAACACGGCACTGCTTTTGGAAAATACATGCTTCCAGGTTCAAGGACACGTTACATACAGGCACGTCACCCTGCCCACGTGGTGGTGCCTACTCAAGCTGAACTCCAAAAAAGTTCATGTTTCACAGATACGGACACAGCGACACGTCAACGATTTTGGTGTGTCCTGTTATATATCTAGAATGTCCATGTCGTGTCCAATCGTACTAAAAGAAACCTATAAATCGAGCAAATTCAAATTTGAAAATGAAAAAAATCAACACAAATCCACTGGCAGAGATGAAGAAAAAAAAAAGTCGACATTTTTCCAACATCTACGCTGAAAAAAACAGAGTTTGGAAGAATGGTGCGCACCTGGAAGCCGAGAGTCAAGGGTTTGGGAGGAGGCGGAACGGAGAGAGTAAGAAGAAAAATTAGGGTTGTGATAGTACCGTCATATCTAAAGAGTATGGCTAAATTACAATTTGATACCCTCAACTATTCAAGTTTTTCAACTTGATACCCTTAACTTTGATAGGTACCAACTTAATACCCTATCTCAACTACTATTTTTAAGTTGATACCCTTGTTCCCTCAAATCTTTTTGGCTAAATTACAATTTTATATCCTCAACTATTTCCATTTTTCAACTTGATACCTTCAATTTTGATAGGTACTAACTTAATATTCTCATTGGCTAATATTTTCAACATGATACCCTCTATCATCCTAAACGTTAAGTTTTTCGTTACAATAAATTTTTTTGGACAAAATTGTCTCTTCCACAACCTATTGTCTTATTATGTGTTGTTAGTCTTAGATGGCATGAGACACAAGACAATATATTTTTTAGGTGGCAAAATTATATTAACAAAAACCAATGGGATAGAAAAGTCTTCTCAAATGCAAAATCACTTAAAATGTAATAAAAAAATATTTTTGTTAACTTCCAACACAACTCTTCAACTTCTTCCTTTATTTTATAAATATATTTATTCATATTTGATGATGTTGACATAAAGAGTGAAGTACATTGTCTACATCTAGACAACCAACTTCATATTGTCCTTGCTATATCAACTACACTATTTTATTTGAGTTATTTGTATTTACCCCCCCCCCAATTGCTAATCCTATTTCTACTTCCCCCCCAATTTTATTTTATTTAGTGTTACCCCCCCCAATCTTTGGGTAAATTGCAAATAAACCCTCCTTAGATTTGTGTTTTTGCATTTGAAGATCCATTGTTTAAAAAAAATTCACATTTTAATTTTTGCTTAGTTTGCACCCATGTCATTAACAGACATTAAAATACGTCTAAAAATACGATTTTACCCCTCCCCCCTCTCCCTCCGATGGTGGGGACTTGTCAAACGGGGTCGACTAGAGGAGATGGGAGGGTGGCCGACCAGCGGAGGGAGGAGGGGACATGTCGAGCTAGGGTTGAGCATTCGGTTGATTCGGTTCAAAACGAACCAAAAATCGAATAAGCAAAATCAAAACCGATCCGAATTGGCCAATAACCAAATCAAACCGAACCAAATTAAATTGGTTCGATTTTTGTTTATTCGATTTATTTGCACTTTTTTGTTAATATATATAGTACTTAAATATACCTAAATTTATTTAGTATATATCTGTAATATATATATATATATATATATATATATATATATATATATATATATATATATATATATATATATATATATATATATATATAAATATAAACTAAAGCAAAATCAAAACCGATCCGAATTGGCCCATAACCAAATCAAACCGAACCAAATTAAATTGGTTCGATTTTTGTTTATTCGGTTTATATATATATATATATATATATATATATATATATATATATATATATATATATATATATATATATAAACTAAATTTTCTTATTCGGTTTTGGACCGAAACCGAAACCGAAAATCGAAACTGAAACCGAATAAGAAAATTTAGTATTTTCAAAACCGAAATCGAACCGAATCTTTTTTTAACCGAACCGAATCTCTTATTCGGTTCTGTTCGGTTTTTTCTTATTCGGCCCCCCTCGACCGCGCCCTCCTCCCTCTGCTAGCCGGCCCCTTCGACCCGTCCCCCACCTCCCTCCGCTAGCCAGCCCTCCCAACCCCCTCCTCCCTCCACTGGCCGACCCCCCTCCGCTGGTCGGCCATGCTCGACCTAAGGGTGAGCATTATTCAGTTTGGACCGAAAATCGAACCGAACCGAATAAGAGATTCGGCTCGGTTTTAAAAAGTTCTTATTTTGTTTCAGTTTTGAAAATACTAATTTTCTTGTTCTGTTTCGGTCTTAGGTTTCGGTTTCGGTCCAAACCAAAAAACGGAATAAGAAAATTTAGTTACTATATATATATATATATATATATATATATATATATATATATATATATATATTAAACAAAAAGTGCAAATAAATCGTAAATCGAACCGATTTAATTCGGTTCCGTTTGATTCGGTTATGGGCCAATTCGGTTCGGTTTTGGTTTTGCTTATTCGATTTTCGGTTCAATTCGGTTTCCGGTTCGGTTTGAACCGAATTAACCACCCCTAGCTCGATCCCGTCCCCTCCTCCCTCCGTTGACCGGCCACCCTTCCCTCTCCTCTGGTCGGCCCCGTTTGACAAACTCCCACCACCAGAGAGAGAGGGGGGGGGAGAGTGGGGGGAGGGATAAAATCGTATTTTTAGACGTATTTTAACGTCTGTTAATGGCATGGGTGCAAACTGTGCAAAAATTAAAATGTGGAATCTTTTTTTTTTAAACAAGGGGTCTTCAAATGCAAAAACGTAAATTTTAGGATGGTTTATTTGTACTTTACCCAAAGATTGGGGGGGTAACACTAATTAAAATAAAATTGGGAGGAAGTAGAAATAGGATTAGCAATTGGGGGGATAAATACAAATAACTCATTTTATTTTACACTTGTATTGGAGAAGTACTTTTAAAAATAAAGGTTGTCATTTCTATGTGCCAACCATTTTTTTCAAACTCAACACTAGGGTTGGAGATACTCTAGGGAGTCTAATTATAAAAGTTGGAAAAAAAAGAAAAAAGAAAAACCTAATTCTCTTCGTCCACAGTGATAAGTTTCCAATTGTTTTCTTCTTCCCAGAGCTCCCCGTCGCCGGAGCCGGCACCATGTCGGCGACCTCCACCAGCGTCTCTGCCTCTGACGCCGCTTCCGCGGAGCCGTTCCTCTCTAACTCCGCCGCGGATGACGGCACCGGTGGCTCCGGCACGACCCGGGCCGTAGAGTTCACCTCCGGAAACCCTAGGATCGAGGAGACGAGGGGGATCATGCACCTCTACTCCCAAGTTGAGTCCTCTCCTCTCGATCTTCCGGTACGTAGAATCTCCATCCCTCCGTTTCATAGTTCTCAAGGATTTATTAGGGCAAATTGTAGGGTTCTTGAAATTATTGGGTTTGTATTGAAGACCTGAGTGTGTAACCACTGTGCTGATCACGACAATAAACAGCTATACGTCATCGGATCTATGTTGGACGGACACGTTTCAGACACGGCCACACAGAGTCAGCGCCTATTTTGGTGTGTCCTAGTGTATTTTGGAGTGTCCGATACGTGTGCGTGCAAGGTTCTAAAGGAAGGTAGGTGTGTGCACGGCGGAGAGAGTACGCATGCCGCCTAGGCACCAGCTAGAATGTTGATACATTTTGGACATTTGTACTATTTTACCAGTGTTTTTTTTTGCATAATTATGCATATTTTAAGGGTGTTCCATGCATAACTAAGTTGTAGAACGAAGATATATGAAGTTTTAGTTTTGTAAAAGGGTTCGAGCCCCCTTGGAGGCATGCCTCCAAGCACCATTAAGAAGTGGACACCCTCAAAAAATTTTGGCGAAAATATCTTGTTAGGTATTTCTCCGCCTAGGCGTCCGCCTACGCCGCCAAACCTCCGTTGGCTGCCTACTCTACCTCCTACCGCAAAAGCGGTGCCGAGAGAGACCGCCTACCACCTAGGCGGCCGCCTCAACCGCCATTTAGAACACTGTGTGTGTGTGTTACACGACACATACATGGTATGAATTTTGCGGTGTTCGTGCTCTGAAATATACAATTAGATATCTCCTTGTGAGCTTTTAACACAATGCACTACTGTTACTCTAGTGATAGTTATTATAGGATTAATCAGCAGAAGAAAATAAACTTAGATTTGATGGTGGTTGATTATATATTTGTGGCTAAGGCTGCGTACATCTGACCCTTCCTACACCCTGCATAAGTAGGAGCTTGTGGCACTGGTATGCCCTTTTTTTCATTATGTATATCAGTTTGACTCTCGATGATCTAAGTCTCTCTCACTTGTCACATGTCGTGATGGCTCAACATTAGGGTCATGATCTCAATGCTTTTGAGTTCACATCCAAAATGGCTCATGCTCTATGTTGCTTTAATTGAAATGGCTTGTATCCCTTTTCCTTTTCAGACAGGCCAGTCTCTGCTACATATCTCCTTTCCTAGGTAGTAGTTAGCTCCCAATGACCTACTCTAGCCTCACCTCTTTGGAATATTAGCTAGGCTGCTTTGCCCATGGTTTTAGATCAACATATGTTGGTTTACTTCGTTTTCAATTATTGCAGAACCAATCACCACATCACAAAGGCCTCTGCAATGGTGGGTAGTTAAGCAGATACAGAACCATTGCATTCCATGTCCAAAGCCAGGATCATCTTTAATCCTGCATCCCAACTACGGTGTAAAATTCTAGTTGATTTTTTTCTCCTCTTCCTCTGATATTTAGGATTTGTTAGAAATGCTTAGGATCTTTTCTCCTATGGAGAGGACAGATATAGAGGTTTGCAAATTATAAGTTAATAAGTTGAGCAGAATCTAACATTTTGAGTTGGCAGAATGCTTCTTTTTATCTTGTCCTGAGATATCTAAAATTTGACGAAAATCACATGTTTTTTGGGAAGCATTGGGAACTCCAAGGTTCATATTGGACAGTGCTTGCGTTGTGTGAAGAAGGCGTCCTTCTTTCTTGCTAAATTTAGAAGTTGATGGAAAACTAGGACGAAGTCTAAAATGTTCAGAATTTTAAGATTGGTCTGACTGGAATTGACCTTTCAGGTGGAAAGAAAACCTCTTGTTTGTGTACTGGCCGTTCCAAACCACATGACTTACGCCGATTTCTGCCAGTTTTGTGGTTCTTTCATCCAGCACATGCTTGAGATGCGAATAGTGAGGTGACAGTTCGTGCACCCGTCTTCAGATGAAAAATATTGGTTTGATAATTGGTTAATTGGCTACTCTTGCGATGTTCTAGGAATGATGGAAGGGAGGATCAATATAGTGCTCTTATCAGGTTCGATGATCAACGCTCAGCAGATAGTTTCTTCAGGCACTTCAATGGGAAGAGGTTCTCATCTCTAGAGGTTTGTTATTAATTAATTTTATGTTTAAGTTGAGATGTTTATTAATGTCCAGTACCTCCCTGTCATTGTCATTCTCATGTCGGTATATCTCGTTTTAGGTTGATGTTTGCCACGTCCTATATACCATAGATGTACAGTACACAGGATCAATTGAACATGCACAAAACTCACTTGCAAGTTCAGCAGAGGAGCCTAGTTGTCCAGTATGTCTTGGTAAGTTCTATGAACTTTTTTAATCAGATGAATGTCTGTGTTATATAATCCTTTCGTAAACAAATCACGTAGACTCCATGAATTGAACAAAGATGAGAGGACTATTTTACTTGATATCCGTTTTTTGGGGAATTCACTCTTTATCTTTTCCTTGTTTCACATACATTTGAATCTTCAATTATTATATATGAACATTGGTCTTTATTACTCTCTCATTTTTTGAGTTAGATTCTCTAATGTCTATGTATTGTTAATGAATTATGTTGGTTAAATGAGTTCTTCCACTAATGTAGAGAGGCTTGACCAAGATGCTAGAGGGATCCTCACAACTATCTGCAATCATTCTTTTCATTGTTCTTGTATATCTAAGTGGACGGACTCTTCTTGTCCGGTGAGTAGTTTTATCACCATATTTTCATCTTGTTTCACGGCTTGTTTCCTTTATTTCTTTTTGATTTTAAAATCATTATCATGTTTGATTGCATGTTAAATACAGTTAGAAGGAAAATTATCTTTTACTAGCATATATGATTGTACATAAGCATATTATAAGGGTTTTTTTAATCTATTGCATGGATCTTGGTATTTTACATTCTGGACTTGTATCATTTGTAGGTGAGGACATGTACTCAATATTGTACTTAACATGTAACATTCACCAACATGTGAGGATACACTATTACTGGAATGACACTAAATGATTTGAATGTTATTATTTTGATATATATAGGCATGTCAAATCCCCTATAGTCAATATCTCGTAAGCCAGACTGCTCCGTAGAGGATTCCTGATATGTTGCAAATTATCATGTGAAATCTCGTGATTCCCCTACATTGCAACCTGGCTTTACCAGACTGATTGAGATATTGGCTGCAGGGTATTTGGATCCCTCTTGTCAATATGGGCTCCTCTCTCTCTCTCTCTCATTTATTTGTGAATTTTATAGGTTCATTCTGTATACTCTGTTTCCCTAGTTTAAAGTCTTTAGATTTCAATGTTTTTCTCCACATTTCTGTTTTAGCAGTTAAACACTTATTTGTTATCATCAACTAACACAAAGATCATACAATATGGAACCTCATCATGAATATGCCTAGTAGCTTCATCTGTAACTATTTAAAGACGGATTTAATGTTGATCCTTGATATAAGTCAACGTTGACGGGAAATGTGATAGTATCTCCTACTTTCGTGTCGGCACGATAGTCATAGATCCATCATACATTATCCTTTATAATCACAGTATAGTTACTCAAGACCTGTTGTATCTCCAAAACCCACCACACTTTCTGGGTACTTTGTCATTAGCCTTTGTTAAGTTAATAAAACCCTATGCAAATATCTCTTCTACTCTGTTTTTTATTAACCTTCATATGTGTGTGTGTAAATCAGTTGCATTGATGTTTGGTTCTCTGTGTAGGACATAGCCTTACTGATATAGCTTGGATCCTTGAACTCCCCACTTCAGATTGAAGATTAACATTATTATTCATCTTTTCTAGTAATTTTTCCTGATTCAATCCAGCATATTGTTCTGTTCTAGTTTTATTATTTTGGGGCAAAGAAAGCTAGTGGATTTCTATGTTTTCATTATGTTTATGACTCCATTCTGTCTATCTGATTAACAAGACTTCATTCAAAACTATTTGGTTTCATGAATTTGATTCATATTCTGTCTAGGTTTGCAGGTATTGCCAGCAACAACCTGAGAAATCGATTTGTTCTGTTTGCGGAACTTCTGAGAATCTCTGGATTTGTGTCATATGTGGTTTTGTTGGTTGTGGAAGGTAATGCTCTTGGATTATAAATATTCTAGATGATATCTATTTATTGCATTGTATTTGAATTTATCTTCTGTTCGGCAGATACAAAGAAGGCCATGCTATTAGACATTGGAAAGATACACAACACTGTTATTCTCTTGAATTGGAAACTCAACGCGTTTGGGATTATGTTGGAGACAACTATGTTCACCGGCTTATTCAATCTAAAACTGATGGGAAATTGGTTGAGTTGAATTTCCATTGTATTCATGGTGAGGATACATGTGGAAGTTGTGAATGCAGTGCAGACTATGGTATCAGTGAAGCTCTCTTCAGTAGTAAAGTTGATGCCGTATGTTCACTTATCTTATACGATATCAGAATTATTCATTATCTTTCCCCGATGACTAAATATTTACTTTTGATTGTGTGACAGATCGTTGAGGAATACAATGACCTCCTCACATCCCAACTTGAGAACCAAAGGAAAGTATGTCGAGTTATCTTGCCTCAATTCAGATCTCCATATTTTTTCCTCCCTTTAATCCTGCAGTTTTCTAAGTTGATAAATAAAGAAATACAAAACCTACAGAGATGAACTTATACTGAATATGGATATTTCATGACACTTGCATCTTGAAACTTGAAAGTTCTGTTCTTTCTTGAATGTTAGCAGCTAGCTTATACATACAGTTAATATGACTATGAGCCAACTAAATATGAAATGTGAAACCAACTTTTTTTTTTCTCCTTTGGTTGATTTTTAGTATTTTGAATTGCTACTGCTGGAAGCTAAGGAGGAAAGTGAGAAAGCTATTGAGAAGGCTGTAACTTGGAAGTTGCAGAAGCTACAATCCAAACTTGACAAGTGTGTTGAAGAAAAAAGGTTTCTTGATGATGTAAGCACCCATTGTGCCCCTGCAGAAGTTCCATATATGTTTTTCCTTTTAAATTAACCGATATATTTAAATACTTTGTTTAGACTCTTTAGAGTCTAGGGAAACTTGGAGGATGCTCCTGGGTAAACTGCGTATCCGAAAATAGGTCTACCTACCTGCCAACTGATCACGCAGGTTTTTTTTTCTAGGGTTTTTATGGCATGACTCTCTCATATGCTTATAGCTAACCTTGGATATGAATTTGGCACCAACATAGACGTTGAAGTCAGGTTGACAGCCATTTGCAAAAACTTTTATCTAATCTTTATGGAGCTCTCGTGCTCCATAGCCGACCCCAATTGCAAAAACTTTGTGTGATCTTTATGGAGCTCTCTTATACCTACCTATTTTTTGTATTGAAGAACATGGCCTTTTTTCTTGCTTGTAGATAAATGAAAATCTTGTAAAAAACCAAGAGATGTGGAAAGCTAAGGTTCAGCAGATCGAAGAAAGGTCAGTTACATCTCCTTAATTGTAATTGGTAACATTAAGTCACTTACTATCCTGCTTCTTTTTGCTATCTTCCTTGTTTTGGTTAAGTACGAAGGTAAAAAACGTTACAACAATTTAACTGGAAACTTTGTGGTTGTGACCATATTGATTTACACAGCATAAGCAAAGTTTTGTGGAAATTTGAGGTTTATGCAATATGTGATGATGTGAATCAAATAATTTGATGCCTTTGTTTATTACTACATCATTTCTATCTGTCATATTCTTTTTGAGGAAATCAATCAAAATTGTATGATTTACAGTTTGCTTCAGTTTTCATTCATATTGAGTCACATGATGGTTTACGATACGATATATTCCTTGTTGGGAACATTTATGGTCATCGAAGTGGTCATGCTGGACCTGAAGGATTTTGAAGATTGCTCAAGTGGTTTAAATTACACTACCGATTGTAATCTCTTGTAGACTGAACCACTTCGTCACTGTTTTCTTGAATAATAATTCATATGAGATGATATTATCCTTAAAGAAAAGGTTATCTGACTTGCAACCCAGCTACAGCATAATCCTTCAGAATACTCGTTATGTGAAAAACTTTATGATTATGTGAGATGTGTCATGTAGTGTATGTTAACGGTAATGAGGACGGTGTTACTGAAAAATGCATATGCATATGAATGTTAGAAAGTGAGGTGTATGCCTATTAATGTGTCAATTAGCTTTGGAACACTACATTGTGAGTATATGTGTTATATATTTATATCTATTTGTTTTATTTTCAGCTAATTTTATTTAATGCATATTCTCACTCATTCATCTAAGTTATTTTCTGTGAGTATATTTTGGTAACTCCCTGTTAGTTTTGATTTGTTATATAGATCTTGTTATATGTTTTGGTATATGCATTGTACTTATCATTGTTGTTTTTGTTTGCTCTCACCTAATATCAGTCTTGCTGGCTTCTGATTCTCCATTTACGAGATTTTGATAGTGTTGTATTTGTTAAGAGTCTAGAAAAATTGCTGATCATTGTAATTTCTAGGGAGAAAGAGGCAGCGAAGCTGATGGACCAAAGAATAGGACGATTGGAAGAACAGGTACCTACTTAAGACCTTTGGATTTCCTTGTGTAGTTTTACATGTCTTGATCCCCATATTGCATTTTGTTATGGAAGCTTCGAGATCTGATAGTTCACATAGAAGCCCAGAATACTGTCGGTGAAACAGCTTCAAGCGATGCGAAAGGGGGTACAGTTTCTGCAGGAGCAGCTGCATCCTCTTCGACTGCTAAAAGCACCAGGCATGCTACCAGGAACAGGAGAAGCTGAATCGTATGATGCTGTTCTAGGCAGGATTAGAAAGAAGAAAAATGAACTTTTCCGATGAAAGCTAATTTCGTTCATCATTCAGATTGATTAGCAAATATTGTAATCAGTCCTATGGCTTATATTTTCAAGCAAGAATAAACCGTCTTGTGTACAGTAAATATTACTTTTCTAATGTAGTTTGATTTGAATCAGTTGTGGTAGTTATTATTGCATAACCAACACTTCCGTCATGTCTGTAATTGTAGTGTGTGAATCATGCCTGATTCCTGCATGCTAACAACTACATATTTTGCTGCCTTGATTGATCCCAGAAGGTCAATTCGTAGTAGTTATATCTTGTCAATTCCTAACCTAAACCTGGAGATGAGGAAACAACAAGAATAGTCGTTGAAAGAGCTGAACCAATTCAAGAGTAAGTTATCCAAAGCGGTGATTAGTGTAGTGGTTTTCTCAACGATGAGGGGAGAGGGGAGTTTGCAGCAGCGTAGAAGCCACTAAGTATTGTCCGAGGAGTGAAGCCCATTCCGAGAGACAAATGAGAGTGACAAATGAGCATTCCAGAAATTCAAGTCTTTGAACTTACTGTTTCCTTGGAACAAATCGACGAAAAATGATCGAATCTTGCTTGAACAATGTTGATCGTCATCACCCTAATAAGCTATTTTATTTGGTTTCTTATTGTAGCAACTTGGTTGTTAGTTTTATAAACTCTCAATTTCATTAGCACATAATCAGTAATCTTTCAATATCTGCGTTGTTTTGTTGTAATCTCAAAGTTGTATTTTATATTTTCTTTGTAAGTTGTACTATTTTTTGGAACCAGCTATAACAATAAACACATAAGAGATCAACCAAAATTAACACATCAAACATCCAAAAGTCCAAAGAGAGCTGAAGTAACAACCTTCCTTGGCTTCTTTAGGAGTCGGTCTTCATACCAGAACCAGTCCCAGCCATTGGGTTAAGATTTCTATCGTTTTTTGTGAATATAGTCTTGCCCCGACATTGAATCATGTTTCAGCCTGTGTGCGCGCTGCGGAGCACCACTCACCCATGACGATCCATATCGGACCTGTCCCACGGGCCTTGAGATGATTGATGAGGTCTGTTTCTTTTTTTCGAAAACCCCAACCCTAACGAGCAAATATTATACAGTTGATGTTGATCTCTTACATATACTGATCCATCCTTCTGTTCCGTTACTCAAGTGAACTCCATTTTCCAGCCCATGCACAACCCAAATTGCAAACCAACCAATTATTTGATTCTCTCGCAAAACATTAAAATGTAGAAAAATACTATTAATTTACTTTGGATTGTTTCTTTTTCTTCTTCTTCTTATGCTAAAGTCTGGGTTGTTTTCCAAAGATTACAAACTCACACCGAAGGGACCAACTGTCGAGCCAATTGTTAAGCACAGGTGAAGTCCAACAAAAGGATAAGCACACATACTTCCTAAACCTAAACAGAGACCAAACTCCAACAGACCATTAATTGCAATAAAACAATCCAATATTTTCACCAACTAATCCCACTACTGAATTGAAATGTAATAAGCTGTCACACGACGTAAAAAAGAAATCATCACACAAACCATTATTGCGAAATTTTACGGGAAAAAGAAATGAAAAAAAAGAGAATTTAAGTACCATCTCAAAAGATCTTCCAATCCATCCCCACAGAATTTACCCACCCACCCAGTCCGTCTGTAGTGGTCCTATCCCATGGTTGAAACTAAGTATTGCTGAAATCTTCATGGATCTGTTTCCAACTTTTGCTCTGTATCTTTGGAAATTTGCTCTCCAACTTTCCAAGGCACTTGCTTCAGCTTTAACTCGACACAACAAAATCCTTACAAAGCCTATAAGTACTGCAATACATCGTCTTTATCGATTAGAATTTAACCTATAGCTACTAAACCATGTATAGATAGCCTTGCTGATACACATTGTATGTGTAAGTAGACGAAAAAAAGAGGCTCAGGCGACTTGGATGCTAGTGATTTACATCACCAGTTGCTACTGCTGATAATGATGAGTCTGAGAAGGGAAATAAGATAAACGAGAAATACGAGGAAAACGGGTCTCATGGATCAAGAAGATTCCACGCTCTTCTTGGCCAGCCATCTAGTGAGGAAAGGTCAGACCGACAGATTGGTGATTGAAACCATTATGATGATCCGATGCGACTGGTAAGCACCGGCTATCTTGCAATCACTTATTCACTCTGCACAGACATGAAAATAGTAACTATCAGATAAATGATAAATTAGTAGTAATTCCGAAAAAAAAGGATGAAACAAATAGAACATGAATTATGATGCCAGCAATGCATGCTTAAGAATCACCCGTCGCTCAGCTTAACTATTAACAAATGGATACTACACATGAGGCGATTTAATTGCAATAACTTATTTACTTCGAAAGAATATAATAATATAACAATAGGCTTAATTGCAATTTGATACCCTCAACTTTTCCACTTTTTCAACTTGATACCCTCAACTTTTTTTTGTAACAACTTGATACACTAAAAAAATTATGGCCAAAATACCCCCGTTTAAAACTACCCCTCCTCCCCCACAGCTCCCCCCCGCTCCCCGCTCCCTCGACACCCGACTACACCACCGCCCCCTTCTCTCCGCGGTGCCGTCGCCGCCGGCTGCGCACACGCAGGAGAGGAGTGGGGTGCTGGTGCAACCGGGGGTCGGGAAAGCAGGGGGTAGGGGCAGCCGAGAGAGGAGGGGTGGGAGGGTGTCATTTGGGAAGGGGGGGGGGGGGGGGGGGGGGGGGGGTTGGGCCGGGGGTGGTGGTTGGGCCCGCGGGGGGGGGGGGGGGGGGGGGGTGGAGGGGGTCAACTGAGAGAGGAGGGGAAGGGTGGGGGGTTGGGAAGACGGACATAATTTTGTCTTTTTGAAAATTTTGGGTATCAACTTAAAAATATTAAATAGTTGATGGTATCAAGTTGTCGAGTAAAAAAGTTTAGGATATCAAGTTGAAAAACTGGAATAGTTGAGGGTATCAAGTTACAATTAAGCCATAACAATATTACTGATTTACTGATGGTTCTCATGAAAAGTCCAAGTTTTGAGTCTTTGACAAGCTAGAAACCTGAAACTATAAAGGCTGGGTAGCGCAGATTTTTTCAATTTCTAGTACAACTTCACTTCAAGATTAGACTTTGGACAAAAATATATACAGAATCACATAATATTCACGGGTATGCATCAATTAGGTTTCAGAGTTACTACATATGGTGAACTATGAAATGAAATCTTAGTTGCAGTATTCAACAAACGGAACTTCTGGGAAAGATGTCGAAGTATGCCTCTCAGGCATATGGACGACAAGACCAATTAGGCTGCTGCTTTAGATGCATGTAAACTAGATAAGTTCCGATTAAAACCAAGCCAAAAACTCAACTCGAGTGTGCACACATTATCAGTACTTACATGGGGCCTAATGCTTATGTGTAGTAGACAACAATAATGCGACCACTGTGACCTTATAGATGTACTAATATTAATACTACATGATGATTACAAACCATGTAACAACTTACGCTAGCACAAAATGTATGCAATTACGACATCGAACAAGACACCATGTTGACAGTTCTCATAATCTCTCTCCAATTCTTTAAATTAAACTAGAAAGCTTATAAAGTTTCTCCATCTCTGTACGCATGGGTCTAAGCATGCTTTGGACATCTCTTTACATAAGAACAAGGACATAAACCAATATGAAACTGAACCTAATGGCAGTATACTGATACCAATTATAGTGCTAAGATTAATGTTGAAGCCAATAAGAAATAAAACTTCACAACTACAAACCTTTCTGCGTTTTGGACTTGGATTCTCAGGTGGGTCATGAGGATGCTGGGAGCTACTTGAGCCATTCAAATTCTCCCTATCAATCTGTAGACATTCATCATATCATATATTTATTATAAAAGCTTTTTATGCCTCTGAATTCTGAGCAGAGGAATTATAAAATCGACTCAAACTACAAAAGGTATGTGCATACTTGTTCATGAGAAGAGCTAGGATTAGTTGGTGAAACACCCGATTGTCTACCCTGAGATATCAATGGCATGAGCTGATGAAGCACATTAGCCAAGAAAACACCTTGTTCACTACTTGCTCCTGCTGCCTCATGTGATTCAACATTCCTGTTCATACCATCATTAGCTTGACTGCTACTCCCAGTATCACTATTTGGTTGCCTCTGCTGGCGTGGAATGAAGAATCGTGAAGACCCTAAAAAGATGTACTTTATTATTTTCAAACATTTCCACTGCATTTAATATAAATGCTGATGATAAAACAGAAGAGTGAAAAATAAGATTCACATCAAATTTAATGTTAAAATTTCATGTCAAAACTAAAATCTCTGGAGAATTTCAGCCGTTCTTATTTAACAACCATGGATAATGACTAAATCCCAAAACCACAATAAATTGGCAGTTACTTTGTTTATGTATGAGGAACATCACACAACACAACCAACGGACACATACACTAATGACAGCTATCAAACTCATTGTAAATCTACAAACCATCATCTACTAAATAATTATTGATGTAACACAATTGTCAAAGTTTGAGAAAGAGTAAATGGAATACATTACTGTAGCAGTAGGGTTTAGTATATTTAGCCCACAAGTCGACAACCTCTGCCTCTCACCGTCCGATCGATGTGGGACTATAGTACAGTGTGTAATACAATATCTTCTGGCTCTAACACCCCCCCCCCCCCCCCCCCCCTTTTCCTCCTCAAACTCACGGATCAGAGTTTGCCCAGTTGAAAGGAGTCTCATTGAACTGTATTGGCATTTGTGAAGAAGTTCGTAATCTGTATCTAAGAGGTAACATATGGCAATGAAACTTTCCCGAGAAAAAACTTTTGTCAAACATAGTAACCATCAACTTCAATGTGTTTCGTACTCTCGTGAAAAACAGGGTAAAAACAGGGTTGTAGGCAATCTAAAAAACACTAGTATTGTCACAATACAACATAGTAGGGACGAAAACAGTAAGACCCCTAGAGCAATATCAATAACAAGCCAACGAAGCCAAGTGATCTCAGTAGTAGTCGTGCCCATAGCCTAATACTCAACCTCAACACTAGATATAGGGAGGTCTAACGACCAAGTAACAAAGAACAACGAGCTAGTGTTGGTTGGTGCCCCGTATAGCAAAAAATCCTCATCAGAGCAGCATAGTCTGTAGTACAAGGTGCAGAAACAAACTGACTAACAACATGAACACATGAGAAATGTCAAGACAACATATAGTGAGATAAACCAGCAACACAACTAATTGTCTTTATCGAGAAGGATCTGAAGGCTATCTCCATCACCAGTAACACATTTTGAGATTTAACTCGAGAGGTGTGAAAGTTGTGCGAGTATTAGTAAGATCAAGTATCACACCAATGATACTTTTGCTGGGACAAAAGGTATCCACGAGGAGAGGGATAACCCTCCAAACGAAAAAAAGTAGTGAAGAATACCAAGATCTTTCACCTAAAACTGCGTATGCAAGTGTTGCTTGACTTGCATAATTTGTGTAGAATTACCACCAAAAATAATCATATCATCAAGATAGAGTAGAAGTAATGTCTCATAAGAATTGTAAATAGAACAGGATCATAAAAGCTCGTAGTGAATCCAACAATATGAATAGCGGTAGCAAATACGGAGAACCATGCCCAAGGTGCCTACTTGAGGTCGTACAAAACTACAAACCCTTGCAAAAAAATAACAAACTTGACCAGTAGAATGAGACAAACCAAGATGAGTAATGTATACGTCCTTAAATAAGTCACATCAAGAAATGCATTGTTCACATCTGTAGAATTGGAATAATAGGATAATTTTATTATTGATAGGAGACTACATATATATAGGAGAGGCTAGCCCCTCTCCTATTATTCTAAGCAATGTGGGACTAAAGCCCAGTAACTAATAACTCTAATATAACACTTAACACCCTCTCTCAAGCTGGAGCATAGATGTCAATCATGTCCAGCTTCTTACATAGGAATTGAATCCGATGACCCAAAAGAGACTTTGTGAAGATATCAGCTATCTGGTCGTCGGTCCTCACATGTTAAAACTTTATCACTCCCTTTGTATACTAATCACGAACAAAGTGGATATCAATTTTAATATGCTGTCCTTTTATAAAATACTGGGTTGGTGGCAATATAAATAGTAGATTGATTATCACACCATAGATCTGCCGCTTGAGATCCTGTATCTTCTCCCAGTTCTTGTAAGAGATGCTTCATATATAATACCTCTAATGTGCCATGAACAATAGCTTGATATTCTGCTTCTGAGCTTGAGCGTGCTATCACACTTTATTTCTTGCTCTTCCATGACACTAGATTTCCGCCAATAAATACTGAGTAGCCAGATGTAGATCGTCTATCTGTCAGACTTGCTCTCCAGTCAACATCAGTAAAACACTCGATACGAGTGTGTCCATTATTCTCCATTCAAATTCTTTTTCCTGGATTCTTGACTAGATAACACAGGATTCTGAGAACTGTCTGCTAGTGTGGAACTCTTGGAGAAGCCATAAATCTACTTGCTACACTCACTGCAAAGGAGATGTCCGGACGAGTCATGACCGCCAAGTAGTTGAATTTTCCAACTACTCGACGATACTGATCTGGATTGGTCATTAGGACCCCTTCGTCTGGAAGCAACTTTGCCCCTGGATCCATAGGTGAGGTTGCTCTCTTGGCTTGCATCATACCTGCATCATTTAACATACTTTCTCTGGGACATTACAATGTCCCGCTTACTCCATGTGACCTCAATGTCCAAGAAATATTTCAAAGATCCCATATCCTTGGTTTGAAATTGTTCTCCCAGAAACTTCTTGAGGCCTGCAATACCCTGGCTGTCGTCTCCCGTGATTATAATATCATCAACGTAGACACCAAGTAGTATCATTCCAGCAGATGTGTGTCGATAGAAGATTGAATGATCCTTTGATTGACACATGCCGAATTGAGTAACAACATGTGTAAATCGTCCAAACGATGCACGAGGTGATTGTTTTAGACCATAAAGTGCCTTTCGTAAATGACACACTTTACCCTCCCTTGAAACGAACCCGGGAGGTTGCAATACATATACCTCTTCATCAAGGTCCCCGTGGAGAAAAACATTCTTGATATCCAGCTGAAGCAACGTCCAGTCATAGAGAACAACCAAGGCCATTAAGACACGAACAGATATCATTTTGGCAACATGACAGAAGGTCTCGAAGTAATCATCACCATATGTCTGAGAATATCCTTTGGCCACTAGACGAGCTTTTAGTTGATCAAGAGTGCCATCCGGTTTCACCTTAATCGTGAACACCCATTTGCAACATACTGCCTGTTTACCAGTAGGTAAGTCGACTAAGTCCCAAGTATGATTCTCCTGGAGAGCTTTCACCTTCTCGTTCATAGCAGCACGCCAACCAGGATGTCTGAGACCCTCCTCAGCGTTTTTGGAAATCTGAATCCTATCAATAGTAGCCACCAGAGACTGATTGTGACTTGTAAGCCCTTTGTAGCTGTCAACATACAAGGGATGATCACGACATGCACGACGAGGACGAACTGCCGGTAGAGAAGGGAGGTCTACTGGTGGAATAAGCGGAGCTGCTGGTGGAACAGGCGATGACGAATCAGTAGAGCCAGAGAAGGAGGACTGTGTAGATACCAGTGGCAATATTCGTGCCGGTGACGTCAAAGCTGACTGAATCGGTGTATGTGGACCATCAGACCGGTTGAGTGTCTCGGTAAGGGAGGGCACCCGTAAGGAGGGCTGTTGTGTTTGATCAGAAAATAGCAAAAAATCCTCTTCGGGATAAACTTGGGGAACGAGACCCGTAGTTTGTGGAAGTGGAGGAAATTCGGATTCGACAAAAGTAACATCCCGAGTGAAAAAATATATTTTCAAGCCAAGAAAAAAATACCGATACCCTTTCTGATCTTTAGGATATCCAAGAAAAATACATTGTATTGCCATATGATCTAATTTTGAAAAAGTCAGTCGGGTATCCCGAACATAACATAAGCAACCAAAGATTCTGAGAGGTAGAGGAAATGGCTCACGTCCAGGAAAGAGCCTAGAAAAGGGAGTACTACCATTGAAAACTGATGATGGCATGCGGTTAATAAGGTAACAAGCGGTAAAAACTGCGTCCGACCAAAATCTCTTGGGAGTACGTGCCTGAAACATAAGAGCACGTGTTGTTTCCAAGAGATGACGATTCTTGCGCTCGGCCACACCATTCTGTTGTGGGTGGTGTGTATGCACAAAAAGTTTGGTAGATGATATCATTGCGGGCCAGATGACTATCGAGCTCACGAGATAAATACTCATGACCATTGTTACTCCGAATTTTTTTAATTGGAACGCCAAACTGTATTTTTATTTCGACATAAAAATTGCACCAAATGTTAAATAATTCGGAACGATTTTTCATCAGATAAACAAAAGTGACACGTGAGTAATCATCAACAAAAGTGACAAAGTACTTAAAACCTTTTATTGATTCAACTGGACAAGGTCCCCATACATCAGAATACACCAACTCGAAATGAGCAGATGCAAATTTATTTTGACTCACCGGATACAGAATTCGGTAATGCTTAGCTAAACTACACGAGTCATAATAAAAAGAAGGGATATCTAAAGAAGGGTACATTTTCTGGAGAACTTGGGTTGATGGATGGCCTAACTGACAATGTAACTCGAAAGAATCGAGTTTCATGCCGGCACAGACCACCGAAGAAGATGCGTCAAATAGGTACAAGCCTCCAGCCACATGTCCCTTACCGATAGTCTTTCCAATTTTCAGGTCCTGAAAAACACAACCATCAGAAAAAATATTACCGAGCAATGCAGTTCACGAGTAATTTGACTAATAGAAATTAAACTGAACGGATTTCCAGGTGTAAGCAACACAGAATTGAGTGACAGTCCGGAAGAAAGATTGGCACTTCCACGTCCTCGGACTGTCAGGAAACCTCCATTGGCAACAATAATGCCATAAACACGACGGACAGGGACATAATCATGTATCATACCTGCGTCACAAGTCATGTGAGATGACGCACCAGAGTCGATTACCCACTGCTTGGATTTTACTATACACGGTGCTGAGTATCCAGCTGTGGATCCAGATGCGGAAGCTTCACCACGACGTTGAGCCTGGAAATCAAGGAACTCTGTATATGAGTCCGAAGTCATCTGAACAGATCGGACACCATCATCAGGACTCGGGAGCATCAGTTATGATATTAGCAACAGGTGATTTGGTGCATTGCCAGTAGAAATGGCCAAGCTGACCACAATTAAAGCATGTGCGTAGTCTTCCTCCTTCACGTCCGCCATTGCCACGTCCTCCATCGCGACCAGCATTTCGGACACCTCGTCGGCCACCACGACCACCACGGAATCTCGTACGAGCGGCACTGAGAGCAGAGCGATCAGCAGAAGTATCACTCGGAGTGGTCTCAACGACTTTGGCTGTCCGAAGGACACGATAGTGTGCTTCCAACAGGGACGAAACTTCAAATCCAGCAATAATCTAAGAGCGGACAGAGTCCGCATCAGGACGGAGAGAGGCAAGATAAGCCATGACATGAAGCTGCTCACATTGAGCCCTTGCTTCATTAATATCCAACGTAAGAGGTAATACGCGGTCGATCTCATCAGACATAGCCTTAAATGCTCGAAAATTGTCCTTATGAGATTTGTCTCCATTATTTGCTCGATATACACCAACGACTGAGTCATAAACACGAGACAAATCGCGTTTACCATCAAACACCGCCGCCAGTACCTTCCATAACTCCTTCACGGAGTCCGTATTTTGAACCATGTCTTCCACCGTCCATGGAATTCATCAACTGTGTAAACAGTCGACTATCATCTGTCTCACATTGCTCAAAGATGGGATCACCTTCTGCTGGAGGGTTGTCAGTCAGATGTTTGGACAACCGCATTCCTCGAAGCGTCTTCTCGACCTTCTTTCTCCATGTCGAGTAGCCCTCTGGCCCTTCCAACCGTCGATCGACAAGTCGAATTGAGAAAACCGTCGTGCTAGTGCCTGTTGGTCCCGCTAGTGTGTTGCTGACACTAGTATCTGTGGCACTGCTATTCGTCGTAGAGTTTGTCATCTTTCAGGATTTCTGATTTGACTGTCGATTTGTTCTTTCCAACTTGATAATTACATCAACTCTGCCAATGCGCTAAAAACGGAGCCAGAACCGACACACGCGCATAGGAAGCAGAGAGTGTAAATCACAAGTCAGGACAGAGAGAGAACCCATGTTAACCTCTGTTAGATCCTGGTGTGAAGAAAAGAAACAAAGATTCATGCAAAACAAACCATATGTTCGCGCTTTGTTAAATTTTCGAAATGATCATTGAGAGTCAGAAGTTCCAGCAAACATATGTTTACCCTCTGAGAATTCCAAATTTTTTTTGGAAACTATGTTAGGGTTGTGAGGGGTTGGGCGGCGGCTGGTGTAAGGGGATTAGGGTTAGGGTTTTGAGCCATGGGGGGGAGGGGGTTGGCTATCAGAAGAGTTTTTGAGCCATAGGTTTTTTTTTGGAAACTAAGTTAGGGTTGTGAGGACCGACGACCAGAAGGGAGGGTGTTGGCTATCGAGAATTGTGATGGAGAGGGGGGGGGGGGGTTCGGCAGCAGTCGGCAGGAGGTGGGGGTTGGATTGCAGCAGCAGTAGCAGGGGGGCTGACAGGGGTGGTGGGGGTGAGGCTGACAGGGCGGCAGTAGCCGCAGTAGAAAGGGGGGGGGGGGGCAGCGGCTAGAAGGGGGGGTGGTAGATTAGGGTTAGGGTTTTTGGAGAGAGAAAGTGGTAGATGACGGCTAGGGTTTTGGCTCTGATACCATGTAGAATTGGAATAATAGGATAATTTTATTATTGATGGGAGACTACATATATATAAGAGAGGCTAGCCCCTCTCCTATTGTTCTAAGCAATGTGGGACTAAAGCCCAGTAACTAATAACTCTAATATAACACTTAACATCCATATGAGATATAGACCATTCACATAAAGAGGCAACAATAATAAGAGTCCGGACAATAGTCATTTTCGCAACATGAGCGAAGCTCTCATCATAATTAACAGCATACTGCTAAAAAAATTACGAAAAACTAGCCTGACTTTGTACAAATATATAGTACCATCAGTCATAGTCTTGACCTTGTATACCCACTTTATGCTAATAGGACGGGTGCCAATGGATAACAGTACAAGATCTCAGGTATGTGTATATTCCAAAGCTCATAACTCCAGGTATGTGTATATTCCAAAGCTCATAACTCCTCACATATGGTTGTCTTCCACTCAAGAACAGTGGCAGCCTCCTCATACGTCTGGGGCTCCCAAGGATTAGAGATAGCAAGAAAAGACTTAAGTGCAGGAGTCAATATGGTAAATAGAGTCAAATGATCAGGCGAGCAAGGTAGACGAGTGGAGTGACACAAAAATGGTACAATAGATGATACTAGATCCACGGGGACAGACGGTACAATGGACTCGACAGTAATAAATGGACGATTAGATGTTGGTAAACATGAATGATAGGCGGAGCACGAGAAGCAGACGGAGAAAATGATAAGGTGGTCTCAATATCAAGAAAAATAATATCCTCAGACGTGATGGTGGTAATGGAACTAGAGGACGTGGTAAAACGTACTAGTGAAAACTCAAGAAAAATGACACGACAAGAAATGAGAAGACGTTTGGCAACAAAATCATAGCATCTATAGCCCTTGCGCTAAAGACTGTATCTAAAAAACACAACCAACAAATTTGGAGGATAGCTTCTCTCGTGTAGTCGAAGGTTATGAACAAAACAAGTACGACCAAAGATACTAAGTATGGAGTAGTCAGGATTACTATCATACAAACGTTGATAAGGTGACACTATCAAGAACACGAGTCAAGATTTCGTTAATAAAAAACACACGTACTTCTGCTCATAATTGAACATGCATAGAAGCAGACAATAATAGAAGAGACATAACATCAAGAATATGTCAATGACGACTCTCAACAACCTATTCTACTGATGAGCATGGGGGCAAGAAAACTGCGGGTCCTCTGAGAAGCAAGACAATCACGGAACTGATGTGATGCATATTTCCTCCTGAATTAGAATGAACCACCTTGATTTTGCAAGAGGAATGGGTTCAACCATCCTTGCAAACTCAAGATACTTCGGGAAGATCTCAAATTTACAAAAAAAAAAAAAAAAAAAAAATCAAGTAAAGCCAAGTGAATCGAGAATGGTCATCAACAAAAATAACATAATATTTATTTTCTCCCTTTAACTCATGAGGAGAGGGTCCCCAAACATCAGATGTACAAGATCAAACGGAGAAGCAAAAAACAAAACCACTCAATGGAAAAGGCTTAGCAACATGACAACCATGAATACAACCAGGATAAGATGTTAGAAAATTTGTAGAGAAGTTCCCTAAAACATCCGTAAAAGCGAAAATTGATGTCTAGAAAGACAAATATCCCAACCTCATTTGCTAGACATCATACGCGAAAGGTGTAGTAAAATCAAGACAAGTAGCAGCTGTAGTAGATAGAGGAAGCGTAAGATGCTCCAATGTAGTAAGGGACATCTTGTTTATAGCCTATCTCAACTACCATCCCCGTGCATGGATCTTATATAGAGGATACAATAGCAATCAATGAAATAGTGTACAACATGTTAATTATCTGAAAAACCAACAAGGAACTCATAGCCAAGTGCGAGACATGATAAACAACAGTTATATGGTAAAGTCAGGTAAGGTAGTCAAGTGGACACGACCAACAATAGGCAAGAAAGTGTGCCATCAAGTCGTGTGAATCTATGTTACCCGGACTCTCCATTTTAAGGAGAAGTATCCGTGCCGACCCGATAGGACATGAGTATGGGTATGGAATCCGTATCTGATCCTCCATGGTGACAATCGGATCATTCATAGTAACAGTCGAAAAACTGGTAATGAAGTAGATAGTTTATTTTAATATGGTAAACCGGTAGTAAAGTAGTAGGGAAGCTGAAGGGACGGTCCCTTAAAGACATATTCAACTAGTTCAGTAAAGTTTACTAGTAGTTTATAATTACATATTGTCTTTTTATGAAACCTTAGTCACATCCCCGTACCAGTTCAAAAATTTGGATCCTTGTTAGCCGAGTCTGTGACTCTGTGTGTCCTTCAATTATAAGTTTGAAGGGCCAAACTCTTGGATATGTACCCATACCCGACACTCGTACCCGAGTCTAGGTCACATAGGTGTGAATAAACGTAGATTGAACATGGGTCATGCTACTAAATCTAGAGGCATCACTTATGATAGGAAGCACCATAATCTAGTACCCAAGTGTAGAAGATATACCTATAGGGCTTGAAAAAGAAGAACTAGCATATGTAGCAGCTAGATGGCCGGATACCTAAAGCAAACTCAAAGTTGCTGAAACTGATCTGCTCGTAACTGGTGTCTGCTACGGAGCAATTGCTGAAGAACAACTGATCATGAATAAAGTGTCAAAAGAGATCGCATCAGCCATAGCAGCCTGGTGATGCTATGGTCTAACATAAGATCTGCAAGATGCAGCTTCATGGGTCTTGTGCTGGGAAAAAGCCTAACACCCCTGAATAGAATGAGTACCATAGCGCTTGTGCCAACCACGTCACTTTTGTCCATGTCGAGGACTAGAATTACTAGACGAAGTGCTATGGGTAATATGTCTCGGTGTCCCATGTGGAGCATAAGAATATAGCTGAGGAACATAGGAGAGTCTAGCCACCAAAACAAAGCTCCTATGTGAACCAGTAGCTTGAGTGTCAAGCGACCTGCACGGGTTTCCTCAGAAGTCAACTTGTTCACCATTGTATCAAGTGAAGGAAAACAGGGGAACACTGCAAAAGACTGCCACCAGAAGTCTAAAACTCAGGTCTAAGTCGCATAAGGAACTAAAGTAGACGTTGTTGATCTTGTACGACAAGATATTGTTTGTGACACGAACATGTAGCACCAGCCTCATAAATAGTCTCTATGATAACAAGATGGCTCCATAGGTCCATCGTATAAGCATGAAATTGCCTCATTGTACGATCTCCTTGGGTAGCAAAATGAATAGATTGTATCAGTTGGTACTCATAGGCGCCATCACTCTGAATAGTATTGCTCAAATGGGCCCACATGGTGGATGCCGTATCGTAGGGATCAAGCTAGAGCATAATAGTAGACGAGACGGACTGAAGAATCACATCCATGGTCTGATGCTCATCATAAGTCCATGTATAAAGATGACTCTGAAAAACTGAATTCCTCAATAGCAAGAGTCTGACGGGAATCTGTGCCATCAACATGGTCCCAAAGACACCGACTCCTCAGATAATGCCCAAATTCGATAGTTTGAGCTCTCCAAGATAACATGAAGGCGAGACTGTCATAGTGGACATATCCACACCAGACAACACGACCAACTCACAATACAAGGCAACAACTCACAAACACCCAACACAATGCAAATCACTAAAATACAACTCGACACCAGATATACAAGTCTCATACACCCTCTAATACAAAATCACAAACAAAACCCACTCACAGAGAGATTAACATGTGAGCTAGCGGTGCTCAAACAATCTTCTCAAAAGAAAACACAATGAGATGATGACTGGTAGCCTGTAGTACACAAAGGGTGCATGAATGAATGCAATCCTAACCTGAGTAGATGTGGACCAAGAGCAATGATTGCTGACGAAAATGGGTGCAGGAGAAAATCGACAGAAGTACAACTCAACACCACACATACAAGTCTCATACACCCTCTAATACAAAAATCACAAACAAAACCAACTCATAGAGAGACTGACATGTGGGCCAGTGGTGCTCAAGCAATCTGCTGAAATAACCACATGAGAGACGCTGACAGGTGGGCTTGTTGTGCAAAGGGTGCAGGAATGAATGAAATCCTAAATGAGACTTGGCATGTGGACCAGGAACAACGGTGCTGATGAAGATGGGTGCAGGAGTAGATCAAAGACTCAGATCAGCCATGAAAAGGCGGATCCGTCACTATAGTAACACGTGTCCAAGAAATCAACAACGATGATGAAAAGAAGACCAGATAGAACGATTTAAATCAACCCGAGCGGATTCATATCCGACGCAATCAGCAATGGGAAGAAAAGAGAATCAAGGAGAAAAAACATATCTTCTCTCTTTCTTCCTCTTCGAAAAGAAAACAACATAAATAAATTAGGGTGGGGTTTCTCACTTCGATTCAGAAAAGAATTTGAAGATATGACGAAGAAGAGGATGAGAAGGCGCGACCGAACCCCCACAAACTCGATCAAGTTGTGAGGACAAACTCGATCACGAACTTCGATCAAGAGATTGACTCGAAGCTGACTCTGGAACATGTTGCCATGACTCGATCTGAGTCCGAGAGAGCTTGTCGACGACAGTTAATGATGATGAATATGATCGGAGCTCAATATAGGCTTGCGGTGATGATATTTCGAGGAAGATAAAGAGTGATTCGACGACGGCGAAGGATTTAAGAATCCTTGACTCATAGTAGAACACGATCACTTGGAGCTCAACTCGCCGGAGAAGATGATAGCCCGGCGAGGAACTCCGGCGATTGGCGGCTCAAGTCTCCAATCCTGATAAGTACTACAAAATTTAGGGTTTCTTTTACAAGGGCTTATTCTCTCTATTATTCTACTTCTAAACTTAGGGATTTAAGAAAAAGAGTTGGGGAAGTATTGGCTCTAATACAATGTCAAAGTTTGAGAAAGTTTTATACAATATATTATTGTTGCAGTAGCATAGGTTTGGTATATATAGCCCAAGTTCGTCAACAGCCTCGCCATCCGACCGATGTGACTATAGTTTATTATGTAATACAATATTTGTCTCTAACAACAATTATTCATTGTACACTTTCTTTCTCGAAAAATGGAAACACAAGAAGATGACCCCACCCCCGCCCCACCCCACGATCCCTGTTATAACTTATAACTGCGGATAACTTTAGATTGCAATACGGTGGTTTCTCCTGAAAGCACGGAGGTGCTCCCATTTACTGAGCAATCATGTCAGCAACCTAAATTTGTTTGTCCATAATGCATTTCCAAAATCCATGATTCTCAGTTCATGTCTAAACTTTGTAACAATGGATTAGCATACTTGACCTTGATATCCCATCTGTGTTTATAAGAAGTGAGCAAAATGATCCTTCAGGACTCGTAGCATAAGGTTCTTTTTTAACTGCATCACAGAAATTCTAGCTATCCTATAAATAAAACCAGGAACCATCTCACAAATAATTTCAGCTAGAGATTAATCAAGGAGAAACTAGTGATACTAGTTTCTGTATCTATAAGAACATAAATGCAAAACAAAAAAACAATGTTCTTAACAGAAGGGCTTAGAATACTTTCTAATACCTAAACAGAAGAAAACTTTCTCATGTAACTATGACATCTATACTTACATCCACTTGATTCATTTCCCAGAGGCCTCAGCTCAGAAACATAAGGCGTAGTATTTGCAGGACGACTGCCATCTCTTACAGTACCACCACTGCTAGATTCTAAATTTTCTCTTTGCACTGAACAATCATGAGTTGGCTGTTGATCAAATTCCGGGCCACCTTGATGGGGCTGACTAGATGCTTGAGAACCTCTTGCATTATTAGCGTTCCCAGTACTACGTTGTCCAGTTCCGGTAAACAGAGGATATGATAACTGAACTGAACCACCAGAAGAATCAGTAGGGGAAGCGGCGACTCCAGAAGGCACTGCAACCACTGTTCTTATTGGCACTACTCTGAATCCAGAATCTCCACCTGATATCCCTGAAATTGCTTGACGAACAACATTTGCAGCATAACTCCTTGTCAAATCTTCTTGTTGCTGAGGGTTCTGTGTACCAGCATGATCACCAGCATTGGAAGCAGCAGCAGGAACTGCACGATTTACTGATAGAGTACAGAATCATCAGTATTTAGAATGGATGACGGAAGTTCAAAAAAAATTAGATAAATGGATATGACCTGTACGAATTCGTATTTCAACATTTCTAGGAAGTGGAGGATCAGGTTGTCCACCATGACCAGAATTTACAGTTCCTGTGTGCATGCCACCAATAGTGGATCCAGGAACAAACTGCAAAGAAAAGGTTACTTGTTGTAAGAAAATAACAGAGAGAATTTTTGTTCAGTTAAGAATCACAAACCTGAACCATCAAGGGATTAGGCCCAGAAGCAGATATATAGTTTGCTGGTCCAGCATTAACTATAGCTTCAGACTGCAAATATGGGTCATCATAAATCAGATAACTGGTGCATTCTATATATACAATTACTTAATAAAATCAGGAACATACTGGTGTTTGACCCATGCGCAATGTCATTGTGGCGCGACCAAGCTCAAGTAGCATTGCTCCCAAGTTCTGCATTAGAGCTCCATATCTCATGGCACTAGATTGCATCTCCATCCGCATCAGGGGATCTGTTACTCTTGCATGGTCCTCCAGTTGCCTAGCAAGTTGCTGGATACATAACATTATAGCATAAGAACTCTGTGCACAGAAATATCAATACGACGAGAGGAATAAAAGTTCCAGCAGATCAAATTCTCACATATTTAAAGTCAGGACTTAAGATATTTCGTACAGGAAACCGTAATACCAGATTTTATTAGATTTTTTTCTCATTAAAACAGAAGAATAAAATACTAAAAAAAGAAAAGAAACATTTTAAGACCCTGCGTGAAATTGTAGAAAAGATCACAAGTTTGCTTTAGTTTTGTACAAATAAATTCAGCTAAGAATTCTGCTATAGGAGAAGTGGCATACTTTTTGCATGAAAAAGGATTCGACACAATAAAGAAAGTAGAAAAACTTAAATTGAGTTAAACCTCTATATACATATGTACACATGCAAATAAGTTAGCTATGCAGAGGTCATAATTGAAGTTGTTGTTAGTTAACTATTATTGTATACCTTACTTTAGTTACACATCGTCAAGACTAAAGGAGGATGTCATGACTTGCTCCTATAAATGAACCAAGGGTACTCATGTTTTATTCACAGCAATAAATTAAGTTCTCTTTGAATTTCATGATATCAGAGTTATGAAATTCTGGAGAGAACCCTAACGTCAAATATTACTTTTCATCTCACCCGTCTACCACAACCCTAACCCTATCTACTACACTTCTCCTTCCTAACTGCCACCCCTCCCTCTACCAAAACCTTAAGCCTACCATAGCCGATACCCTTCCCCTTCCTGACTGCCACCCCTCTCTACTAAAATCCTAACCCTAGCCGCTACCCCTCTCTCCAATAGAATCATAACCCTAGCCGTAGGCCTCCTAGACCCCTCCCCACTAAAACCCTAACCCTAATCCTTGTCGTCGGCCTACTAAACCCCCTCCCCCGGCCCCTCCTACGATGCACCAACACATCTCCCTCTCCTCTTTGACTACTAATGATGGATCAATACCACTCTCTTGGCGTAGCATCCATGATTTGTCTTGGTGTTTGCTTGTGCTCTTCCTCACGGATTGCTTTTGGAGATGATCTACTTCGCTTCAATGCTCTAAAGTCTTCATCTTGGTGATTTAAAGTCTTCAGTCTCTAGTCTCTAGTCTCTTGTGTTTCCAGGAGTTGGATAATTTTCTCTGTGATTCTGACGCATGCCCTTGATCATGGTCTTGGACTTTGGTAAAGTTGCTCATGTTGATGACTCTTCCTCATGTGTCGACTTCACAACAGATTAACGAGTCACCATGATCTCTCTCCGGTGCAAAGAATTACTTGTTGTAGAAAGGGCTTTGAACACCAAAGGCCTCCACCATCACTTGACGGAGTCACCGTTGGACTCCAAGGATCCCAAGTATGAGTTTTGATTGCAGAATGATAACAAGGTAATTGTTTGATTGTCTAACTTTATGGATGCTCGTTGCTATAACTCTATATCTTTAAAAACTACAAACAATAAATTGGAGGTATCTTCGGTCCTCATACTTGTCTGAAAAAAACTTAACTTTATAACATCTTTCAAACCTTCAATACGACCACACCTGGAGAGATTTACAGGACTTTGGTGCCATTTTCAATGGCCTTCTTGAACAATAGAGTGTCTTTCAGTCGTTCTTCTTTGATCCCACTGTTACTCGTCAATAACGAGAGGTCTTGTTGGCGTCCTTCTCTTGGCTCGGTTACCATATACTTTTGAGGACATACGCTCATTGGTTCTGTCTCACCACAGTTCTCCTTATTTGACCGTACTTTCGAAGGTTTATCGTGTGCCTACGCCATCTTCCGCTTCTACTGAGTTCCTGTAGAGTGTCCTTGTTGCCGGTGGCTAAGGACGTAGTGGTCCTTTTCAATCTAGACGAAGAGCTTCTGATTCTTTTCTCGGGGGTCGGGATATTACTCGTGGTCATCCTCCTTTATTTGCTTTGGGTCATAGTATCCGAGGACGAGGAGGCGATGGTCGTGGTGGACTACATTGTTTCTATTGTAGGAGAACGAATCAACGTGAGGACTCTGTGTTGGAAGAAGCATGGTCATCCTGATGATACACCAACTGCCAGACAAACATTTGCACCTATTATTGCTCCTCCACCTTCACCAACTAGTGATCGGATGCCATTTTCCAATGATAAATAGGGCTAGTTGTGTAGATGTCTCTCCTGATAATCTTTTCACTCTATTAGGTCTCTCTCTTCTTTCTCATTCTCGTTCGTGGGTTGCTGATTCAGGTGTCTCGAACCATGTGACTTATGACGGGCCCTCTAATCTTGTTTCTAGTCCTTACAAATTCATGTGTTATCAACTTACACATAATTCTAATTGTTTTGTGATATTTTGTCTATCTCACTTTATAAATAACCTTCTGATGAAGCAAAAGATTAGTGTAGGGGGGTGAACAACACGACATTTACTATATAGAATATCTGTCCAGTACACCGGTGATTGCTCCTTCGATTCAGTAACATACGAGACTTGGACATCCTTCCCATTGTATTCCTTACGCACTATATTACCTAACTTATCTTTATTTGAATTTAGTTGTGAGTCATGTATTCTTGGAAAGCATCATCTCTACTTTTTCATCCGGTTAATAGACAAACATTTTTCACCTTTTGCTTCGATTCATCGTAATACTTGGGGTCCTTTAAGTTTCAGAGTATGCATAACAATAGATACCTTGTCACTTTATTATTGATTATTCACGCATGACATAGTTATATCTTCTTCGTTGTAGGTCCAATCTTCTATATGTTTCTAAAATCTATGATTGAAAATTCTAATCAATTTGATGTTTGGATCAAGGTTCTTTATTTTGGTAATGCTAAAGAGGATATTAGTAGGGAGTTTCAAACATTTTGTCAAACTCATTACATACTTCATCAGACTTCATGTTTGTATACTCCTCAGCAGAATGGTATTGCGTAAGGAAATAACTGACATCTTCTTGAGGTAGCGCTCTCTCTCTCTCTCCTTATTCATAAAATTATGCAATTTTGCAGCCTTAGCTACTTGCTTTTTTATAAACCGCAAGCCTTCGCATGTGCTTGACAACAAATCATCTTTTTATATAGGAAAACATTTTCAATTTGCTCCAAAGGCATTTGGTTGTCTTCGTTATACTCATAATCTTGGACCTCGAGTGGATGAACTTGATCTGCGAGCTACCGATATGATATTTTTTAGGTATTCTCGAATACATAAAGGGTTGTTTGTTTTGATCTCATTACTTTGAAGGTGGTTGTCTCTTGTGATGAGATGGAGTTGTCACGATGGAAGTAGTTAAAAGTAATTTGTTGAATCAGGAGATACGACGTCTGTTCTTGTTGCTTCCTATGGAAAGGGAGGCTTAGGTCACAGTCGAGAACAGAAGAGAGTTCTCAGAATCTTGCAGGGTAGACCGCACTGCCAACACTGTGGCAAAAATGATCATTTTAAACAGAACTCCATGGAGCTCAAAAATAAGAAGGCTAAAGACGAGGATGATTAGGTAGATTTTATGGCTATGAGAGATCTCATCATTGCAGCAATCGACGCAGAGGAACCTTATGGCACGTGTCATCAGTCATGACAACGATGGGATCTTGGACATGGAAGCATCGTATCATACCACTCTACAGAGGAGGATCTTTGTGTCGTACCGAAGCAGTAAGTTTGGACATGTGAAGATTGGTGATGAGGGGACAACTACAGTTGTGGACAATGGTGACATGCACTTGACTACGAAGCTTGGTGAGAAGTTCGTTCTTAAGGAGGTTCGTCATGTGCCGACTTTACGCTAAAACTTGGTATCGCTAGAGAAGCTGGCAAATGATGGTTGTCGTAGTATGTTTAGGAGCAAGATTGGAAGCTTACGAAAGGTGTCCAACTGCTAGTTCAAAGAGAGATATGTTGTGGGATATACAAACTCAATCCACTGAGTTGTACAGACAGGCCATAGACATCGGATGAAGGTTTGAGAGATATTCAACAGGAGTTTGAGGATCGTCAGGAACTTGCTGAGGAGAGTCTTCAAGATGATTTGAGAGATAAGAATGATTCGGTTTGTGGAGACAAAGCAACAAATGAAGGTACATCAAAGATTGAGGGTCAGTCTATTGGTCCCATAATAGCTGGTCGATCGTTAGGTGGGGGTTGCTCTATGGATCTGATTTTTGTAGTAAACTCAAGCTAAGACGGGTACATCTTCATTTGCATAGTTCAGTAGGACCTGTGGGTCATCGACGACATGCACAGTGTATGATGTTCTGCTCGAGGATGCAGGTGTACAGAACTTTAGTGTGAACACAGATGTGGTAGGTTCAGGAGCTTGAATCTTAAAAGAACCTTACCGTTCGCTTGGTTGGGCTAACCAAGGGTGAGGAAGCTCGACGAAACGGAAGCATGTTCCGGTGGAAGACGGAAGTCAAAGACAGACAACCAAGATTTACGGTGAGACTGATGGTCAGGGACTTTAGTCTTGGCGGAGTTATTGATGTCGGCGAGATCCCAGAATTTAGAGAGGTGCTACGCATAGTAGCAGCTAGAGTCGACATAGTGGTCGACGAACTGTAGATGAAGGAACATGCAAAGCAGCCTAGGAGATTTGAGTTTAATGACAAGTGGGAGCATGAATACTGTCGCAGGACGATAGGAATGGAATCCAGTTGAGGAGCCATGGGGGCCAACACCTCTCATCAGACCGGGGGATAGTTTGTTGGGTTCCAACCCCGATCGAGGTATACGAAAGAACAGTTTGGACGTCGTGAAGCGTCTACGGAAGTTGCGATGAAGGCTGAATCGAGGCTCGAAACAGAGCCAAAACAACGACGACGGTATACCACGGTATACCAACACTATATCTCGATATAGCGGCGGTATACCGGTATCCGAGTATTTCATTCCAGAACCTATTCTGAAAGTCTGGCGGTACACCGCGGTATATCGGCAATATAACGCCTGTGGGAAATCGGTTCAAAAGTAGGCACAAGTCAGCATATGTTTTGACCGTGTGATCTAACTTCGACAGCCAAGATTAATACTGGACTAATTTAGGGATTTCCTAATCCTAAATTGCGGTTTCTTAATATATATAAAGAGGCTAAGGAGAGTTGCTCAACATAAGCATATATAAGACATTCAAGGGAGTCAAGTCCACAAGAGTCTAACAGAAAATCCGTAATTTGCTCTTATGGCTCGCCTTTTGAGACAGTTGGAAGGAAAGATCAATTCGGGGAGTCATATTCTTCGGAGATCGAGATCGATTATCACTTTATTCGTGAGGAAGTGACAAAAAAGAAAGTTGTCCTACAAAACGAGTGTTCTTCAGCAGATTATTTGACATATATCTTCACCAAGCCACTGCATCGACCTTCACTTTGTCGACTGTTATCCAAGCTGGAAATGATTGATATCTACACTCCAGCTTGCAGGGGAGTGTCAGTTAGCCATTATTATATGCCACACTTTAGTCGCATATCGTATGGGCAAAAGGAGGATGTCATGACTTGCTCCTACAAATGTATTAAGGCTACTCATGTTTTATTCACATCAATAAATTAATTTTGCTTTAAACTTCAATTGGCAAGAAGACTTTTATTAAGTATAGGTGTCTATGAACGGTACTCCATTTAGGAAAGCACACATGTATCAGATATTTACCAGGTAAAATTACTCCTAGGATACTCTTAAAAGTTCGTACCCAATTTCTTTTGTTCTTAATTTTAATTATTGTTCTTTTTTGGTACTTTGTGGATACTGTTCTAATCCAGCTCATTAGCTATGACCTTGTCTTTTAAAGTACAACTTCAGTACTTTTGTATTAGAAATCAAACATATTAACTTTTATGGACTAACGTGGGAAGTAAACTACATAGTTATTTATTAAATTCATTTAGAGATTAATGTAAAGTTAGATTCTTAGTTATAGTCACGAAGATGTTTCCCTCTCTTTTTAATATATTTCAGAGAGAGAGAGAGAGAGAGAGAGAGAGAGAGATTAACAAGCTTGACCCAAGAAGTTAGCTTCTCAAGACGAAAACCAGGTTAGTGGTTCACATACCCCTGGAAATGCTATGCTCTTTAAAGGTACAGCAATCAAGACGACACTCTGCCTATACAAGGCTATTCGGGGTTCAAATACCCCTGGAAATGCTATGCTCTTAAAGGTGCCGCAATCAAGACGGAACTCTGCCTATATAATGCTATTCGGGGTCGGTTACTGACCTTGGATGTCTTACGAAGGCGTTCGAATTCCAAGACAAGGGATGCATGATGTGCAATATAGCGGTGAGCCGTGTGATTATTTTTCCTTCGAGTGTACAACTACTTGGCCTATCTGGCAATGTCAGCATGATCGTTCGGGCTTACCTACTCAGGAGTGTTGTAACCTTATGACTACTTTGGAGGAACTGCCATTACTTCGTTCTAGGGGTAATATCTGGTTCCCTAAAGCTCGTCTCCGGCTTCTGTAGACGGTTTGGCATATATTGAGGGAGTGCTAAATCGAAGGTAATCAAAGGATCTATGAAGGCTTGAGTACGTAGTAGATAGGGATAATTCACAATATAGAAAACAATTTTGTTGTATTCTCTCATGTCTGAGTCAGGTAGAGAGATGATAAAAGTCGAGTTGTATATATATATATATATATATATATATATGCAAATGACCTCTAGCCTAGTGGTTAAGAGAGATGCATGCGGCCCGAGTGGTCAGGAGTTCGAATCCCAGTGGGAGCGATTCCAGAAAAAATTTACCTGTTTCCAAAATATATATATATATATATATATATATATATATATGGAATAGATGAACCTTATATATATTGTTCCGAAGCCTTAGCCTAGTGGTAAGGTGGGGGACACCTGGGGGAGTGGTCATGGGATCGAGTCCCCTCCGGACTGGCTGGGTGGCTATTATAGCCACGGGTCCGGGCCGGGCCGGACCAGCTAGGTTTTTCTTATAGCCAAATATATATATATATATATATATATATATATATATATATATTGTGTGTGTGTGTGCGCGCGTTCTAAAATGCGTTAAAAAGTGACGCCTAGGTCGCACTAGGTGCTATGAGGCTACCCACTGCCAAAATCTTCAATATATTGTACGTTCTAAGCATGCAGTTAAAAGTGAGCAATAACAGACAACGAAGAAAAGCGTCGCCTACATTTTGGTCTAGTTTTCTTTTGAGTCAATTTTTGTTCAAAAGTTATTTTTTAGGGCTCTCTTTTATTTTCTTGGTCAATTTTTTGCATGGCCCAAAAATATTTATAATGACCTTTTATTTTTATATTATATTATATTAATTATAGATTAGAATTCTATTTGTTCAATACTTGCTATTGTAGTCTTTGTCAATTTGAGTGTTTGCTAAAGTTCTTTATAATGTAATCCTTGTTTTATATATACATATAAATATATAGTTTTGTATTACTTTTAGGGCCTGTTTGGTAAACCGTAAGTGTTGGAAAATATGGATTTGGACTTTCAAAGAGGAAAGTGGAATAGGAATCCATGTATTTTCTTGTCCCCCAATAGGAAAAAAATGTGTTTGGTTGAGATAGGAAGTGAGATGTGAAAAGTGAAAAATCAGAGGAATGTGTTTGGTTGAGATAGGAAAGTGGAAAGTGGAAAGTGAAATAATTAGCTTTAATAAATAAAATAATTAGTTTAATAAATTAACAGAGTTAACAGAGTGAAATAATTAGCTTTAAATTAATTTAAATTAATAAAAATTAAATAATTAGTTTTTGCTAGATTACAAAATTAAATAATTTAGCAATATTAAGCTCAAATTTCCATGCATCTTGAGAAGTTATTTCCCAATTAGTAATTATTATTATGGATATAGTATCCTTTGCAAAAAAAAATCCAAAAAAAATCACATACGGCTGATTAAAAAAACCACATCCGGCTGCCAAAAAAATCTACAAAAAAAAACCAAAGCAAAATGAACCCAACAATTTGTTTTTTTTTTAAGGAAAAGGAAAAAAAAAAAGGGATTCCCACCCACATCCGGCTGCCAACTCCGGATGTGGAGTGGCCCAAAACCCCCCCTTCCTTTCCCCCGACAGGAAGTGGGATTCCAAGCTCCCCTCTCCTTCCCCCCTCTAACCAAACACCGGAACTACTCTTCCAAGCTCAAAATCCGGCTGAAGTGGGATTCCTCCCCCCACTTCACCGTTACCAAACAGCCCCTTAGTGAACAAGAAATCCTAAGCTGCTTTCAACAGTAACATTTTTTCGCATAAAATCCACCTAGACGCCTGGATGTCCCCTTGACGCATAACGGCCGCCTAGCGCTTTCTATAACATTAATATATATCTACACCACCCCCACCCCACCCCCAAAAAAAACCTCAACTCAAAAGAAAATTGGAAAAAAAGATACCAAAACAATCATGACCCCTTCCAATTATGGCAAATCCACCTCTTATTATAAAGATGACATAGAAGGGCTCAGCCAGGCTTCACCTGAGGGGCTTTGCAAATAGGAAGAAAAAAATTGGAATGATATCTCTAAAGCTTGTACTTCTCCTTTATAGCAAAGCAGTAGTTTGGATGAAATATTTGAAATACTATATGTGAGCCAGCCTTCTGCCGACTATGTGGTTACAGAGGAATCTGCCTCTAATATGGCCACAAAGAATCCATTAGGCCACTGAATATTCAAACAAAAGATAATATACTAATATTGTAGACATTATCAGAAAGAGAGCTCGAGTCCCTCATTAATTTCAACAATCATAAATAGCTAACCAATCAGGGTCTATTACACAGAACTTACAGATAGGCATTCGCTGGTCTGCTCCAAAAGAAATTGTCTTGTGGAGAGCAAAATCTCGGCCAAAGATGCTGGGCTTGGTAGACCACCTTGTGCAGTATGTTGTATGCCAAAAGCTTCTGTATTATTGTTGTGCTCCCTGCCTGCCAAATTGAATGTGTATCAACCATGCCAAATTTCTAGAAGCTTATAACACCCTTTATGATATCTCAAAGCAATCTTTATCGATGAACAAAATCATACAAACCATTAGCGGCAAATCCTTCTCTCCTGAATTCATCCCTCAATAGGCCTATATATTCGTTTAAAGTAGTCAAAGAATCAGGAATAACCTGCAAAATCAAGGAATAAAAAAACAATGTCTCAGAAAAGGGTATGTTCCACCGTGTAAAAATTGACAACTTACAACAAAACCTTTATCCTGAATTTTTGGGGTCAGCTATTTGGTCGTTATCTCCCATTCATGCCTGTTAGGGTCATGTTATGTGACATCAACGAGATCATATCATTCCCTGTAACCTCAATCCAAGTTTGTTTAAGCTTAGCCTGTAGTTAAAATAGCTCCTTCTTCCCTCTCTGTTACCACTCCTAAGTGTTGCATCTATCGGTATATAGCTGTAGATTCATCTTTCATGCTCATTTCAACTATGCTCATTCACTAGACATGTTTTATAATATAAATTATGATCCAGACATGTTTATAATTTAAATCATGATCCATAAACCATGGCTGGCCTTTATAACGTCTAGGGTTGTTCAAAGATTAACCTAAATGCGAACTGACCGAACCGACTAGCTGTCAAGGTTGTAAAAGTCGCTAGGCGCTAGGCGTACAGGTACCGAACGCCTAGCACCTAGCCCGCTTAGGCATTCGCCTAGTTCTAAGTGGTTCAAAAAAACTGCTGAAAATTGCAACAATTATCCATAAAATCCAAAAAATACGCATAGTCGGGCGTAGCCTAGCCCGTTTAGGCAGTCGCCTAGTTCTAAGCGGTTCAAAAAAAACTGCTGAAAATTGCGACAATTATCCATAAAATCCAAAATATGCATAGTCGGGCGTAAGGGGACACTAACCTGGAGCCTATGCCGGCACCGGGCGGGCACCCGCCGTCTAGTGCCTTGGCCAATTTTTAGAACACTGCTAGTACTAGGATCAGTTTAGCCCAATAACAAATAATATCATAGTTTACAGTATTAGTCGATATCGATATCGATACGATACAACCGATACCGATACAGTTTGGCATGTCCCGATCCGATACTGATCGCTACCGATATTGTCTGATACCGACGTTGGGGGTCTTTTTTCCAGTCAATTTGGCAGAGAAAATTGAACGAAAAAGACCAATCACAAGGGTGTAAAAGTATATGTAAAAGTATAGTAAGGTTGCAAAAGCATGAAAATGAAGAAAACTTATTTATCGTATGTAAACCATTCAGCAATAGTCAACAATGGTGACTATTTTTCATTCAAATTCAAAACTACTAAGAAACAACACAGAAAATACTTAAAATTATGCCTAAATGTATAAAATAATTTTTCTAATTTATTAATAATTATTTTCTTTTCGATACCAAAAAAATTCGATACTCCGATCCTAAACCACCGATAGTGCCAAAACCACTGATCCTGATAATCATATGAAGGGTCCGATACCGATCCTACGAACCTTGAATATTACTACAAGTCGATTACGATTTGTGAATTCCTCTTTTATTTAACCAACCGACCGAGTTAACCGACTCTTATATATAATATTATTAACGTGTTCTTTTTCACCCAAAGGCATATGAATTAAGGGGGCTTTATGTAAAATATTGGTTAAGGTTAAATATATACATGGGTTAGCAGTTTAAATATATACACGAGTTAACGGGTCAAATATACACATGATTTAATACTTACTAGTAAGACTTCAAAGAAAAAACCTTGTCAAATATCTTAAAGAACCTCTTCACAAATCACAAGCATCCATTTTCTTTCTTCAAACTTCATACATACTCTTCTTCTCATTCACAATAGAATTTTAGGAAAACAACACTAGGATGGCATTTGTGACCAAATTGAGGTACTATTTCTAGCTGACTTGCACTGATTCGTTTCATGTCGTGACATTTGTTAATGTTATTATATTTTTTAGTAGTAGATTCAATTGAAATAAACTACGAAGTTTGTGTCGTATCATCCCTATTGAACTAAATTTGAAATGTTTTTAAGCCCCCAAAAAATTCTTAATGATTTATCCTTAATTGAGCCAAACTACCTGTCGATTTTAACCGAAATAACCATCCGACCGACACATCTAGTTGGCTAACCGAACCGTTCTGTTATTAAGGATATGTAGGTCAGGTTTGGTTACATAATTTGCATAACAGACTAAGTTGGTTCGATTGCCAAATTTGCAAATCGACCACTTAACAGACTGATGTACAGTCCTAATAGCATCTATAGAAGTTTTCTTTCCACTTCAAGGGTAAACTATGATCAGAAAACATCCTACATTTCAACCATCCAATTTTAGTTTTATGAACAACATCCTTCTCAATCTCCCCATTAAACACTGAAAACTACCACTACTCTATACTGCTTATCCATCAATATGTACTCCATCTCTATTTTGGCATTTGGTTGAACCGTGCATAAACTTATAAAATAGGTCCAGTAGTTACATGTGTAGTTGAAAAGAAATAATGAAGTCCACACTTGGTATCAGAAAAAAAAAAATTCAATAAAAGAACCATATTTTCTAAGAAGGCATTACAACTTACTGTGGGGGTCAAGGGCCTCAAAGGAACTGTTGATGGAAACCGATAGTTTGCATGTTGTCTGTCAAACTGAGTTCCTACTGTAGTAAGGTTTGGTTGAGGTTGGAAGGAACCAGTAAGACCACCATCATTATTTCTTGAACGTGTTTCTGCACCCATTTGCTGCAAACCTTCAAAGCTTTCTGCACGAATTTCCTGTTAAGCAAGAACTAAGTTTCTCATAATGCAACTCTTCAAAATCTCCTTAACAACAAAGGCTGGAATGATAATCAAATCTGTCATAAATTACCCTATGCTCGTTTGTTGTGTTCTCAGTTCCAGTATTAGGCGTCTCAATATGACCAAGTATCCTTGAAATTATCTGTACAAGTTATGTTTTCATATGACATTAAAAATCAACAACCACCAGTCAAACTGTATTTCAGCAGTATAAAATGTAAGTGTATATTAAACTATTCAAGTCTCACCTGACCAAGGACTGAAGTGTTAATATCCCCTTGACCTACATTGACAGTTTCGAATACAAAGCTTCGTATGTGACTGGCACCACGATCACGGGTGCTTTCCGAACCACTAGTTGCTGAAACAATAAATACACTCATTGTTCATAATTAATGGCTGAAATAAGAACTAGAGTTATAATAATAATAATAGTAACAAAAAAAATCTATGAAATAATATATTTTCAAGAAATTAGTTGTAAGAAAACAAGTTTGGGAAATTTTGGAAGAGAGAGGTTCCTCCAGTTCAACTAGCAGAATTTTGGATGACAATAGATGTGATATTATCTATTTGTTATCTATATAATATGATAACAGATGTGATATTATCTATCATATTCCAGCAGAATTATATCATATTTTTTGGGTAGCATATTTTGGATGATAACAGATATGATATTATCTATTTGTTGATTTGTCTTTTAAAAATTAGATACCCAAATTCTGCCAGATGGAGTGGAAATTCTGTCAGTCTGTCTGACGGAATTTGTGAAAATTCTGCCAGTCTGTCTCATGGCCAGTACATAGTCTGTCTCGCGGCCAGTTGTACTGGTGGAACCTCTCTCTCTTCCAAAATTTCCCAAACTTATTCTTACAGCTAATTCCTTGAACATATATTATTTCATAGAAAATTTTCTGTAATACTAATATACACAATTAGTATTAGAACATGTCATAGTTCTTTTACTCGCCCACTGGGTCATTTTGTTCTGTGACTTCTGTCAGGTCTTTAATGATCCCAATCTGACCCTCATTATCACAATTAGCAAGAAGTTTGAACAAAAAAAATTGTTAAATAAACATCAGTAATATATATATATATATATATATATATATATATATATAAAGAGGGCAAGAAAGGATGACGTGAGAAGAAAATACGAAAGCGGGAGTAAAGATTGAAGGAACTAGTAGTGCATAACTATTTCTTAGTAGTATGACAGATAGGGTCAACTTGGGTCAACAAAGTTGCTACCCAAACCAAACCTGTACATGTGTGTTTGATTCGGGCATGATTGGTTCGGATCGACTAGGTATTTACACGATCCACCCTTTGTACCACAGTTCAGATGGAACTATGATCTAAATCCTACCAAATTCAAGTGAAGTTTCAAGCGCAACATATTTACCTTTCAGCAGTTAAAGTTCGGTAAGTTGTCAAATTCAGTCGATTAAACTCACAACCTAGGAATTGCAGATGCTGACATGGGACATGGTAAGGAGATAAGTAGCTGTGAATTTCCAAAATCAGGTGCACCACACATCTAACCATAGTGCATAACCACTATTAAACTAGAAAAACATGTATCGGGAATAGTAAGTAGGTACTTATTCTTATTAAAGAATATAAGCATACAGATTCATGCAGTAATCTCGTAATCTGCCACTTTGACCATATACCAAACCATGAACCTGCCCAAAACCCTAATAGTGAAACCACAGAGCCATTAAATCATAAAGTAAACAAAATTAGATTCGCATGGCTTATTTTTTCAACATACTAAGCTTTTGTAACCACTGGTGTAGGCAGTAGGTGCCAAGGGGGCGGCTGCGCACCCTGGATTTCCAAATATTTCCTCTTTTATGTATAGTCTGTCTATAGTAGCCCTGTGACCCATCTACATCCATCCATCCATCCCATCTGCTACTGTAGGCTGCAACCTGCAGATGTTGCAGAGTAGGAAAGTTAACTTTGTAAGTTATTCAATTAATGTGACACTTCTCCGTCCATAGCCATAGGCTGCAGAGACATCTCCATCCATCCAATTATATTGGCTTTGCAAGGAAGTCCAACATTAAATTAATGTAATCCATCTCCATCCATAGCCATAGGCTGCATAGAACAATCTCCATCCAAGTCCAACGTTGGAGCAATTGAGCAAACAAGTCAGTAGGTAATTCTCTATGAATAGTTCCCAATATATTCCAAAGGAAAATGCTAAGTTTACTACCAAATATTTACAACTTTCTTACAACCCCTGCTAACATGGTCCCATCCGGTCCCACCCGGTCCTCCCTCGCTCCCAATCAATGAATGCCACGTAGGCGGTTGTAAAGCTTACAACCAAAATTGGTTGTAAGCATAGCATTTCCCTATACCAAAGGAGGAGGGGTTTTGGACCAAAACTGAGCCTTGTGGCGTCTCCCCATTCACCGGAAGTGAAACCCACATTAGCAGGGGCTGAGAGGGGAAGGGCACGTCAGCCGCGGTTCCGATTTCGGTCCCCCTTCGAACTGGAAGGAGTTTTCCATTCTCTATTTTAACACCCTTTTCTTCCAATCTTCCTACCACTATTTTTAATTCTTACTACCAGCCATCTTCAAGAAGAAGCAAGCAGCAGCGAGGCCAACAATTTCCAACTTGCTGATTTCGGATCCCGGTGATCAAAAAGTTCTAAAACAAATTTCAAGTGAGTTGCATTAAGTAAATTATCTCTCTTTTTAGTATTGGAAATAACAAATAAGAATCGTTATATATATATATATATATATATATATATATATATATATATATATGGGTCCGGAACGGGAGCCCCGCCGAAGCCCCGTGCCCCTTGGCCGTTGGATCGCGTGGGCCCCGCGCGATCCGATGGTGCGGGGGGGTAGGGCTTTGGCGGGGCTCCGCGGACGGGTCTTTTGATCCGTGCCCTATATATATATATATATATATATATAAAGAGAAGTGATTATGCTGTTTATTTTACATAGATGATAGATAGCAACCATAAAAATTGGGATCAATGCTTCATTGTAGTTGTTGAATAGTATACTAGTATATAATATTTCAATGCATAAAAGATACCCCAGTGATCTTAATTTTTCAAGACAAAAATGCTAAAAAATATGAAAAGTATACTTCTTTACACATGTTCAAAGAACCACCAACTGGGCCAAATAGTTTATGATATTTGATATTAATATACGATATTTTTAAAATTATAAATGTGTTATTATAATTTATTATTATTTTAATAGTAAGTATTGCACCCCCTAGATTAAAATTTTGGCTACGCCACTGTTTGTAACCCATAAATCCTATTAGAGTGAGACTTGCAAGCTTCATTTGTATTAATAGGAAAGCTCTTGTATATCTTTGACACAGGACATGATATGGACATAACTAGATGTGAATTTCCAAACTCTAGAACATCAAGCATCTAACCATAATGCAAAACCTCTATTAAAGTAGAAAGTAGATATTCAGATTCATGCAACAATCTCAGAATCTCTCACTGTGACCATATATCAAACCCTGAACCTGCTAAATACCCCAATAATTAAACCATAGAGCCATTAAATCATAAAGGAAACAAAATTAGATTCTCATGGCTCTTTTTTTTGCATAATTAAGATTTTGTAGCCCATAATTCTTGTCAGAGTTGTGACTTGCAAGCTTCATTTGTATTAATAGGAAAGCTCGTTTGCATCTTTCCTTCCGATACTAATACTAACCTGACTGTAATACCAATACTTATGTCTTGAACTACAATGTTTTATAATATTATCCAATTTTTGAAATGAAATCTACATGATGTATATTTTAATAGAAATAAAAGAACCTTCAACTTCCTATAACTAGCAAAGTCAAGATTCCACGTTTATATAATTGCAATGAAGAAGGGACTACCAAACTCTCTTTTTCTTATAATATCTATCTAGAACCCATACTATATGTAGAAGAGTCTATCTGTATTCTTCTCTTTTTATATTTGATGTAATAGTCCCACCAAATTGGGGTCCTCTCCTATAAATATGTACTCCATCTAAGTGAAACTAATCCATTTAGTTGAGTCACTCCCAATATTAACATGATCTCTGAGCAGGTTCTCTACCAAACCCATAGCCTACGTTGAACGAACACAGGAAAATGGTGTCCCAATCTGTATCTTGTCCATACCTGTATGTGTATCGTGCAGCGTAGGTGACTACTTATTGTACACATCAGCAAATGTTTGTATCCAAGTATCTGTATCGTGACTTTATCCGTATCCGTGTTCATGCAACATAGCACATAACATTCCTGCTCTCCCGTAGCCACCACCCTTCCTCTACCCTAACCATAACACATAGCGGCCACCCTTCCCCATCTCTATAAAATCTGAGACCTCCTTAATAGTTAGGCTTATAATTGGAATAACACGATCATCAAAAAAGAAAATTAGAAGTTGATTCCATGGGGCATTCATTTTCTCTGTGCATATACATAGATAAATAGACAAAAGCGTGCACTTATTGACATGTTTTCCTGTCGGGTCCTGTTATCAAAAATTTACCATGTTAGCACGTGTGTTGTGTAGTCAATGTGTATGTTCCATGCTTCATATGCGAGCAAAGAAGTATTCATAAACTTGTCATCAACTAGTTAGCAGAACATTGGAAACACACACGTCCACAAAAGAATAGTTCATTTTCTGAAAAAGAAAAATGGCAATGAGAACCCATCCCACAAGGATACTATGATGGAAACAGAAGTGTAAAGACAGATCATGATCAATACAATGCAGTTCTATCAGGCAAGCAAAATCTAGCCTTTTTCAACGAAAAATAGCAACTAAATGTAAATCAACATATACAGCATTATATAGTAAACCAAGAATTGTTATCCAGAACAACTGGATATTTTTTACCACATGAGAAAATGATCAAACAATATGCGGCAAAATAAAATGTACTTTGAGGAGATATATATATTTTAAAAAATACAGCACACAATATTAATAAAAGATATGGGACATTTAAGATTATCTAATACGTACCTGGATGACTAGATGTACCTTCGGAACTTGTCGATGGTATTGATGAGTCACGTGGTTGTCTGACAACCAGATGCAGTGTGTGACCATCTTCCACATCTTAACCACTATGTCAAGGAACTACATTCCCATGTCAATTTGAATCAAGAAGTTGCAGAAATAATAGGTGAAAGAGGCATCTTCTTTCAGATGCTAAACAATTGCAAATTGCTTGCGTACTCAATCTATCACAAGAAAAGAAAGTCTAAAAATGTGAGAGAATTTCTTTTAAAGGTAAATATAGTGATAAAATTATGGTACAATTCGGATCACATCATACACTTCCTTGCTCTTACTCACAGACACTCGAACAACCCACTTCCCGACCCATCTCTAACCACTTAGGTGAGCAGATATTTGTTAATTCCTTTGGTCACCCGAGGGCTCGCCCGTACATAAGGTGACTGGAGCAGTGCTATGCTTCTTCCTCCTTGTGCTCTTAGATAGACATTCTTTCTCACCATTCTGGATGAGCTCCAACCATTCAGGCGTCACAATGGCTAAATGTTGATCCTCAGTTGATTTCTGGTCTGTGTCCTCATCCTCCGACTCCACAGAGCATGTTACAAGAAACTTCTTTGGTTGAGGACTGAGCACCAACCTTTGAAGGGAGCCCAGCTTTGTTGAACCGGCTGGGCGGTGGCTGTGAACTCCCTTCCAATTCGATCTCCCACACACCCTTGCAGGTTCCTCCAAGACATTGGTGACTGCTACCAAACTGGAGCAGCCTTTTCCTTCCCCTGCAGGTTTTGCATGTTCTCGTCCATAGCCAGGTTCTCCACATCCATGTAATTACCATAGTTAGGCAACTCATTTGGGTGAATGGCCTCTAGAGACTCCTTTGTAGCGGACCCATCTCGCTCCATACCAACACCAAGGACATACTTGGGGCAATGGAGGACCTATTCGAATGACGAGACCTTAGGAAAATCATTTGGGTGAATCCTCTCCAAATCTGGATTTATCACTTTTGAAGCTACTACTGCCTATGCTACCTATCACGCTCACCCTCCTCCCACAGGACTTCTGCTAGTTCTTCTTGGATTGCTTCTCACGTCGGATATGGGCAATGTTTTTCTGTGTATCCAAAGCAACGATAGATGGAACACGTCGAAGGGATCCATTCATACTCGACCCATTGTTCTACCCGTCGACCATCTGGCGGTCAGATAGGGATCATCTTAGGCAAAGGTCGGAGCTCTTTTATCTTCACGAACGCACAAACATAGGATAGTCTTCGTTGCTTTGCCGTAGCAAAGTCCATCCGAATAAGGGATCCCACCACGCTAACTATCTTATACAGTGCCGCCACATTCCAGAATTGCAAAGGCAACTTCGACAACTGGATCCATGTCGTAACCGCTGCCAAGAGATACCTTTCGAAGGAGAAGGATGGATTCCACCACTTGACGGCCACTAGGCGGCCATGAAAGGACCACAGACCACCATCAATGACCCGATCCACCAAGCTACAATTAATCTATGATTTACCTGGCCTCTTCTGCGAGAGGTCGATGGTTCGAATCTTACAATGAAGTAAGATTATGCACTTCTGAAGTATCACCATTGGACACAACCACCAAATTATGCAACTTTTATATGCAAATACACTTGATTATTTGGTCAACTAAACTTGATGCTTTACATGAAAACCTCTAGCATAGCAGGAAACATGTAACAGTAATTTGTGTACCTCAAAATGTTGTTATAGTAGAACTTTTATGAGAACTATCCATCAGAATTATTACATTCAAGTGTTCGAAGCACTTTCATGTACATGACTGGTATGAGGGAGTGCAAGCAAGATCTACTTCATGGAATTTTGATTAGGCAGATCCAGGATAGACAAGTCATTCAAGTTGATCACACACACATATACATGTGCATTGGGAACTTGGTTCATGCATATACGGAAGTCCATACCAAGTATGACAGGGATCACAATGGTGGTGGCACTGGATGAACTTGATCAAAGTCTACCCTTCGCTGATGCTATACACCACAGAAGGTACATGGTAAGAGAATTATTTGTAAAATAATTAATGACAACTATTGCTGCTATTAAATTTCTCAAACAATAACCCTCTGAAGTACATACTTCAGCATAGCCCAAGCTTCTTTTGCATAATAGATGATGGAGAATGATATTATTTCAGATTCGCTGTTCACAAGCTATCACTACCAAAAGAACTTGCATACTGCTCAGTGATACAAGCAACTAAACAAGGGTGGGGGAAATGGATAAAATTTCTTTGGATTACAAAAGCAGAAAGGAAATTATTACGTTCTCAAATAAAAATATGCTCAGCACAGAAATTACCAGGGTTTCCCAAAGATGTCTATCAGAACACACCAACAAAATATTTGACGGAAACTACATATGAATGTAAAAGATAACTCAAGGCATACTTAGATAGTAATAAGTTTGATAATACCATAAGCTAATTTAGGCACAACTTCATCTGAGCCTAAAAGCTGATTACACAAGGATACGGTAAGCAGAGAGCAGCTGATCATCTTTCAGAACCTTGCCACGACATATTAGGCGTTGATGTGCTGACAAAACTCCAGTTACAATGGCAATCTGCTCTTTAAGTGCTGGGACTGGCATCTGTGAAGAAAAAAAATCAAACATGGTGGACGACTAAAGATAGTGAGATTGCAATCAAGTATTCAAATCATTAGAAAAAAGCCCAATAGATAAATGTGAATGCAAGATGTTGGATATTTATGAACACAGCAATTTAGAATGCATTTTGACATACTTTTATTGGTGGTATGTAAATGATAGTATTAGTATTGCTGGATACACATGATCTTTTGGTCAAGTTGTCCATTCAGTGTCAAGGAACCATATAAGAGGTCAAGCATACCATATGAAAGACCTTATTTGGTTACTAACAGTTATGACTAGGATAACAATGGAGTTACCACCAAGGGCGTGGTCTACTGATAACAGAAGGGAGGGAAGGGGAAGGGGGGGAGTGGGCGTGGGTTCGAATCTCAGCCCGGACAATAATTAAATGGGAGGTACTGGTGCTAGTAGCCCAAGATAGGGACGACTGGCCTTATCTCGAAAAAAATGGAGTTAAATTATGTTTGCATAACTGTGTTTATCCTGCATCATACATTTGCATAAACTATATCCTTCAACAAACTGCAAAATTACATGAATTTCTTACTGTTCGGCTGTTCTCACGATCTTTTGAGATCCATTTTTACTGTCAAAATCAGCAGCACAAGGTCCAAAGGAAATCCAGTCAATGACTACACATTAGTCACAAGTCACCAATACCAATACCAATACCAATACCAAACCAATTTTGATGAACTTCCTTGAGATTGACATGATTTGAAATTTTGAATATACAAATGTAAGGGGTTTTGTAATGGAAACTGTGACAAAGGAATAGTAAGATTTCATCTTGATTACCATCTCCATTATTTCTCAATTAGCATGAATAAATTATTGTTAAATTATGCAAGTGAGGCATGGGAGTGTCCAGCAGTCCAGGCCATGTAACCATGTCATAGGTTAGTATAGTGCTTCTGGAGTGTTACGCAATCGCAGGGCATCATTGAAGTTGAAAGGAAAATTCTATAAGATGGCTGTAAGATTGGAAGCAATTAAAACAACATATTCAAAAATTAAATGCAGCTGAAATATTAAGGCTAAGATGGATAAGTGGCAATACACTGAATGATAAGAAATGAGTGTATATTGTGAGAAGTTGGAGGTGGTGTCAATTAAGGATAAGGGGAGAGCAAATCTTCTAAGGCATGTACAACCTAGACCAATAGATGCACCATAAGGAAAGATAATATATTAGTTGAAGTAATTGCTACTTGCTAGAACTAGGGTAGAATGGAATGAACATGGATTGAGGCTGTAAAGAAGGATATGGTTTTTGCTAATGTTACAAAGAACATTGTGCACATATCACAGGTGAATAAAGGGAAAGGATTCAAATAGCCAACACGATAAAACTAGGGATAAAGGCTTTGTTGTTATTGTTATACCTTTATTCCACTAAATTTTCATCTTGATTCAGGTTTAAATTTCCAATACTCTCCTAGAATTTTGCATCCTATCTATTTAAATTATACTCGATTTCATCAGCTTCGTCCCTTCTTGACTTTTTCCTCTTTCTTTTCTTGCAATGCCCTCACTATTGTCCTTTTTCTCCTGATCTTGAGAGTTTGAAAGAAAATAGACTAGCACATCTAAAATTCCTAGGCACCACATAGATGTCAAAAAACCATGGCATTCACTCCAAGTCTAATTTTTCTAAGTACATAACAACTAGTTACAAAATGATGTGATAAAGCCAATTACAAGAGTAGATGATATAAATCATGGTCAGCGTTCTAAAAAACGGCCTAGGCTGCGCCTAGGCGCTAGGCGACCGACAGACGAACCGAAAAACCCATGTTCGACGGATTTGTGCGCCTGTTCGGTGCCTGTGCGGGCATGTTCGGCCCTGTGCGGCTGTTCGAATTTTGAATTTTTTTTCATTTTTTTATGCTTAGTTGTATTGTGGTATGTTGTTGGGATTTAGAACACTAAAATTTCGAATTTGTAATATTGATTTCAAATTTCAAAAGAATTATGAATTGTATTATGGATTTAGAACATGTTTGGATTTTAAATTTTAAATTTGTATTATGGATTTCAAATTTAAAAAAAAAAAATCAGTCCAGCGCCTAGCCGCTAGGCAGCCCTCCGCCGCACCGAATCCGCATAGCAAATTTTAGAACACTGATCATGGTAAGACAATAAAACAAAGAAAATCAACTGAACCAAATTCTAAACCTCCAAATCTCACTGACTAGGATCATACTCGAACAAGAATTCCTCTCAACTTATTGATGAGCATATCAAGTTAGAACTACCTCCAGAAACGGATTTTTTATAAGTAAACTTCATGATTTGTCGACATAGTACGAGATAAAGCAAATCAACATACAGGCCATACAAAATCAAGCAAAATGTGATGGAGAACAAGTTAAATAGTATGTAAGTTCAAAAGTTATAAATCAAAGAATCAAAGAATTGTAGAATGAGAAATCTATTTTGAGTTTGTATAGTGCGATATCAAAATCCTAAAGTGGATCTCTCTATATTATCTCCTTCTCTACCTCCGACGCTATCAACACGTCATTCCAGATCGGGTCTTCCTAATCATAATTATTATTTTTGTCTTTCTATTAAAATTATTTTGATAAATTTATAATAGTTGATTGTTCATGTTTCATTTAAAGCTCTCACGTCCAATTTGTCATAAATCTTATTTTTCTTCTTAATCTTAGTACCACGTCAAATTGGTATTAGAGATAAACCTTGGTTTAGGAATATTTTTATACGTAGGTAAAACCCCAACAAAAATATTTACACAAAATTTCTTGTAACAAATTTGTTCGATAATCGATGCTGCATATGATAAGATACATACCAAAATGATAATGTTGTTCATTGAATTTTCAACCATATTAAGACTTTAACTATTGCTAATGGTGATCATATATCCTTAAAAAATTCACTAGTCGAATCTACTGAGTCAGTCAGAGACGAGTCACCAGTTAGATCCAACTCCGAGTCTAGGTCTAGGTTTAACCATTCATAAATTTTAACCTTTATATATCATACTTAGAAAAACTGAATGGGTCATTTGATGAATCAAATGAATTTAAAAAACATATGATGTTTTCTTAATATTTTGAATCTGTCCCAATAATTACGCCTACGAACAATTTCTATTATTTGTTTGTTACGAATAATTGTAATAATTTGCAGAAAATAATAATTAATTGTAGGGATGATCATTTTACTTCTTTGGTCGCACGGAGAGAACCATCATTTATAGAGGTATTTGATGTTATTTGCCAAGCGGACATTATATTTCTTCTACCTTTGCAACCGCTATTACCAATATAGGGTTTTGTCGTCTTTCCAAAAGTCTTTGTGTTGACTACACTATTGAAGTAAAGACCTCCACTATGTCCTATTTGGACGGTATGACCAGGAACATAATTCTCAGATTTCATGCTTACATGATTCACCATGAGACATGAGGTGAATTTTTCGAAGTTGAAGAGAACGATGGAGAAAAGGTTGGAATTTTCGATTATCTTTTAGATTTTTTAGTTTGTTTGTTAGGATAAATCTAAATAAGCAGAATTCTATCTCTTGAGTTGGTTAGGATTGGTTAGGAATTTGACTCATTTTATGGATAAGTATTTAGAGATTTATTTTTATCTTATTTCGATTATTTTGTAGTCTATAAATAGTCTAAGTTCAGAAGTTATGAATCAAAGAATTGAATAATGAGAAATCTTTTGACTTTGTATGGTACGATGCCAAAATCCTAGAGTGGATCTCTCTATCTTATTTCCTTCTCCGCCTTCGACACTGACGCCTAGTGGTCCGAAGTCACCCACACTCCATTCTAAAATCAGATATTTATAATTATTATTTTTGTCTTACACTCTTACTATTAAAATTATTTGTGATAAATTTATAACAGTTGACTGTTCATGTTTTATTTAAAATTTAAGCGTCCATTTTGTCATACATTTCCAATTTCATACCAAATCATATTTTCTTTAGGTCTTCGTTCCACGTCAGGTTGAATTGGATATAAGCAATTGTATAAATAGTGCATCAAAAACTAGGTTTAGCCTACATGAGAGGAAAATAGGAACATGATGAATCATGTCACTCAAATACTAAGAAGACGCAGGACGCCACCATAATCCAAACTAAGCAACTTCAATAGTTCAAAAAATGGATAGAATACATTGTACGATTCGACGAGAAATATGCAAGAATAACACAAAATGATGAACGTACGCATTTATCCACTCGCAAAGTGTAAGTCTGAGCATCCAGCGTTTTAATTTTTATCTCAACGGTAGTCTCAGAATCCTCAACAACATCACTGCTGGGCAGCGGTACTTTAGCATCTTCAGAACTCATTTCTGCCTGACATCAACAGGGATGGACAAAATAATGAAACCAACCATTAGGAAAAAAAAATACTATAGAGAAAATCATTTTCCTACTACGTATGCCCTAAGCATGATTCTTAGAAGACCAAGTAAATCACTTAGGAAAGAAAAGAAATAAGCTAGAACTTAATGACAAGAAAATAAATTGCTTTCCAGTCTGCCTGCTTCAGGACTCGGGAGTTTATCAGCCAAATGCATAAGAACCATACTTGTTCTAAAAGGAAGTCTGAAAGGAAACTTTTCAGCTTTACTTGGAAAAAGGAATCATGGGAGACATGAGCAATCTCGAAATGAACCCACTACGCAGAATTGAGAACGAAGAGCTTCTGTGTCATTATAACTAGGTCATGGAACTTCTAGAAGAACTCTTCCTTCTTTATTTAGACAGAATCATGACTCACTCTCAAACTCAATTATTAAAGTGTTCCATTCGATAATCAAGAAGAGGGTTGATCCCAAAATGCAATATTTCAAGTAAAATATCCTTTCATCATAGAGAAAAAAACATTGGGGGCTGTCAAGAATTGAGCTATCAAAGAAACCCCTCACTGGAAATGGGGTAGCTTGGTCAAGAAATCTTAGAAGAAAATGTTCATGAAAGAGTTGTGGTCTCATTTTATCATAGAGTACTGGAGTCATCATTTTGTTTATATAGCTTGGTCACAAGCCCTAATGAAATTATCCTTTCCCGAAACTGAAACTTTATAGGGAAAATTAACATTCTAACATGTACCCTCAACAACTGAATTTGCAAACTGGGTTCTTCCCCAAAATTGAAATTTCGGAAGAAATTATTCAATTTTACTTGGAAAAAAGGGAGTTAACTATGCAAGCATCATGATTCCAGTCGACTGCCAAGAACTGGGCTCATCCAAAAATCATAGCTTTATAGGGAAAAATTCTACTTTAATCAGAAAACCAATTGAAGGTTATAAAAGACTGAACTATGGAACCAAGCAATTTATCAAGGAAAGAAACCCATAACTCAACAATCCAGAATTATCATCAGCTCTCAAAAACTGAATTTTGAAACTGGTTCTTCCCAGTAGAGGGATTTTTACTTAAATCCCTATGCAAAAATCTCAATTTCAATACAGTGATTTTACTCCATTATCAAGAAAATGATTACAATCAAGAAAGAATCAAGCTTCCATTCGATCGCCAGGAGCTGGGCTTATCACAAAATTCACACTTTATAGGTGAAATTTCATATTCTAACCGTAAAAGAAAGATAATCGAAAGATCTGGAAAAAGGACCTTGGAGCTGTGTTCTTCCCTAAAATAATTGCAATTTGGAAGAAAAAAATTGCAGCTTTAATTGAAAAGAAGTAGGGAAAGAGTTCAACTGCGGATCGATTCAATAGAAAATGAGGGATCGGTAGAGAGTTCCATCACCTGTGGTTTCTTTCGATGACGAGAAAGAGGAGAGAGATTTTACTTTCTCTCTCCTCTCCCAATGGTAACGTGCTTTCTAATTTGCGTTGGAAATTTCTCGCCTCATAAAATTTTACAAAACAATTTATTCTTCTCAGAACTATCCAGAGTGCTTCTACATTTTTTTATGATTTATGGATAAGACCAAATACTTTTATCTCTATCATATTTCCTCTCCATAGTCCATATATATTATGGGGCCGGCTATACACACCCCAATCATTTCTAAAGACACCCAATATTTTAAGTTTATCCCAATTAAAATAATTTAAATGATGAATATTACTAAAGGCACCCCAACACTTGACTAAAATACTTTTCCTATTAAAACATACAATCTATCATTTTTCACATCCCACACCTCACTGCACCCCCACACCGATTCCTCTCTTCTCCAACCCTAACCGGCCTCCTAACCCCGTCTCTCCAAACCGTTCACAACCCATAAATCGAACGCCCTAATTAGTTCAAACTCTTCACTATTTTTTTTAATAGCTGTTTGTGATTCGAACTCTATAAACTGTTGTTGAAATAAATAAAAATTTTGAAAAAAATTTGGGTGTATTCACGGATAGGTTCGACCCTGGTTTGTCGACCTCACAAAGAAATGTTCGACCCACGACAGTCGAACTATAGTGTGTATATTCGACCAGAATGTGTCGAACAGAAGATGGCATGTTCGAATAGAATTTGTTCGACCCGTGTTTGTCGAACAGAAGAAGACATGTTCGACCAGTATTTGTCGAACAGAAGAAGACATGTTCGACCAATACTTGTCGAACAGACCATTGTCCGTTCGACCAGTATTTGTCATGCTCATCGCAGATTTTTCTTTTTGTGGTGGGGTGTTCTTAGAAAGCCTTGGGGTATATTAGTCTTTTAACATGAATCTATTTTTTTCATTTAAGTTATGTGGGGTGTCCTTAGAAATGGTTAGGGTGTGTATAGCCGGTCCCATATATTATTTATGAGAAAAGTCACAGAACATTCATTGGCTACAATACTTCTCTCTCATTTTCATAATACGTTATCAGCACGGTACTCTAATTGAGGTTAAGATGCTTCTCGATTTGCAACAAACAACAAAAGTTATGTCCTTCGATTTACAACAACAGTTTCGATTTAGTCAACATGGAGAGAGGAATAAGAACACGCAAGTGAAACAAAAGCTAACATGGAACATGGAGGTGTAAGAATAATCTTCACAGCCAACATAGAGAGAGGAGTAATAACAAGTGTGACTAATCTTCACTTGCAGTTAGCATTTGATTATGTTTATGTCCAAATAATTTTTTTTGTAACTCATGCTGTATTATTGTATCTAATCTGGACATAAAACATTTTTATTATATGCTACTCTGTTCTAGTGGAACTCTAATACTTGTTACAATAAACCATGTCGCTTTGTTTCAACCATGTCGCTTTGTTTCAACTTTTGTATATGTTTGGATGTATCACTTTTAATTTCTTTTACCTATGATATCATATTGTCATCCAAACAACAAAACTAAAGTTCTCACTTGTAATTTTCAAGGACCCTCTTATGAATGCACCAATAGACTTTTTTTTTTGAAACATAGTGATACATATGACATACAAAACAATTCATCATTTTTATAACACGGAAAAGTTGTAGAAAGTTTTCGAACTCTTGTAAATCAAAGTTTGTGATGTATAAGGCTAATCTTACGTATATAGGAAGCTCGCAGTTTGAGGTTAAGGTTTATTCCCCTGTTTCTCTATGTCATTGGTGTTGCTGTTGGTAGTATATTTCATTGATATATATCGTTTGAATCTTTGGACTCGCGGATGTACCAGCATATGATCATCTTGAAAGGATCAATTTATTTTTCATATATCATATAAGTTAAGATGTTTCTGCTCGTTCAATATTATGATTTTTGAAATTTAATCTTAGATAGGTTGTTGGTTTAACTAGATAATCGTGGATAGGCTGTTGGTTGAAATTTAATCTTAGATAGGTTATTGGTTGAAAACTAATGCTACCAAAAGTATGGTATAGTCTTTATACTTTTCCTTGATGTTGCTTATATTATTGATATATGACCATTAGATAGTTAAAATACTTAGGATTTCAATCAATTATATTTGCAATTAGTTGCACAATTTAAAGCTATCATAAGGGGCTTCAATTATGATAAGTTTAACTGAGACGTATCAACTTTCAAATGAAATATTTGCAGGACTCATGTACCCATATGAAATTAGTATTATCTTGACTGGTTTGTTGAAAACACTTATGTCCTTCAATTATATATTCAGTTAAAAGAGAGATGGCAACACGTGATTGAATATTTATTGCAATGAAGGGTTGATGTAGAACCCTTCATTATAACAATTATATTTATAAATCTAGACTACTTTTTTTTATACATATTCCACTGCAACATTTGGAACCAACACCGATTGTCACATTTACAAATCTTGTTGATGAAATATTAGGTGAATCATATTCATTAAAGCAAACATCCTAGAGATTTTTTGTGTGCTCATTTTCTCTTCTTTGCTATTCTCCAGACAACTAATGTGAACTTTGTGCACATAAATAATCATTTGATAATGTTAGAATAACCTTTGAATGAGCTATGGTTCTAAGAATTAGTAGCTTCTGATCATGCTTTTTTTTTCTTTGTCGAGAAAGTTAAATGCTTAATCTGATAAATTTACATATATATACTTGTTATACAAGTGTTTGTGCAGTTACCACACAAGAATCCTGGTATAAAATATTTGTTTGCAATTGCTTGTCCTGGAAAAAGAAATGCAAGTGAGAATGAAATATGATCTTTCTCTCCAACAACAATGAAAATACAAATTGCTTTATTAAGTTTTTATCACCAAAAATGGGTACATGAAAGACAAATATTGTGCTACATGTCTGGGGGAACCAGTCATCCTCGAACTAACTTTTACAGGTCGCAACGGGTTGCTGGCTCTCGAAAAGCCAAAAGTAAAAATCACCGACCTTAATGTTGATATTTCATAGTTGCTTGCAAATCTCATTTACATTAGAAACTTTTAAAGTTTGTACCATAAGTTTGTCCAATCCATAGGATGACTATGGATGTATGATTGTTCTATCAACTGTGTACCGATTTGCGTACCGCATTGGTATGTGTGCCACCTTGGACTTTGTGCCATTCCGATTTGCGTGCACGTATGGATTTACGTGCCGCCTTGGTTTGCGTATCACCTTGGACTCTGTACCGCATCGATTTGCGTGCATACGTCGACTTGTATGTCGTATTGATTTGCGTGCTTCCTTGAATCTCGCTCCGTCTCGATTTGCGTATATGCCTCGATTTGTGTGTCACAATGATTCGTGTGCCGTCTCGATATTCGTGATTCCTCGATCCTACGAGCATGTCTCGATTTACGTGCACGTCTTGGTTTGCGTGCCAGTATCGATCTACGTGCTCGTCTCTATTTACGTGCACGTTGTGTCACGCCCCAGAACCATAATACTGGAGAGCCGGGGCAGACATAGCCAGCTACGTATATTGAAGTGCAACCCACCTCGCTATACGGTCACGGCTGTCTAGATACATGAGGGTTTACTACAAGCCAACAGTCTCCTAAGGTCATGAACAAGCCTAGTGTCTCAATCACAAGCAAGTAAGTAAATGTTACAAGATGTATGATCATTAAATATACAACAATAAGGCGTCCCAAATATCACATATTCAGCTGATCATGAAGCTAGTCGTTACAAAATGTTAGGACTAGCAAGAGTTTAGTCATACATGATCAACCCTAGGATCTGTTAATCATGTTACAGCCCGTAGGCAGACAGTAAGTAAGTGCAATCGAGCTAAACAGGTGCTCGTCGGCTAAACGCCTCAAAAGAATATTTTTACAATAAAGTGGAAGATCAAAAATAAACCCACTCGTTGCCCGGGTTACGTCTAGTCGCCACCATCAGGCTGGAAGGTCGGTAGATCCTCTGGAGCTGCTCCGAAATCTGGCCATACAAAACCAGCTGGGTCAGATCCCAGAAAGAGCAAGTGCCACAAGGAAGCTTCACTTAGGAACTAAAACCAGCAATTAGCACAAAGATAATAATGTGTAGCAATAAATAAGACAAGAGTTAAGAAAAAGCATAACCGGGTGATATATGATGAGATAACCATGGGACTATTCAGATAACCAGGTTACAACCCTAACCCAAACAAGGACCGGGGTTGTAACCCTTCGTCTGAGCAGAACATGGAATTCTCACCATTTATCGCTGAAATGAATACAGGCATTCTGGTCATGCAGTAATCTGGAACAGAATCCGGACAAGACTAGACAGGTTAGACTCCATCCAATCATTTCACGGCCAAGCAAGAATTACGGCTTGATACTTTAACTAACTAGGGTTATCACAGGCCTAGTTACTAGCAAGATGCAGTAAGAATCATCCACAGCCACAAGCCCTGCAGACCATCCAGGTTACCCGGGTTGAAAGATTAGGGTTGAATTCAGGTGGGTACATCGTCCAGGAAACGCATGTACCCTTAGGTAGCTTGAAGGGTGCAACACATGACAGTGTGCTGGAAATGTGCCCTACTCGACGGCAGGCTACAGATCCCAAGGCGTGCCCAGGTAACGGGATTGCCTGTAGCTGGGAGATCTCTTTATGACTAGTGTATTAATCTAGTTATTAGCCTTAGTCCATTTCAATAGGTACTCCTGACCGTGGTACTCAGGAGTCCCCTCCTATACATGATGCAAGACAGGACTGGATTATTTGTACAAGCACAATCGCTCACGGTGTCCAGGTTATTTATACAGGTCATGTCATGTCAGGTAGCCGTCGCAACAGCTTATCAAGATATATCATGTCCGGTTATCATGTCAAGAGTTCTTGTCAGGAGTGCGCCACGACGGGCTACTATCAGGTCATGTCATGTTCACTTGTCAGGAGTGCACCACTACGGGTCACTGTCGTATCATGCTAGTTCCTTGTCACACTATGTCATGTACAATTGTCATTTCAATCATGTCAATCAAATCATGATTTATCAAGTTCAGGACAAAAGGCGTAAGGATATAAAATAGGCATAAATATATCATAGGAGTTCCAAGGCATGGGCAAAAATAATAATAAAATAACAGTACATAGCTATAGGAGAGTCATGCGGTTCAGGAATATGCGCCCAGGAATGATCTCATGCGGCTGGAAAGAGAACAGCCCATGCGGCTCAATAGGGTCAGGCGCATGCGGCCAAGGAGAGTATGCGGCAGCAGCTCATGCGCCTGAGGATCCAAAGCTCATGCGGCTGAAATTAATTGGGTCCATGCAGCCGAGAGAAAGGCAAGCTCATGCGGCAGGAAGAGAAGAGTCCATGCGGCAGGGATAGGAGCGGAGCCATGCGCTTATGCGGTTAGCGGGGTCATGTGCCTATGTGGCTACAAGTGGACCAAGTTCATGCGGCTCGGGAAGAAGTTCTCATGCGGTTGAGTCAAGTAAAGTCCCATACGGCCAGCGGGGAGAGAGGGCGCATGAGACTAAGTCAGAGCATTCATGCAACCGGAAGAAGTGGGGTCCTCATACGGCTAAGGGAGGCGCATGCGGCTGAAATGAGCAGAGTATTATGCGGCTGGGAATGAACAGAGTATTATGCGGCTGGGAATGAGCGAGTTATGCGGCTAGGTGAGTTTGACCCTCATGCGGCTCAAGTACTTTCAGCCATGCGGCTCAAGTGAACACTTGTCGCATAAAATATTCATGGGTCAAGTCAAGCACAGTTCATCTTCTCCAAAATTCCGAGAAGAAGAACACCATGAGAGCCAAGTCCTCAAGCTCCATAACTCCATCATCCGGAGCCCAAATCCGAACTTCTATAGGTCAAAATAGGGTAGAACGAAATTCTCTACAACATGGAACCCTCAAAACTCAAAAACAACAAGATTTAGTAGATCAAAACCCAATATTTTTAAAAATAAAGTAAACTTAGATCTACAAAAATCTAGCCATAAAAAGAGGAAATGCCAAGTACTAAATTAAGTTAAAATATTGTAAGGAAGAGAATGAAGCAATAAAATTGGAGTTCCTCCATGAAGCAAGTTGCACTTGCCTAGACCTCTCTCTCTCTCTTCTCTCTGGTAGGTGAAGAAGTAAATGGAAGAAGAAGAAGAAAAAGAGGTTAATGAAGAGAGAGAAAGAATAATAGGTAATAAATACTAATGGTGGTGGTAGGTAGGGGGTTCACCCTTGGTCCATGATAAACCAAAGAAAACTGAGCCAAGCCGAACCAACCCAAGAAATAATCGAGCCAAGATGCAAGCTAAGCAAGGAATCATGCAATACAGAATAAAATACGTACACGTATTCCAAAAATACGTAATACGGACAACAGGCATTACAACTCTACCCACCTTAAAAGAATTTCGTCCTCGGAATTTAATTAAGAGGCTAGAGAGACGAGGACAAGCTACATTAATCACAAGCAAGCTATAACTAGGCAGGCAATCACTCATTCAAGCAAGGAATCGAAGGCATGAGGCATAAGAAAGACATTATACCTCACGAGTCAAACAAGTCGGGATATCGCGATCGGATATCATCCTCACGCTCCCACGTTGACTCACCCAAAGAGTGATGACCCCAAGCAATTCGGACTAACTTGATAGTCTTGTTCTTGAGTGTCTTCTCTCTCCGGTCCAATATAGACACGGGCCTCTCTTCATACGAAAGGTTGGTACCGACAACCAATTCCGAATGATCCAGGATGTGGCTCGGGTCCGGAATATACCGTCGTAATTGGAATACATGGAACACGTCATGCACCTCGCTTAGCGACGGCGGAAGAGCGAGACGATAGGACACATCTCCTACTCGCTCCAGAATGTCAAATGGCCCTATATACCTAGGACTAAGCTTTCCTCGTGTGCCGAAACGAATGACGCCACGGTTAGGCGAAATCCTCAGGAATACATGGTCACCGACAGAAAAATCTCGAGAGGGCGCCGATGAGAATCGGCCTAATGGTGCTGGAGATCTTGGGCAACTCGAAGATGATCCCTGACTCTTCTGACCACTTCAATTGTCTGGACAATCATTTCTGGACCGAGCATCTGTCTCTCTCTAACATCATCCCATGCTAGTGGGGATCTGCACTTTCTACCACACAGTGCCTCGAACGGTGCCATCTGGATACTAGCCTGGAAACTGTTGTTGTACGAGAACTCCACCAGGTGCAAGTGATCTTCCCACGAACCACCGAAGTCAAGTGTACAGGACCGCAACATATCTTCAAGAGTCTGGATTGTACGCTCCGACTGGCCATCTGTCTGCGGATGATATGCTAACTGAACTGGAGATGAGTTCCCAAACTCTCATGCAGGCTACGCCAAAAGTGCGACGTGAATCTTGAATCTCGATCCGAGGTGATACTGACTGGAACACCGTACAACCTGACAATCTGCCTGAGGTACATCTCTGCTAACTGAGCTGTCGACTGACCGACTCTGAATAAGAGGAAGTGAGCTACCTTCGTGAGCCTGTCAACTATAACCCAAATAGCATCTCGACCCGCTGGGGACCTAGGTAATCCAGTCACAAAATCCATGGTCACATGCTCCCACTTCCATTCTGGAATCGGCAAGGGCTGAAGAAGTCCAGCGGGCCTCTGATGTTCAGCCTTAACTTGTTGGCAGACCAAACACCGAGAGACAAACCGGGCTATCTCCCTCTTCATGTTATTCCACCAAAAGTGCTGACGGATATCACTGTACATCTTCGTACCACCAGGATGAATGGAATACTGAAAACTGTGAGCCTTTGCCATGATCTCCTGTCTGATATCTCCACTGGGTACACAAAGACGCTTACCATGTCTAAGTGTACCGTCCTCATGAATGCATAACTCCGGTCTTCGTCCTGCCTCATACTCTGCTCTGAGTCGCTGAAGCTTGGAATCTGTTGACTGCGCCATCCGGATCCTCTCGACTATAGTGGACTGAACTTGCATACTGGCCATCAATGCCACACTGGAAGGGAGAACAACTTCAATATCCATCTTCTGAAGATCTGCTAACAGCTCTGGTTGTGCTGTTAGGAAATACGCTCCGGCTCTCCTGCTCAATGCATCTGCAACGACGTTGGCCTTCCCAGGATGATACTGCAGGTGGACATCATAATCCATGAGAAGCTCCAGCCACCTCCTCTGACGCATGTTAAGATCCTTCTGGGTGAAAACATACTTCAGGCTCTTGTGGTCGGTGAAAATCTCCACCCTATCTCCGTATAAGTAGTGCCTCCACAACTTAAGTGCAAACACTATTGTTACCAGCTCCAAGTCATGGGTTGGGTAATTCCTCTCATGATCACGAAGTTGCCGTTAAGCATAAGCTATTACCTTTCCATGCTGCATCAGAACACATCCTAAACCTCTGTCCGAAGCTTCACAATACACTGAGAATCCTCCGGTTCCATCTGGAAGCGCAAGAATAGGAGCCGTCATCAAACCTCGTTTCAACTTCTCGAATGAATCCTGACATTCTGCTGTCCAAGCAAACTGCACCTCCTTGTGGGTCAACTGGGTCAATGGTGCCGAAATTTGAGCAAAATCTGAAACAAACCGCCGGTAGTAGCTGGCTAATCTGAGAAAACTGCGAACCTCTGCAACTGTGCTGGGCACCGGCCATGACTCAATGGCCACGATCTTCTGGGGATCTACTTCTACTCATCCTCTGGTGATGATGTGACCCAAGTACGAAATATGATCGAGCCAAAACTCGTATTTACTGAACTTGGCATACAACTGGTGCTCCCTGAGAGTCTGAAGAACCACACGGAGATGCTGCTCATGCTCCGCCTCACTCTTGCTGTAGACCAGGATGTCATCCAAGAACACAATCACAAACTGATCCAAGTAAGGCATGAAGATGTGATTCATGAGATCCATGAATACCGTCGGCGCATTGGTTGCTCCAAAGGGCATCACTAGGAACTTCTAATGCCCATACCTCGATCTGAAAGCTGTCTTCGGGATGTCCTGCTCTCTGACTCTGATTTGATGATATCCTGAGCGCAAGTCGATCTTCGAGAATACTGCTGCCCATTTGAGTTGATCAAACAAGTCATCTATCCTCGGGAGAGGGTATCTGTTCTTGATTGTTACTGAGTTCAAGGTACGATAATCAACACATAACTTGGACGTACCATCCTTTTTTTTTACAAGAAGCATTGGGGCTCCCCAAGGCGATCCACTAGCACGAATGAATCCCTTGGTTCGAAGTTCTTCAATCATCTTGTACAAGATCTCTAATTCTGAAGGCGCCATCCTGTAGACTCTCTCTGACACTGGGGCTGTCCCGGGAATCAAGTCTATGGTGAACTCGATCTCCCGCTCTGGCGGCATACCTGGATGCTCTTCTGGAAAGACATCTGAAAACTCTTCGACTATCCGGGGCAACTGCACTGCTGCTACTGCCATCCGCAATACTGGAGGAGAAGGCTCAATTGCGCCTCTGGAAAATGAAAACTCTGGCTCTCCTGGAATGCTAAAAACAACCCTACCAATATGGCAGTCTATTCTAGCATACTGGTTCCTCAACCAATCCATCCCTAAGACCACATCATAATCGGCCATCGGGAACTCTATCAATCTAGCGGGAAATTCCTTACCGCTAACTACTATCCGACACGAGAAAAACACCCTATCGACTCCCACAAGTCCGTTACCAGGAAGTATATTGAGCCTTACTGATAAGGACTCGGGCTCCAATCCTATCCGTGTCGCGAATCATGCAGACATAAAAGAATGTGATGCACCAGAATCAAATAAAGTTGAAGCTGGAAAGGAGTTGACGAGAATAGTACCTGCCACTACCTCTCCTGGTGCCAATTCTTCCTCTGCGGTCATCACCATAGCATGACCATGCCCTCGGGGTGCTGGTCCTCTCTGCTAAAATTCTCGCTGCCTATTTTGACTCTGGACCTGGGCTTGAGTATGCTGTTGGGGGTTTTGCTGCTGGAACATCTGGGACTGAGGTGGCAAGGGCCTCGGCAATGGATACTGCTGCTGCTGGACCGGAGCTGGTCCTCTCACCGAAGAGCTAGAAAGGTTGGACGATGATGAACCTCCCCTATTCGGACAGGATCCAACCCTATGGTCTGCTGCTCCATAAGCCAGACATAATCCCTGTGCTCTGCGGTACTCTGCCACTACATGGCCTGGCTTCCCACAATGAGAACATCCCACTGCGGAAGACTGCTTCTGCTTCTGCTGCTGAGGGTACGTCGGGGCTGAATACTGAACCGACGTCACTGAGGCCACCCGCCTCGGAGCTCCAATGGTCAAAGCCCTGGCTGCCGGGACTGGGGCTGAAGACTGATTCATCTGGCTGTGGGATCTCTTCCGACCTCCGACCCTATCCACAATCCTCTGGGAGGTATACTCATGCCTCCTAGCTGCTCTCAAGACTGCATCAAAAGTCGGATGCTCAAACTGCTCAACTGCCAATAGAATCTCCAGGTGAAGCCCCTGCTGGAATCGTTGGGCTCTATCATACTCGGTTGCCACCAAGGTGGGAGCAAACCGACTGAGTCTCGAAAACTCGGTCGCATATCCGTCGACCGTTCTGTCCATCTGCTTCAGATTGGTGAACCTCGTCTGTAGATCATACCGAGCTACAGCATCAAAATACTTGGTCTGGAATCTCTCTCTGAATACTGCCCAAGCAATAGGTGCTGCTAATCCAACGGCCTGAGCCGCCCACCAGCTGCGGGCAAGATCTAACAACTGCAGGCGCACCACGGCTACCTTCTCGATCTCTGGGTTCCTGGCTGCTTCTAGAATCACCTCAGTATCCTGAAGCCAGGCATCTGCTGCGATAGCATCTTCACTACCGTCGAAGAATGAAGGGTTCAAGCGCTTGAAGCTGTTGGCCGCGCTGTTACCCTGATGACCTCCTCTGGTCAGAGCATCCGTCACTGCCTGGTGCAAGGCATCTCCACGACGATCTTGGGAAGCTATCAAGGTCCTGACGAGTCCTACCAAGGTGCCATCATCAGGTTCGGTAGGCTGAACTGGCTGGACTGGTGGCTCCCCGTCAGAAGGCACGACTCTGGAGGCTACTCCGGAATACTGGGCTTGATCTCCTGGTTGCTGCTGATCCGCGGGAAGTGCTCCACCTTGCTGACCGGCAGGTCCAGGAATGATGCCGCTGAAGAAGACGACATGGAGAACAATAAGGAAGGACCAGGACAGATCAACGATACAAACATATGACCAGGACAAGAATCCAGGGATTCAGAAGATACGAGCAGAGATCAAGGGCGAATACTGATTGATACATCTATTCGATAAACCCTCACATATTTTGATTTACAAGACCTGTATGGGCCACCACTTAAACCATGTCACGCCCCAGAACCAGAATACTGGAGAGCGGGGACAGACATAGCCAGCTACGTATATTGAAGTGCAATCCACCTTGCTATACGGTCACGACTGTCTAGATACATGAGGGTTTACTACAAGCCAACAATCTCCTAAGGTCATGAACAAGCCTAGTGTCTCAATCACAAGCAAGTAAGTAAATGTTACAAGATGTATGATCATTAAATATACAACAATAAGGCGTCCCAAATATCACATATTCAGCTGATCATGAAGCTAGTCGTTACAAAATGTTAGGACTAGCAAGAGTTTAGTCATATATGATCAACCCTAGGATCTGTTAATCATGTTACAGCCCGTAGGCAGACAGTAAGTAAGTGCAATCGAGCTAAACAGGTGCTCGTCGGCTAAACGCCTCAAAAGAATATTTTTATAATAAAGTGGGAGATCAAAAATAAACCCACTCATTGTCCGGGTTACGTCTAGTCGCCACAATCAGGCGAGAAGGTCGGTAGATCCTCTGGAGCTGCTCCGAAATCTGGCCATACAAAACCAGCTGGATCAGATCCCAGAAAGAGCAAGTGCCACAAGGAAGCTTCACTTAGGAACTAAAACCAGCAATTAGCACAAAGATAATAATGTGTAGCAATAAATAAGACAAGAGTTAAGAAAAAGCATAACCAGGTGATATACGATGAGATAACCATGAGACTATTCAGATAACCAGGTTACAACCCGTAACCCAAACAAGGACCGGGGTTGTAACCCTTCGTCTGAGCAGAACTTAGAATTCTCACCATTTATCGCTGAAATGAATACAGGCATTCTGGTCATGCAGTAATCTGGAACAGAATCCGGACACGACTAGACAGGTTAGACTCCATCCAATTATTTCACGGCCAAGCAAGAATTACGGCTTGATACTTTAACTAACTAGGGTTATCGCAGACCTAGTTACTAGCAAGATGCAGTGAGAATCATCCACAGCCACAAGCCCTGCAGACCATCCAGGTTACCCGGGTTGAAAGATTAGGATTGAATTCAGGTGGGTACATCGTCCAGGAAACGCATGTACCTTTAGGTAGCTTGAAGGGTGCAACACATGACAGTGTGCTGGAAATGTGCCCTACTCGACGGCAGGCTACAGATCCCAAGGCGTGTCCAAGTAACGGGATTGCCTATAGCTAGGAGATCTCTTTATGACTAGTGTATTAATCTAGTTATTAGCCTTAGTCCATTTCAATAGGTACTCCTGACCGTGGTACTCAGGAGTCCCCTCCTATACATGATGCAAGACGGGACTGGATTATTTGTACAAGCACAATCGTCCACGGTGTCCAGATTATTTATACAGGTCATGTCATGTCAGGTAGCCGTCGCAACAGCTTATCAAGATTTATCATGTCCGGTTATCATGTCAAGAGTTCTTGTCAGGAGTGTGCCACGACGGGCTACTATCAGGTCATGTCATGTTCACTTGTCAGGAGTGCACCACTACGGGTCACTGTCGTGTCATGCTAGTTCCTTGTCACACTATGTCATGTACAATTATCATTTCAATCATGTCAATCAAATCATGATTTATCAAGTTCAGGACAAAAGGCGTAAGGATATAAAATGGGCATAAATATACCATAGGAGTTCTAAGACATAGGCAAAAATAATAATAAAATAACAGTACATAGCTATAGGAGAGTCATGCGGTTCAGGAATATGCGCCCAGGAATGATCTCATGCGGCTGGGAAGAGAACAGCCCATGCGGCTCAATAGGGTCAGGCGCATGCGGCCAAGGAGAGTATACGGCAGCAGCTCATGCGGCTGAGGATCCAAAGCTCATGCGGCTGAAATGAATTGGGTCCATGCGGCGGAGAGAAAGACAAGCTCATGCGGCAGGAGGAGAACAGTCCATGCGGCAGGGACAGGAGTGGAGCCATGCGCTTATGCGGTTAGCGGGATCATGCACTTATGTGGCTACAAGTGGACTAAGTTCATGCGGCTCGGGAAGAAGTTCTCATGCAGCTGAGTCAAGTAAAGTCCCATGCGGCCAGCGGGGAGAGAGGGCGCATGAGACTAAGTCAGAGCATTTATGCAACCGGAAGAAGTGGGGTCCTCATGCGGCTGAGGGAGGCGCATGCGGCTGAAATGAGCAGAGTATTATGCGGCTGGGAATGAGCAGAGTATTATGCGGCTGGGAATGAGCGAGTTATACGGCTAGGTGAGTTCAACCCTCATGCGGCTCAAGTACTTTCAGCTATGCGGCTCAAGTGAACAATTGCCGCATGAAATATTCATGCGGTCAAGTCAAGCACAGTTCATCTTCTCCAAAATTTTGAGAAGAAGAACACCATGAGAGCTAAGTCCTCAAGCTCCATAACTCCATCATCCGGAGCCCAAATTCGAACTTCCATAGGTCAAAATAGGGTAGAACGAAATTCTCTACAACATGGAATCCTCAAAACTCGAAAACAACAAGATTTAGTAGATCAAAACCCAAGATTTCTAAAAATAAAGTAAACTTAGATCTACAAGAATTTAGCCATGAAAAGAGGAAATGCCAAGTACTAAAGTAAGTTAAAATGTTGTAAGGAAGAGAATGAAGCAATAAAATTGGAGTTCCACAATGAAGCAAGTTTCACTTGCCTAGACCTCTCTCTCTCTTCTCTCTGGTAGGTGAAGAAGTAAATGGAAGAAGAAGAAGAGGTTAATGAAGAGAGAAAAAGAAGAATAGGTAATAAATACTAATGGTGGTGGTAGGTAGGGGGTTCACCCTTGGTCCATGATAAACCAAAGAAAACCGAGCCAAGCCGAACCAACCCAAAAAATAACCGAGCCAAGATGCAAGCTAAGCAAGGAATCATGCAATACGGAATAAAATACGTATACGTATTCCAAAAATACGTAATACAGACAACATGCATTACATGTTGTCTCATGTTTATCTCGATCTTCGAGTCATCTCGATTCTCGTACGCATTTTGATATACATACATGTCTCGGTTAGCGTGACTATATCGGTTTGCGTGCCTCGATTTCCGTGTCGGATCCCTGTACTACTTGCGGGACCCACACGGTATAGCCTTCTGCCATTCCCCATGATTTCTCCTATTATTTTATTAGTTGATGCTAATGATTGTTCATTGTGTGTTCTGAGGATCTCGATGGACGTGCTAGCCTGGATTCCGATCGTCGAAGACTTGCTTACCTAGCCGAGCCCTCTAGGCAAGTATCCCTTGCTCATCAACGACTCTAGCCCTTTCTCATGGATTTTATTGTATTTAATTAAAATGTATAACCAGGAGTAGTATAGCTTAGCAGTAGAACTGCCATGATAACCTAGAATAGCTTGGTTCGATACCGGAATAGACCGTATCGGACAACTCGGATGGGTCATCTACACCTCTGAGGACACGAGCACGACTCACTTGTACGGATTATCCCCGTATGCCCCGTGTCCGACTCGCGGTCGGGTAACGGCTCTGGCTAACTATTCTGGTGGCTATGATTGTGCTTGGGTTAGAACTATGGACATGTGCTGTGATGCACCCTGCGAGGCGATTTCTTGTTATATGTGTTGGCTTGACGCCCAGTACGCATTGAAGTGCTGCTGGAGGCCGAGACTTAGTGTTCTCGACTATCGATTTATTTCCAGTACGCATCGTAGTGCTGCTGATAGCTGAGACTTAGTGTTCTCAGCCAGTGATTCTGCGATTCTGCGGCGGGTTGCGCCGAGTGGTTTTAGCCCCAATTCGTTGGGAGCTCCCGTCCAGAATACAAAGGAGACTCTGCTGGATTTTTCCAGAATTTCCAGTTAGGAATTTGGTTCGAAGGATTAGGCCGAACCATTCCTTTGGTTTGCTGGACTGGATTCATGCATGTTCATCTTGGTATAGTATACCTGATCCTATTGCCTGCTAGGTAGACTCCATACTAGATTAGTCGCCTAGCTCCTGACCTGTCTTGTCCTTCGGATAGCGTAAGGAGAGCGGTTCCACTCGAAAGACGGTCTGCAACACTGGTCTTTGTTTGGTTTAAGGGTTGTGGATTTGCTCCAGAGCGGTCCATGTAATCCTTGCCACTTCCGACGGCATTTATTATCAGACTCTTGTTCCCTAACCCTTCATCCTATGAGTTATCCTAGTCCAGCTAGATAGGGCTGACAGTTGTCCTATGTATCGGAATTGTGACCTTGGATATGTATGAGGATTGAGTAATATATGAAGTATGATCTCGGGATGTTCAGTTGGTAGACTCACGTGGATACTTGGATAGTGCTGTCGATTCCTTTAGATGATGTTCGATTTTGATCAGATATGTGGGTTCCTGGATTTTGATTAATTGTTCGAGTGCTTCGCAGAACGAGAAGAATATCGAGGGTATTATTATATGATTTTTACTCGACTTCCCAAGCGCCCAAAACCTGGTTTGTTTGCTGTATCTTGGTGGTGGTGAGACTTATTTGCTGATAGCTTGTGATCATCGATTCAGAGGATTCTTGTGAGCCAGAGGGCCTAGCACTATTATGGTGATGAGTTTGGTATTTTGTGGTTGTCTTTATTGACGTAATATTCACTCCATCATGGATGGGAGACTCTTGCTAGATTGATCTGGTGGATGGACCGACTTGATGATTGGAGCTGTAGGCTCCCATATATGTTTGAGATGATATTGTGTAGAGATTTTGATCTTGTACTTGACCTGATATCCATGCCACGACGTGGGCAGATGATTTCATGTGACTGACAGATTTGTCTTTGTTCCTGACATGACTACTTGTATCCGTACTATAACTCCAGCTTACCCTTTGAGGTACTAGCCCTGATTTTGCACTACGGTGCTCCTTGTCTACTGGCACTTTGAGGTGCTACTTCCATGATTATATGGCATTGCGATGCCATCTTGATATTCTAGCTATATTATATGATTACCTGCACGGGTATCTGGTAGTTGGCCTATAATCTTAGCGTGGTCAGGATTGCTTGCTTGCTTGTTGCATAACACTAAGGATGGATCACAACTGGGACTATAGGTGCCGAGGTTGATTCATACTTAGCGTTCTCGTACTGAGGTACGACATCTAGGAGGATGATCATATGACCACGACATGTGATTTCGGATAAATGTATGGATAATCTAGGTAACTTAAACTGGTAGAAGCATTGGGGGGGGAATGAAATCCCGATATCGTGCATTACCAGCCTTATCCCAGACATTAGTTATGACCTGCAGGCTGGCCGCCACAGATATTGTTACCATTCGTACTAGTGGATGGCAATATCCGGCTACTTTATGTACTATACATTATATACATGGCATGCTCGGCACGGTGGCCTTACATGCAGAGCCCGATGGTCTTGCGAGGGACCGGCGCTCATCTAGTCTTGATATACTTGGCCCCACTAGCCCTGCTGGGATGGCACGATATGAGGATTCCTATATTGCATTATTGGGGTAACCCAACCTCCACATAGACAGCCGTAGACATTTGAGTGGCCGCTTATTCACCTAAATTGTATGGCTTGTTGCTTGCTAAGCTGGCTGGCACGTAACGCTGTCCCAGTGCGGTAATTCATTCCCTTGTTCTTGTTTAATGTAGGGGTGAGTTACTGTTTCGATGACAGACTACGAGTTCCAGTTGGCAATGCAAGCATTAGTGGATGTTAGGATGACTGTGATGATTGTTGGTTACTTACGTATTAGTAGTTGGATTGCTGCCTTATATTTTGTAATCGTGCGTTGGTACTGCACGATCCTTTACCCTCATTACTGCTGTTCATACGTGTTATTCCTGTTATATATCATATCATGCTGGTTTTCTTTACCCGTCCTTGAGCCTTCCTTTCTGGTACTTGCTACGGTTGGCCTGACCAACCCTGGATTGTTCCCAGATTGCCTGAGACCAACCCTGTGGATCTTCCAGACTCGATTTGGAGGATGTGCTTCAGTTCCCGACAATGCTAGGAACTGTGGAAAGGTATACTCATCTACATTATTATCCTGTACTGTAGATTTTCTGATTATCATATGAGTATTTCCTGCTTTTCATATGATTCTCTCTCTTGTTCAGTATTTTATTATGATTTTCCTGTGGACATGAGATCGAAATTAGGCCATAGATTGATTGCATGCTAGGATATCCAGCAAGACTTGACAGCCGTTATCGCCGTATAGCGTATTCGTTCTTTATACGGTGTAGCTGGCCGATGTCCGTCCCCGTATTTCAGTACTGGGACGTGACAACCAAATTAGCGACGTCATCTCTCAGGTGGTGATATAGCTATTTTGCCACGTCAGCTACTGAGCGACGGATAGCGACGTAACGGATATCGTCGCTATACGTCGTAGATCGTCGCTATACGTCACAGATATTATAAAAAAAATTAAAAAAATATGATTCATGTTTTTATTACGTTTTGTCTGTGTTTACAGTGTGTGTGAAATGAAGTGTTCGAACCATCGACAGTTTCGCTTACTGTTCTATGTTTTATCTTGGATAGAAAAAGCAACAGTTTATGGTGCACTTCTCAGAGCTTTCTCTTCACGTCCTTCACCTTCTCGGGATCCTTTACGACGTCCCGAGAAAGTGAAGGATGTGAACATGAAGCTCTCAGAAGTACACCCTGAACTGTTGCTCTTTCTGTCCAAGATAAAACATACAACAGTAATCGAAACTATCGATGGTTTCGAACACTATATTTCATATATACGGTAAATACAGACACACATCATCACAAAAATACACATTATATTTTTTAAAAATTTGGGCAACTCCTCATTTGTATATCAGATCATCGTTTATAATCCAGCGTAGGTATATTTTTTATCCCCGTCGCAGATATCATCATAACAGTCTACAACCAAAACATGAATAACAGTCTCCCATCATAACAGTCTATAACCAATACAAGTCTCACAACCAATAAATGTCTCACAAACAGAGAAACAAGTGTATCACTAACATATGATAAAAAAACAAATAAAATCACAAAGGACCCCGACTGCGCATCTGGGATAAAATGATGTCGTACTGCTCTTGTGTGAGCTGTGCAACGTCCGGAGGCAGTGGAACGTCTGGAGTCTGCACCGTCGATGGACCGGAAGGACGTATCTGCCCCAGCTCGCAGTCGGTCACCATGCACAGCAAGGGTACGCACCATCCTCTGAGTACTCTCCTCAAGAGAAGTTTGTGGCTGGGTGAGTGAGGCAGTCACGGTCCTCTCCGATCCCTCCAGCTCGACCAGTCTACGCTCTGTGCGCTCCGTAAACTCGGTGAGCGTGTGCAAGCTGCCAGCTGTAGCCTCCTGCAGACTCCTCAGCTCCTGTATACTGCGCTCGACCGCATTAAATCGTCCGGTGATCGTCGGATCGTCGAATCGTCGCTCTGCGGTATGGTGATCAGAAATCGGCTGCTGCAACTCGCAACACAGCTCGTTGATATGACGACCAATATCCTGAGCTCGTGATGACGCCTGCGAAGCTGGAGACTGCGTACTGACAGAGGGGGCCCGGGATGACTCTGAAGCCAAATAGGCGTCGTAGGATCCCGTACCGTAGTACGTATCCTTCTGAAGACCACCAACAACGGTCATCCAGAGGTCATCCAACGATGGAGCTGTAGGCGGCTGGAAGAAAGTACCAGCCCCTCCCTCTGCTGGCGTACTAGCTGCAGCAGCAGCCGCCTCCTCTTGTAGCCGAAGATACTCGGCCTAGAATATTGTTTGCTAACGTCTAAGTGTTTGCTAAAGTCTATATTGATGTCTATTTTCATGTTTTCTAACTTATAGTAAATTAATATAAAGAATAGAATGTACATATGTCTGCGTCGCCCTCTCGTCAATAAACTCTCCAGCCCTCCGATGGATGACCAGGAAGACGGTCACCATGTTGGGGTCCTCACCCTTTTTTACCTGTTAAAATATATTATCTATTATTAGTATTAAACATTCTATCCAACTATATATAAAATAATGTCCGGTAAAGGAAACGTACCAGACGATGAAAATGCTCCGTCATAGGAATGGAGCCACCACACCACTTACTGACGCTCGACCGCGCCACCTTGGCCTTCTCAGACCGCTCCTGGTACCTGGCCTCGCCGAATCTAGCCTTCATCGCAGTCCACTGCTCTGGCGTGATCCAACCATGGATCAGCTTTCCTGAGCGATTACGAGACTTCTGGTCGTGGATCGCATCACGGATAAGCTTGTCTGCGACGGCAAAAAATTGGGCCTCGATCTTCGTCGTCCGGTATAGTGGATAGAAATAGGTCCTCTACAAGAAGTAAAATAGAAAGAGTTGTATAATATACACAAATGGTTATTAAAATTTAAAAATAAACAAATTTTTTACCTTGAAGTGGGCCAACCAAAAGGCCTTCCTATCTGCGGGAGCATCTGAGTAGTTAATCCAAGGCCCACCATAGTTCTGCCTCATAAATAATCCCAGCTGTCTTTGTACTGCAGGAGACCGATATCTATACAATAATAAATTTCATGAATATATATGTACATATAATCATTTGAGAAATATATATTAACTAATTAACTTACTTCGTAGGCCCGTCCGTCCAAATTTTCATATGCGTCTCGTCCAAAGGAGCGCATGGAGGGTCGCTCTCACCTTCTGCATGACCAGGATCAGTCTGATCGCCGTCCTTCATATGCTCGGCGTCGGCTCTCCCTATGGAGCCGTCGGCAGAAGAAATGCTGGACGCGGGAGAAATGCTGGACGCGGGAGAAATGTTGGACGCAGGAGGAATGCTACACGGGACGAATGCTGGACGACGAGGGAGGAGTTGCCAACCTGTTGGAACTGCCCTGTCCCGGTAATGGACCGGGAACAGAATGGTACACTGACGTACTCGGAGATGAGGATGAGGGTACGGAATCTGCCTCCCCAACCCGACGCACACGGGACTGCCTAACAGAATATCATCCGCGTCGTCCTCCTGGTCTAGTTATACCTGATAATAACATATGACAATAAAACAAATATACATATTTATATGATAGATATCATAAATTTTTGAAAAATATCATAGCCTAACAGACTGCCTAACAGAATATCCTCCGTAATGTCCTTCTCTTGCTTTTCTAGACGATCAACGAGCAATTTCTTAGAACAAAGATCCCTGAAGAATATACTAAGCTCCGTCAATGGATCCCAAACTGCCTGCGGTAAGAATTCTCGAAATGTAATCGGAATTAACCTCTCCATGAATACGTGACAATCGTGGCTCTTCATACCCGTAAATTTGTTTTCCTTCGGATCGACACATCTTCTCAGATTTGACACATATCCGTCTGGAAATTTTAGGCCCTGGATCCACCGACAAAGTCTCACTTTATCCTCTTTGTCCAGTGAGAAAATTGACTTCGGCAGGAACTGTTTTTCATTCTCCTCTATCAAATGCAACGCAGAACGTTTGCATATTTCTTCTAAGTCCAACCTGGCCTTAGAATTGTCTTTTGTTTTTTTCTTTATGTCCATCACAGTATTAATTATGTTATCAAACACATTCTTCATTAGTATGCATGACAATCAAAGAAGCACGATTTTTTTCCGTGTTTTAAGCGAAAAGTGTGAAACCCAGAATTTTAGAATTAATAACTTATTGGGTTGTAGTGTAACTTTATTTTTGTAGTTATTATTATTATTATTATATATTGAGTTCGAAATTATTTTTAAAATAACAATTGGTTTTGGTTGCTGACCTGACCCGAGCCTGGACCAGTTCGAACCCAACTTCCCGAAACCCAGACCCGATCTGAACCCATTCTCTTTAATTGAAATCCTGATGACCTTTTAAAAAAAAATAATTTCCTAACCTATTTGCCTGGTCATCCCACGACCAGGTCCCCATCCTATTCTTCAGCCACCCCCTGCTTTCCCTCTCCTTATTCACCCACTCATTTCTTCTCTCACCACTCCTTATAATCACCCACACGTTATTTTCTTCCCCACAAAAACAACCACAAGCACACAACAAGAACAAAACCCCCTCTTCTTTTCATCCTCCCATTCCTTTCCCCTTCCTCACCAAACCCCCTACTCCCATCTCCTCCCGGCCGACCTCCGGCAACTCCCGTGCGCGACCCCGACCTCCCGCGCGGACTTCCCCGAGCCGACCTCCGCGAGCGCGCCGACCCTCGCGGCCAACTCCGCCCGCCGCCGCCGTTCCCCGACCCCCGCAGCCCCGTGCGTGTCGGCCCCGACCCCGCGCGGCCTTCCCGCGGCTGTTCCCGGCGACCTCCTCGCCGTACGCGCTCAGCCGGGTCCCCGATCTGTTGTTCTGTCCCCGAAGCCGAGCCCGTTCCCGTGCTTTTTCCAAAGTTCTGCGGTTTGCTAATTCTGGAACGTTTCCGAGCTCGCGGAATCCATTTTTTTCTTCATTTTACATCTGAGAGCTCTAGCCGAGCAACCCAAGGTATATTTTGCTTTCTCCGTTTCCTTTTCGTTAGTCGATGTTGATTTTTGGTAACCGATTCCTTTCCAAAAATTCGGATTCGGTTTACGTTATAGTTACGGAATTTCCAAAACTATTTTCTATGTTTGGTTCTGTAGTTTTTATGGTTTTCGGGTTCTCGAAATTTTCGAGGTAACTCCGGAAAGGTTATGTCTTCTCTGATTCAGAATTCCGATTGTAATTTCGGATTTTTCCAAGCATTGTTGGCTTAAGAGCTAACTATTTGTTGATAGTTGCATTCTATGGTTATGTGGGTTTACATTTTTTATTACGAAATTTTCGAATATTTCGAGTTAGGTCCTGTGTATTTTGTTCTCGGAATTTCCGAGATTAGCCTTGGAAAGTTCTGGGATTTTTGGGTGAGTATTTAGTTTTGGATTTTTCCGAATATTAATACTCTGGTTCATTGTTATATTGCGGTGGTGCTTCTGATCCTATTTCGGGTTTCCGAATATTTTCGGAAATGTTTCTGTGAATATAATTTTTATATAAAAATGGTTATGAAATTTAATTTATGGGCTTCCCTGGTTTGGGATTTATATTGGGTGTTGAGGCACATTTTTCCAGTTTTGGGTTATCCCAAAAATAGAGGAAGTGCTGCCGAATTTTTCTATAAAATTAATTATATAGTTTTAAAAATGGTTTTTTTGGAAAAAGAATATTATTTTGGATTTTTGGGCGACGACCGTATTGGTCAATGGGCCCTGGCTAAGTGCAAACAAAATCGGTTTCGCCGGACGTTGAGGCATTAGCCTATATGACGATTGGACCAATATCTGAGACTCACTATTAAATTTATTTTTATTATTAGTTTATTTATAATTAAATTGTAGGGGAGATTTTAGAACTAACAAATGCTTCTTCTTATTTCAATTTATGTAAAATAATTTGTAAGGGCATAAGCCCAGCTTTTCTATTTTCTTTCTCTGTGGCCTGTAATTATTGTAGCGTAGTTTTCTTGCATTTTCTGGTTTTGCTGGTTTTTAGCGTAGACGCGTAAAACTAACATGAATATTATTTTGATATAGAAAAATTAGTGAGGTTTTTCTCACATTAAAATTTACAAGTTTGTAATATTTAAAACAACGATCACGTTTTTCTCATTAAACAAGAAATTTAGTTTTATATGTATAATTACGAAAATATAAGGTTTTAACAAATTAAATTAGTAACTACGGGTTTTTCCAAAATAAAAAGGTAAATTGATCTTTCCCTCGCAATTAATTACAACACACCCGATAATCGAGATTCGTTTGTGATAGTATAATAAAGATTAAAATTTGACTAGAACAAATTTAGATATTGCAAATAGCATAGTTAGCATGGTAACTCTGGTATCTGAGTCAAACTTCTCGAATGTAGGATTTCGAGGACGAGGCTAGTTTCAATCCCGAAGTCTCAACCCTTCAAGTCCAGTTCAATTTGAGACAAGTACATTTTGTGTTAGTTTACAATTATTTAATAATCGCTTTACTGTAAGTTTAAACCACGATGCAACACGGAACTCTCTCTGAGAGCACTGACTGACTGACTGTTGGGTACTGGAGGAATAGTGTAATGATTATGACCACATCCAAAGTAATAACTTAGAACTGTATTAGCTTACCCCTCATACACACGGGGATAGGCCATATCGTATCAATAGGATACAACTGTACAACCCAAGCCGGTCATATTCATTGCCTATTCAAATCACAATGTTTTAACTGCTAGAAAACTGTTTACTTCAAATTGTTTAAAAATGCATGATTTTATTATTATTTTAATTGTTGGATTAGCATGAATTATACTTTGCTCCCTCCTGACAGGAGATAACATTTTTAGGAGATGTTGAGGATGCTGAGCTGTTATACAACAGCTACTATGATCCGGTTCTGTACCCTGTGGTGTTGCCAGAGTCCCCATTGGAGGACGCAGGACCTGAGGCCGATGAACCGAACGCTTAGCTAGATTTTTCCTGTTTCCCGTTTTGTTGTTTTTAAAATTCTGTTATTTGAATTCAGTATTTAATTCAGTTCTTTTACTTCCGGTTGTATTTATTCAAATGTTTAATAAAGTTTTAAATTCCCGAATATTGAGTTGGGACAAATATAGATGTTGTTGTGGTTACCTGCTAATAGAACAGCTTACTGCCGCCGTCTCAACAACGGTGCAGGTTGGGCATGATCCGGTTCGACCCAATTATTTGGGATCGGGTCGTGACATATTTTTATTGGTGGCCCATGCAGGTCAAGAACAACAACTTAGGAAAACATACCTAGAAACAATTAGAACACTAGAACATTGATTTGTCACAACATAGGTCCGAATTATATACATAAATATTTTTGTTTGATTATAGACTGGTAGGATACCTTGCTTATGTTTTTATCCTAAACCTTCCAGAATATGACCAAAGAAAAGACTATCCCTGCTGGCGATGAGGTGTCATCACCCGAACACACCCCATCTCCCCCAGCACGTCCAGACCCTTCACCATTGCAGCTGACCGACCGTCCCCATCAATCACCAGCACTCCGCGACGCTTACGCCACTACATCTCAAGCGACGAACCCTACACTTCCCCGGACTGAGCCGCAGACCCCTACGGTAGTGCCCGCACCAGCTGCCCCACCAGCGCCCGTGGATCCTACCGATCTATTGGGCATGCTACGGGGAGTGCTTGAAGCCCAGAGAGCCCAAGCAGAAGCTCATCGAGAACAGACTGCAGCCCATCACGAGCAGACCGCGATTATGAGAGAAGGCGTGGAGAATGCCCACAATGTGGCTATGGCTGCCCTCGAGAGAGGAGGAACCACTTCATTGGAGCCACGATCTGCCAAGGTAAACATAAATTCAGGAGTTAAGTTATATGTCATTAAGGCCATTCTTTTGATTAGAGGCGTATTATTACATGAAGGTCGGAGATATAGAGTGTTTCAAGAAGCAGGGCCCTCGACCTTTCAAAGGAACCGAGGGAATCATCTACGCCGATGAATGGCTAGACAGCATGGAGCGTCTCTTGAGCGTCGCTCGACTCCCAGAGGACCTCAAGACCGAAGCAGTAGGACTCCAGCTGCAAGATGTGGCAAGCATCTGGTATCGGAATGAACCCCGACTCTAGGACAAGCAGCTCGACTGGGACACCTTCAAGAGGCTGTTCCGCAGGAAGTTCTTCCCAACATCAGAGATACGGGAAATGGAAAGACAGTTCCAGGACCTGAAGTAAGGGAACATGACGGTTGGAGAGTATGCGGCAGAGTTCGGCCGACTTAGCCGCTTTGCCCAGAACTTGGTTGCTGACCCCAAGGACCCTGCTGAAAGATTCAGGTATGGACTAAGAGAAGAAATTCGCACCCCTGTGATCGTAGGTGGTGCCAAGACATATGAGAAGATTCTGATACGAGCTCAGGACGTGGAGAAGAGCCAGCCTTCTCGTTCAAAGAGGGAGTATCCTGGAACTAGCAACTTCTAGGGTAATCAGAAGAGGCCCAACAACAACAACAACAGGCCTTCGCACCATCAGCAGCAGCACCATCAGGCAAGGACCAATGACAGAGCGCCTCAGAGGCAGATCCCTGTCTGTGATTTTTGCAAAAGGCCAGGACATCAGTCAAACATATGCATGAAGAGATTAGGACACTGCCTAGTCTGTGGGTCTGCCATCCACCAAGTGAAGGACTGCCCCTCGTCAGTCCACCGGACCGGAGCAACTCAGCAAAGAGCTCCCCTACCCACTCAGCAACAACGGTTCGGACAACACCAGCAGAAGACCGGGCGAGCTTTTGCGCTAGCAGCAGATGAGCAGGAACCAAAGCAGGAACCCACCGCTGATGTCATCACAGGTTCCATTTATGTATTTTCACATCCTGTTCTATCATTATTTGATTCGGGTGCATCACATAGTTTCATATCATCAAAGTTTATTTTTGCACACCACCTAGATACGGGACTTAGCAAGATGATTAGTAGAGTTATGACTGGTGGTGGTCCCATACCCATCACTGAGGCTTGTAACTGTCCCATAACTATCTCAGGCCATCAATTCTTAACACCCTTACTTGTGATGCCCCTGCCCAACTATGATGTAGTCCTAGGGATGGACTGGTTAAGTGAGCAGCATGCGCTGATAGATTGTCATAGAGGTTGTGTAATCTTCAGCCCACCAGGAGAATCGGAGTTTGAAATCTCTCGAGCTCCGGAAGACATGAAGAGTGTTACTTACTCCTCTATCACCAAAGAACCAGGGCCTCCTCACCCTTACTTACTTTCCAGATAGTCTTTCCGGATTGTCGCCGGATCGAGGTGTGGAATTCACCATCGACCTAGTACCCGGCTCTTCTCCTATTTCTCGGGGATGCTACAGAGTCAACCCCAAGGAGACAAAGGAGATGAAGGACCAAATTGACGAACTGAAGGCACAAGGATTTATCAGAGACGGGGCTTCACCCTGGGGAGCACCAGTTTTGTTCGTGCCCAAGAATGATGGAACCGTACGGATGTGCATTGATTACCGGGCGCTGAACAACATCACCATCAAGAACAAGTACCCTCTGCCCCTGATCGACGACCTGTTTGATCAACTGAGTGGAGCCAAGGTATTTTTGAAGATAGATCTCAGATCAGGCTACCACCAAATCAAGGTCAGGAAGGAGAATATTCCCAAAACGGCATTCAATACCAAGTATGGGCAATTTGAATTCTTGGTCATGCCGTTTGGACTGACGAATGCTCCTGCAGTATTCATGAACCTCATGAACAAGGTCTTCCATGAATATCTGGATCAGTTTGTTATTGTCTTCATCGACGACATTCTGATCTACTCGAAGATTGAAGAAGAGCATGAAGAGCACCTGAGGAAAGTGCTGAGCACCTTGAGAAAGAAGAAGCTCTATGGTAAGCTATCTAAATGCAAATTCTTTTTAGACAAAGTAGAATTTTTGGGCCATGTTGTCACAGGAAAAGGAATTTCGATGGATCCAAAGAAGATAGCTGCTATTGAAAAGTGGACTGCACCAAGTTCAGTTGCAGAAATTAAAAGCTTTTTGGGTTTAGCTGGCTACTACCAGAAGTTCGTGAAGGATTTCTCCAAGATTGCTGAACCAATGACGAAGCTTACCAGGAAGAACGAAGAATTCATTTGGTCTGAAGCTTGCCAGTCAGCTTTTGAAGAACTGAAGAAGAGGCTTACTACGGCGCCGATACTTGCGCTACCCGCAGGTACCGGTGGTTTCTCAATTTATAGTGATGCTTCCGGTAAGGGATTGGGCTGCGTTATTTAATAACACGGAAAAGTAATTGCTTACACATCTAGGCAATTACGGACTCATAAGAAGAACTATCCCACACATGATTTGGAGCTTGCAGCGGTGATATTTGTATTGAAGCTATGGAAGCACTACCTTTATGGAGAAAGAGTGGAAATATTTACAGACCAAAAAAGTCTTAAATATGTTTTAACTCAGAAGGAGCTGAACATGAGACAGAGACGATGGCTGGAGCTGATGAAGGATTTGGACATCAACCTACAATATCATCCGGGTAAGGCTAATGTTGTTGCAGATGCACTTAGTCGATACCCGATGGCAATGTTCTTGACCAAAGAGCGTCATTTGTTGGAGGACATGGAAAAGCTTGGACTGGAAATTGTACTGCCTGAAGAAGAAATGAAGAAACTGGGAAGAGAAGCCATTGTACCAGGAGCTGAATCAACAATGATGCAGTTGCAAGTGCATTCAAGTCTTATGGACAGAGTCAATGAGGCACAATTCCAAGACGAGACGCTTTGTAAACTCAGAGATCAAGTGCTGGCAGGAACACTTGAAGGATTCTCAATCGCCAGCGACGGAGCACTGAAGAATGGTACGAGGCTTTGCGTACCAACTGGCGAACTGAGGAACGAACTGATGCAAGAAGCACACCAGTCGCAGTATTCCATACATCCTGGAGCCAACAAAATGTATCGGGATATGCGGACTATAGTGTGGTGGTACGGAATAAAGAAGGATGTATCCAGGTATGTGGCTAGATGTTTAATTTGTCAACAAGTAAAAGCTAGCAGACAGAGACCAGCAGGACTATTGCAGCCGTTTGACATTCCGGAGTGGAAATAAGAGCACATAACAATAGATTTTGTGTCGGGACTGCCTCGATCCCAAGGAGGAAAGGATGCCATTTGGGTTATCGTGGACCGACTGACGAAGTCAGCTCACTATATCCCCTTCAAGGTTGGTCTATCCACCGAGAAGTTGGCAGTACTGTACATGCGGCACATCTACCGGATTCATGGAGTTCCGGTAAGTATTGTGTCTGACAGAGATACTAGATTTATCTTTCACTTTTGGAAGAGTTTGCATGACAGTTTGGGAACACAACTGAAGTTCAGCACCGCCTACCATCCCCAGACTGACGGACAATCGGAGAGAACAATCCAGACGCTAGAAGACATGCTGAGATCCTGCATCTTGGAATTTGGAGGGTCTTGGGAAGACCATTCGCACCTGGTAGAGTTCTCTTACAACAACAGCTACGAAGCTAGCCTCGGTATGACACCGTTCGAGGCACTCTATGGACGTCGTTGTCGCACTCCACTTGCTTGGGACGACGTCGGAGAACGAGTATTGCTTGGACCTGAGATGGTGACCGATGCCGCAGAGAAGGTAAAGATGATCAGAGACAAGCTCAGGATTGCCCAGGACAGACAGAAGCATTGGGCCGATAGCAGCCGACGGCCTTTAGAGTTTGAAGAAGGTAACAGTGTGTTTGTGAAGATCTCTCCTACCAGAGGAACCATCCGTTTCGGCAGAGCAGGAAAGCGAAGCCCCAGGTATATTGGTCCTTTTAAAGTACTCAACAGGATTGGAGAAGTGGCGTATCGGGTGGCTCTACCCCCAAGTCTCGAAGGCGTCCACAATGTCTTCCATGTTTTGCAGCTGAGACGCTACATCCCGGACCCGAGCCACATCTTGGACCATTCGGAGCTGGAAATTGGACCCAGCCACACAGTGCCAGAGAAGCCAGTGGCAATATTGGACAGAGGCGAGAAGAGAACCAGGAACTCTGTGACGCCGATAGTCAGAGTCATGTGGCGGCACAACTCACCAGGCGAGTCGACCTGGGAGCGAGAAGACCAGATGCGGGAGCAGTACCCGTACATGTTTGAGACTTGAGGTACCCCCTAACCCTACCTTTAATTTCGAGGACGAAATTTTCTAAGGAGGAAAGATTATGAAACCCAGAATTTTAGAATTAATAACTTATTGGGTTGTAGTGTAACTTTATTTTTATAGTTATTATTATTATTATTATTATTATTATTATATATTGAGTTCGAAATTATTTTCAAAATAACAATTGGTTTTGGTTGCTGACCTGACCCGAGCCTCGACCAGTTCGAACCCAACTTCCCGAAACCCAGACCCGATCTGAACCCATTCTCTTTAATTGAAATCCTGATGGCCTTTTAAAAAAAGAATTTCCTAACCTATTGGCCTGGTCATCCCACGACCAGGTCCCCATCCTATTCTTCAGCTACCCCCTGCTTTCCCTCTCCTTATTCACCCACTCATTTCTCCTCTCACCACTCCTTATAATCACCCACACGTTATTTTCTTCCCCACAAAAACAACCACCAGCACACAACAAGAACAAAACCCCCTCTTCTTTTCATCCTCCCATTCCTTTCCCCTTCCTCACCAAACCCCCTACTCCCATCTCCTCCCGGCCGACCTCCGGCAACTCCCGCGCGTGACCCCGACCTCCCGCACGGACCTCCCTGAGCCGACCTCCGCGAGCGAGCCGACCCTCGCGGCCAACTCCGCCCGCCGCCGTTGTCACGACCCGCTCCCGAATAACCGGATACGAGTCGGACACGCCCAGCCTTCGTTGTTAGACACAACAAAGTAAGCTGTATCAATCTAGGGAAACTAACCAGATAAATATGAAAGTATAGAATCACAGCATCTAAAAACGTATCCCAGAATGATCACCATAATCCACAATTCTATGTATATAAATGTACGAGTCATCAAGAATGAAATGTACATGAATTCTAAAGACAATATCTAAGAGTAAAGCTAACAGTCTAAACCTGAAACCTCAAGCTAAGCCTCATCCTGCTCAGCTAAATCCTGGGCTCTGGCCCATAGAGTAGAACAATGTCCTGCAAGCATACCTGCAACATATCCTATTCAGGAGCAGAGCAAAGTACAGTTCTAGGTAATGAACAATAACATCATGGTATGGAAAATAAATGCTGAAAGAACAGGATAAGAACAAGGTATGTAAAGAACATGAAGAACATGAACTGCTGCTATAAAGATACATGAAAGATCACGACTATATAAAGATGCAGGAAAGATCACGACTATAGCTAAAATCAAGATCAGGATCATAGGAAACTAATGTAAGAACAAAATCCTGAACATGTGTGTAATATATTTGAAATACTACTATGATATATGACCGGCTTGGGTAAGACCATGAAAGAGCATGAAAGATCCTGAAAGATCATATAAGGTACGGCTTAGGACCCGCGTGCACTGTGCGAGGCCTAAGCTAAAGATCATGAATAAGTATCCGGGTATGGTCACATATCTAGAGTATTTTTCCCCACCCAAGATGCAAGTAAGATCATGAAAGAACAAGTAAGATCATGAAAGAATAAGCCAGAAAAGATCATGAACGTGTCGCAGTGTGTCAGCAATAAAGAACAAGAAAATGTACTGAACAAAACCATAGAATGTACTTGCCTTGCTCCAGGAAAGTACGAGTAGGTAAAAGAGCTGGATGATCTCCTGTATGGAATAATGATGTGTACAAGCTGGTTAATAAACAACTAATTCTAATTGGTTTCTCAAGATTCTATTCACAAATAATTTCCTAATATAACCTTAGTCTCTATGATTTCCTGTAGAGTATCACAATAGTATTCACTATAACCCAGGCTTTATCAAGAAACTTAAATAAACTAAATACATGATATGGAAAGTAAGATTTAGTATTTAGACCAACACAAGAGTTTAAGGTTTAACCTATCATTCTATATTAAAGTCTTCATGAAAACTTCTAGGTAAAAGTGAACAAAAGTCTTAATTTCAAGAAATGAATGGAATCTCTTAGAAGATGAGGATTTCTAGTTTAGAACCAATAGTTGAATGTTCTTAAACTTTAACAGGAACCCTGCCAACAATTAATCCCTTGCTAACAGGTCACACAACTAAAGTCCATTTAACACCCTTTAGATACCTATTTCAGTCTGAACAGGGCAGTCTTTGCTCCCCAAGCAGAACATCCCCTGTTAACAAGTTGCAACCCTCTAACTACACAGGACTACCTTCCTGGATCATGCAGGAATACACCATGTGTCTTAGGTTCTGGAAATAGTTCTCTAAGTGCCAAAATGAGAGTCCAGTGAGCACTTGAACTTATTTCAGTTAAATGAGATTTTATCTCAGGTTTTTACTAAGATACACCACAGATATCTGAATTCTTTATAAGGCTCAATGAACTGTGAGTACAATTTCTAGTTCAAAACATTAGGAAACTATCCTAAGAACAAGGCATAACTCCTGATGTGATTAGTTCAATAGAACCTGAACAACTAGTCCAGTGCCATCATAACTTCTCAGTGAAACCTGAGTTGTTATAAAGAAACTTGAAGTAGAGTTCAAGTTGAATTGAACTCTGATCTCAAAAGATAGTTAACCAAAATAGGCTATACAGGATATATCCAACATTCCACTCTCCTCCTGAATTCTTAGGTTCCTGACTGAACAGGGTACCCCAAGCCCAGGTTCAAAATTCAGGCTCCTGAGTTCAGTGATCTCAGAATAAACCCCACTCCTAGGATCAATCCTGATAAAGACTGGTATCAAACAGTCGAACAATTCAAATTTAGAAAGCCAAAACTAATGGAACTACATCCCATCTAATTCACTGCAATTTAAACCAATCTCAATACTTGGTATTTCCTACTGCAACATTCAGTCCCTCACCATGACTGCTTGATTAAGTCCCAAACTTAGGACTAGAAATGGTCCTTGAATACATCAAAATCTCAGGTTCTGAGATGAATACTCTCCTGAGACTCTCAGTTTCCTGAGACTCTCAACTGAATTTTCATGAATTCAAAGAACAAGTTAGCCCATAATCCAAGAGACTTGCTTATAACAGTATTCAATTCCCAGGAGCAATTAACAGAAATTCCCAGGAAGTAGGAGCAGAACAATGTTAATATAACCCTCAGGAATTATGAAACAATAGTCTCCAATCACAAGCATGGTAATACCAATTGTCTGAGAAAGCTATTAGACAACCTCAGTTTTCAACTAGCTTGAAACATCATAGGTTGTATTGGTCCCAACAATTTCCAAATCTGATGTGAACCCAACCAAGTATTCCCAAGGGACTGAGACTGATTCTTCAGTCATCACCATGTCATAGACACCAAGTTTTTGTCCTAATGGCTGCTAGGTAGCCACTGAGAAAATATTCCCAGGAAGTATTCCATTGGCACTTGATTTCCTTGAATCAAAATGGAAATTAGGAAGTGCCAACTGAATAGAGTGACCCAGTCGTAGCCTCAAGGCCACAACTATTCAGTTAGTGAAAGCCCTGATATGTACACACATTTAAGCAGGATATGGCTGAACCATATCGATCCATTAATACATGGTCATGCTCATTCCCAGGAACAACAATTATACTGCAGTATGAACATTAACCCAAAATCAACATACGAGCTGCTAATAAAATAGGAAGACAATTTAATTTGCAAGGAGAAATATAGCTACCTGATGGTTCTTGAAGGAGCTGTTGGTTCAGAGATAGAACACAACCTCAATGACCCAAAATAATCGGACTAAACTGTTCAGGCATTAAAACAAACACATGGAACACAACATCAGTATAGTGTACTGAGAATGTTAGGGACTGTCCAAAGAAAATGCAATGTTTTCGAAATCACCTAGTATAATCCCAGATTTACTTCTCGAGCTAAACCAAGAACAATCGGTCCCTTGATCTAAATCACACGAGGTTCTAAGAAGGAGAAAACCACAATTGGAATCAACTAAATCAAAATCTAGATTCAACATTAGGTTGATTACTCACCAATAGATCTGGTGATTTCGACAAGGAAAAAGGTGTTCGATCGATCTTTCACGATTTGGATCTCCTATATTGCTCGATCAATTTAAGAAGAAGAATTTAGAGTTTGGAAACACAAAATTGGATTCGATCAGAAATTCAAATACTTACTGGGATTTAGTTCATCTCGACAAGAGCTCGATTGTTGAGGTGAGGGTTTGCCATGGCTGCCGTTGCTATTTGCTCAGAGCCGAGGGATCGAAATGGTTTGAGGAATGAACAAGGGATTGCTTCTACAACAGAGAGGAGGAAGGATTATATAGGTGAATTGTGGCGTGGGAGTTAGGCTAACCATCTGGCGGGAGAATTAGCTCTGACAGGTTGTTAGAACAGTGGAGAGGGAAGCACATGGCCGCTCTCCTCTGGCCGTTGAAGAATTTGAATTGGAGACCCTCCAGAACTCTATGGAAGAACAGGGAAGAATATAAGTCCTCTGTGTTGATTTAAAAGGAAAGGGTTTATTGGGCTGGCAGGCTTGGCCCAACAATTGGGTTTAAAAGATTAAGCCCAAAAGGGAAATAATTAAATAAGGATGTAATTTCACCAAAAAAATATATAAAAATATTCTCAAATCATGACTCAATATAAAAATTTGAATTTCTACAATATTTCAAAAAATGGAGTTACAAATCTCTCCCCCTTGAAAAAATTTCGCCCTCGAAATTGGAATGACCAAATCAATTTCTGCAATTCTCAAAGGATCCAATACCAGTTTATTATTAAAAAAAAATCAAAATGCAAAATACAATCACGAGAACAATCTCGGGTAGCGCTCCCGCATCTCGTCCTCGCGCTCCCATGTGGACTCTCCCGGAGAGTGATGTCTCCACATGACGCGAACGAGAGGAATGGTCTGGTTCTGCAGACGCTTCTCTCTCCGGTCCAAGATCTCTACTGGCTGCTCCTCGTAAGTCAATCTCGGGCCCACCTCCAGCTCGGAATAGTCCACCACATGGCTCGGGTCTGGAATATAATGTCGAAGCTGGGACACGTGGGAAACGTCGTGAACTCCCTCCAAGCTAGCTGGAAGCGCTAGTCGATATGCTGCCTCGCCAATCAGTGTCGTCACATCGAAAGCCTGATGAATCTCGGACTGAGCTTCCCGCCTCTGCCAAAATGAATGACGCCCCTAGTCGGTGAGATCTTTAGGAACACTCTATCTCCAACCGCGAGCTCTAGTAGCCGTCTGCTGTTGTCCATCCAGTACTTCTGTCGATCATACGCGACTCTCAGATGCTCCCTGAGCCTTGAGACCCCATACGATAATTACACACAAGAAGTTGGAATAACACGATCAATGATCAAGAATCAAATAGGCACGAGAAAGAATGAAGTTCCAATTACAACTTAGAGGGGCAAAATCATGACGACACAAGTATTAAGTACGATCAAAAATCGGTAGTTTAACACAGGTAGACTAGAACAAGATAGAAAATCATGGTCAGATAGACATGACATAAGATCGAAGTTTAGACAAGTCACAAACAAAGTACGAAATCACAATCTGGTAATATACAATTTTGAGGAATTCAATGATCTAACGATAAAACGTTAGAATGAAAATTTAGCAAGGTTTGATTGAGGAGGCGTACGCAATACTCAGGAGATACAATATCAAATCAGGATGAACGTGCAAGGATCTGTGATTCCCGAAAACCATTAATCATATGAAAAAGAAATATAGTCTCCAGAATATCCAAGAACATGTTGGTATCTGAAATCACTTTGCTTAGAATCCCTACCCCGCCAGTATGTATCTGACTGCAGTGGACTTTCGGCTCTGTGACTCAAATAACAATGTCTCCGAATACTCTATCAACCTTGTCCATTTTTCGACAATCATTGACGAAACAACCCAAGAGATCAAGATATGAAGAATATGACAAGTCTCGGCAATACTCGAAAACCTATGGGTGTCTGAAATCACTTCAACTTAGAGTTCCTGCCTCGCCAGTGCGCTGCTGGCTGCAGTGAACCCTCAGTCTCCATAATCCAGCTAATGGCTGCAGCGCGCAACTGTCATGCCATAATAGATCATCGAATAGCCTCTCGACTTTATCCCTAGGGATTTCAAAAGAGTTCCAAGGAATTCAAAATGAGTTTCAATAGTCCAAGTCACGAAAATGGTGAAGTTACCTGACTGTTAGAATACAAGGGTTTATTAGGTACTAAAAATGACAAGGGATCCAATCAGTGAGTACAAAAGGGCAGACAGGTAGATTTAAAATTTCAGACAGGGAGAAGTTTCAATTTATGACGGAATATCAACTGATATCTGGAGTGGTAACAAGATTCCATATATGGGACGTTATCCCGAAAGGATAACAGAGTCTCGAAGGATGAACTGAAGCAAGGTATTAGACAGGAGACAAGTTTCAATTTAAGAAATAAAATCTTGAATAGAAAATTTCAACAAGGAAACAAGGTTTAGAATAGTGACTAGAAAACAAGTTCTAATAGAAGTCAAGGTATTGGATTGTAAACATGAAACAAGCGAATCTCAATAGCAACAAAATCTTAAATAGAGACAAGTCCCGAACAAAGTCAAGAATAGGAAATAGAATCTCAAACAAGAATCAATAGAAGCGAAAGTTCAAACAAGGTTTCAGAATGATATTTCAAGTAGAAATAATTCTGGAATAGTACAAGTTCGATTTGCGAACAGAATTTCAATAAACGAGTAGGTACAAGTATCCATGAAACAAGCAAAATCTTGGATAGGAGACAAGGTCGAACAAAAATAGTGGACCAACAACTCTCGACTAAAAATTAAAGTCATGAATGAGGAAATAAGTCTCGAGTAGGAAACGAAATCTTCAAAACCCTCAAAGGTATTTGCAACAATGTCTGCATAGGACAGAGCTTTAAACAAGTTTCGAATGAGGAACATGATTTCGAAGTAAGATCTCGAGTAAGAATTAAAATCTCAATTAATGCGAAGTTTGATAAAGGAACAAAGTTTGTAAAATAGGAGCCATTACTAGGAAACAAGGTCAGGAATGATGAATATGCCAACGGTATCGAATAATGAATTTCAAACAATTATCGACAATTATCGATTTGTGGATCTGAACAAGTTTATCTAAGTAGGAAACAATATCTCGAAATAAGTTTCGACATCAACCAAGGTTTCAAAATAGAAACAAGAAGTTTCAAGAAACGATCAATGTGTTAGGAGGAATTTAAGGAAAGACTAGATTGTTAATCAAGATACATGGTTTTCCCAACCATGCAAAAGAAATCTTCTGTCTTCAATCTGTCTTCAGTATTTCCTCCGGGACTGGAATCACTTCAATCTTCTTCACTGTCCTGACGTAGACTGGTCCATGCGGTAATGCTCCATATAACTGCTGAATCTGGAGAGGCGGGTCCTTCTACTGCGGTCCTGGTGCTCCTCGTGCTTGTTCTCGGGCAGTGCGATCAACGGTCTCCGGACAATCTTTGACTTGGTGAGTAGGTAATCCACAGTACTAGCGTAGTCTCCGTCTTTTGTGGCATTCGTCGTAGTGGTGTCCTGGGTTGCGGCAGAAAATATAAATGATAGTCGGCTGAATCTGAATCTCCTGCTGGGCTGAAGAAGTGTTGTCTGAGTGTGGCGACGATTCGCGGATCCATAATAGCTGCTATCTCGGTCATAAGTCTTCATGTCTCTTCTGAGTTTCAGCTTCCCCTCTCGTTCTATTGTCTATGTTATATTCTGGATCTCCTGGCTAGTGGCTTCAGTCTTCAGAGGAGTTAGATCCTTCAAAACTTGGATAATCTTCAGTAGCAGCTCCAGGTTCTCGATCTGCTTCTTGGTGCAAGATATGCGCTTGGTGTCGAAGAAGTTCAAAGTCTGAGAGTCTGGGAGTCCTCTCTAGCTCGGGAATTGTATTTGCAATGTCTGAATTTGAAAAGGATGGCCTGCTGGTGTCAAGGAACTCTTGGAACGTCCCCGTCAACTGCGTACTACCCATGGGAATAGTAGAGTGCTAGAAGGTAGTGGCAGCTCGAAACCTTCAAGTGTAGGTGGGTCGACTGTCCCGGTGTCGCGTACTTTTGAACTATCTGTAAAACAGAAAACTGTTTAAGTAACCTAGACCTACATACAACAAGTGTTTATAGAATATTAAAATACCTGATACACCTGATATACCTGATATACCCTTATTTCCCGATTTTCCTATGCTGTGATCAAGTTTCCCTAGTGTAAATCAAGTCCCCCAATGGTACGCTAAGACCTAGGTACCATTAGGATAGACCTGCATGGGCCACCACTAAAAACATGTCACGACCCGCTCCCGAATAACCGGATACGAATCGGACACGCCCAGCCTTCATTGTTAGATACAACAAAGTAAGCTGTACCAATCTAGGGAAACTAACCAGATAAATATGAAAGTATAGAATCACAGCATCTAAAAACGTATCCCAGAATGATCACCATAATCCATAATTCTATGTATATAAATGTACGAGTCATCAAGAATGAAATGTACATGAATTCTAAAGACAATATCTAAGAGTAAAGCTAACAGTCTAAACCTGAAACCTCAAGCTAAGCCTCATCCTGCTCAGCTAAATTCTGGGCTCTGGCCCATAGAGTAGAACAATGTCCTACAAGCATACCTGCAACATATCCTATTCAGGAGCGGAGCAAAGTACAGTTCTAGGTAATGAACAATAACATCATGGTATGGAAAATAAATGCTGAAAGAACATGATAAGAACAAGGTATGTAAAGAACATGAAGAACATGAACTGCTGCTATAAAGATACATGAAAGATCACGACTATATAAAGATGCAGGAAAGATCACGACTATAGCTAAAATCAAGATCAGGATCATAGGAAAGTAATGTAAGAACAAAATCCTGAACATGTGTGTAATATATTTGAAATACTACTATGATATGTGACCGGCTTGGGTAAGACCATGAAAGAGCATGAAAGATCCTGAAAGATCATATAAGGTACGGCTTAGGACCCGCGTGCACTGTGCGAGGCCTAAGCTAAAGATCATGAATAAGTATCCGGGTTTGGTCACATATCTAGAGTATTTCCTCCCACCCAAGATGCAAGTAAGATCATGAAAGAACAAGTAAGATCATGAAAGAACAAGCCAGAAAAGATCATGAACGTGTCGCAGTGTGTCAGCAATAAAGAACAAGAAAATGCACTGATCAAAACCATAGAATGTACTTGCCTTGCTCCAGGAAAGTACGAGTAGGTAAAAGAGCTGGATGATCTCCTGTATGGAATAATGATGTATACAAGCTGGTTAATAAACAACTAATTCTAATTGGTTTCTCAAGATTCTATTCACAAATAATTTCCTAATATAACCTTAGTCTCTATGATTTCCTGTAGAGTATCACAATAGTATTCACTATAACCCAGGCTTTATCAAGAAACTTAAATAAACTAAATACATGATATGGAAAGTAAGATTTAGTATTTAGACCAACACAAGAGTTTAAGGTTTAACCTATCATTCTATATTAAAGTCTTCATGAAAACTTCTAGGTAAAAGTGAACAAAAGTCTTAATTTCAAGAAATGAATGGAATCTCTTAGAAGATGAGGATTTCTAGTTTAGAACCAATAGTTGAATGTTCTTAAACTTTAACAGGAACCCTGCCAACAATTAATCCCTTGCTAACAGGTCACACAACTAAAGTCCATTTAACACCCTTTAGATACCTATTTCAGTATGAACAGGGCAGTCTTTGCTCCCCAAGCAGAACATCCCCTGTTAACAAGTTGCAACCTTCTAACTACACAGGACTACCTTCCTGGATCATGCAGGAATACACCATGTGTCTTAGGTTCTGGAAATAGTTCTCTAAGTGCCAAAATGAGAGTCCAGTGAGCACTTGAACTTATTTCAGTTAAATGAGATTTTATCTCAGGTTTTTACTAAGATACACCACAGATATCTGAATTCTTTATAAGGCTCAATGAACTGTGAGTATGTAATGCTTGTGGTCCGTATTACGTATTTTGGAATACGTGTACGTATTTTATTCTGTATTTGTATGATTCCTTGTTAGCTTGTATCTTGGCTTGGTTATTTCTTGGCTTGGTTCGGCTTGGCTCGGTTTTCTTTGGTTCAATATGAACCAATGTGAACCCCCTACCTACCACCACCATTGTATTTATTAATCCATTCTCTCTATTCTCTCTCTTCATTAATCATCTTCTTCTTCCTCATTACTCCCTACCTACCAGAGAGAGAAGAGAGAGCTCTAGGCAAGTGCAACTTGCTTCATGGAGGAACTCTGATTTTATTGCTCCATTCTTTTCTTTACCATATTCTAAAATACTTTAGTACTTGGCTTTTCTAATTTCCATGGCTAGATTCTTGTAGATCTAAGTTTGCATTATTTTCGGATTTCGTGGGTTTTGATCTACTAAATCTTGTTATTTTTGAGTTTTGATGGTTCCATGTTGTAGAGAATCTCGTTCTACCCCATTTTTGACCTATAGAAGTTCGGATTTGGGCTCCGGATGATAGAGTTATGCAGCTTGGAAGCTTGGGTTCATGGTGTTCTTCTTCTCTGAAATATGGGGAAGAAGAACAGTGCTTGACTTGACCGCATGGCAATCCATGCGGCAAGTGATTCAGCCGCATGAGACTTCTAGCCGCATGGGCTGAGTCTCATTCTTAAACCGCATGAGGCCCTTGCGTTCTAGCCGCATAAGCCTGCTTCCATCCTTGGCCGCATGGGTTTTGCTATGTTAGCCGCATGGACTTGAGTTCGCCATCAGCCGCATGAAGACCCCTTTCTAATTCGAGCCGCATGTGCGCCCATCACTCTCGGCCGCATGGAATTGCCTTCCTTGACCGCATGAATCTTGCCCCGAGAGCCGCATGAACTCGGGTCCTTCAGCCGCATGCGCACCCGTTCCCCCGCTAAGCCGCATGATCCCGATTAATTCCAGCCGCATGCGCCCCCTCTTTTCCTGGCCGCATATGACTGAGCCGCATGCGCCTGGCCCTATCCAGCCGCATGTGCCCTTGCACTTCCAGCCGCATGCGCCCCTTGTCTTGGCCGCATGGGATCCAGTGACCCTGGCCGCATGCGCTCTCCTAATTGGGCCGCATGATTCTACCCTTTCCTGACCGCATATGCTTTAGCCGCATGGCTCTTCTATAGTCCTGAATATTGATATTTTATTAGATATTTTACGTCCATTTTATATCCTTACACCTTTTGTCCTGAACTTGAAAATCATGAATTCATTTGATATGTTTGGAACTGATAATTGAGCATGACCTGATAGTGACCCGTAGTGGTGCACTCTTGACAAGTAAACCTGACATGACCTGATAGTGGCCCACCGTGGCGCACTCCTGACAAGTACGCTTGACATGATAACCTGACATGATATATCTTGAGAAGCTGTTGCGACGGCTACCTGACATGACATGACCTGTATAAATTACATGGACACCATGGGCGATTGTGCTTGTACAAATAAACCAGTCCTGTCTTGCATCATGTCTAGGGAGGGACTCCTGAGTACCACGGTCAGGAGTACCTATTGAAATGGACTAAGGTCAATAACTAGATTAACACATTAGTCATGAAGAGATTTCCCAGCTACAGGCAATCCCGTTACCTGGGCGCGCCTGGGATCTGTAGCCTGCCGTCGAGTAGGACACATTTCCAGCACACTGTCATGTGTTGCACCCTTCAAGCTACCTAAGGGTACATGCGTTCCTGGACGGTGTACCCACTTGAATTCAACCCCTAATTTTGACCTGGGTAACCTGGATGGTCTGCAGGGCTTATGGCTGTGGAATAATCTCACTGCATCTTGCTAGTAATTAGGCCTGTGATAACCCTAGTTAGTTAAAGTATCAAGCCGTAGTTCTTGCTTGGCCGTGAAATGATTGGATGGAGTCTAACCAGTCTAGTCTTGTCCTGATCCTGTTCCAGATTATTGAATGACCAGAATGCTTGTATTTATTTTACCGATAAATGGTGAGAAACCAAGCTCCGTTCAGACGAAGGGTTACAACCCCGGTCCTTGTTTGGTTCACGGGTTGTAATCTGGTTATCTGAATAGTTCCATGGTTATCTCGTCGTATATCATCCTGATGTGTTTTCTTTATTTTCCAGTTCTTACTTTTATTTATATCTTGTGCTGATTACTGGTTTTAGTTCCTAAGTGAAGCTTCCTTTGTGGCACTTGCTCTTTCTGGGATCTGACCCAGCTGGTTTTATATGGCCAGATTTCGGAGCAGCTCCAGAGGATCCATCGCTTTTCCAGCCCGATGGTGAACACCAGACGTAACCCGGGCAACGAGTGGGTTTATTTTTGCTCTCCCACTTTATTGTAAAAATATTCTTTTGAGGCGTTTAGCCGACGAGCACCTGTTTAGCTCGATTGTATTTACTTATTGTCTGCCTACGGGCTGTAACATAATTGACAGATCCTAGGGTTGATCATGTATGACTAAACTCTTGCTAGTCCTCACATTTTGTAACGACTAGCTTCATGATCAGCTGAATATGTAATATTTGGGACGCCTTATTATTGTATATTTAATGATCATACATCTTGTAACATTTACTTACTTGCTTGTGATTGAGACACTAGGCTTGTTCATGACCTTAAGAGATTGTTGGCTTGTAGTTAAACCCTCATGTATCTAGACAGCCGTGACCGTATAGCGAGATGGAATCCATTTCAATATACGTAGCTGGCTATGTCTGCCCCCGCTCTCCAGTATTCTGGTTCTGGGGCGTGACATAGTACAATTTCTAGTTCAAAACATTAGGAAACTATCCTAAGAACAAGGTATAACTCCTGATGTGATTAGTTCAATAGAACCTGAACAACTAGTCCAGTGCCATCATAACTTCTCAGTGAAACCTGAGTTGTTATAAAGAAACTTGAAGTAGAGTTCAAGTTGAATTGAACTCTGATCTCAAAAGATAGTTAACCAAAATAGGCTATACAGGATATATCCAACATTCCACTCTCCTCCTGAATTCTTAGGTTCCTGACTGAACAGGGTACCCCAAGCCCAGGTTCAAAATTCAGGCTCCTGAGTTCAGTGATCTCAGAATAAACCCCACTCCTAGGATCAATCCTGATAAAGACTGGTATCAAACAGTCGAACAATTCAAATTTAGAAAGCCAAAACTAATGGAACTACATCCCATCTAATTCACTGCAATTTAAACCAATCTCAATACTTGGTATTTCCTACTACAACATTCAGTCCCTCACCATGACTGCTTGATTAAGTCCCAAACTTAGGACTAGAAATGGTCCTTGAATACATCAAAATCTCAGGTTCTGAGATGAATACTCTCCTGAGACTCTCAGTTTCCTGAGACTCTCAACTGAATTTTCATGAATTCAAAGAACAAGTTAGCCCATAATCCAAGAGACTTGCTTATAACAGTATTCAATTCCTAGGAGCAATTAACAGAAATTCCCAGGAAGTAGGAGCAGAACAATGTTAACATAACCCTCAGGAATTATGAAACAATAGTCTCCAATCACAAGCATGGTAATACCAATTATCTGAGAAAGCTATTAGACAACCTCAGTTTTCAACTAGCTTGAAACATCATAGGTTGTATTGGTCCCAACAATTCCCAAATCTGATGTGAACCCAACCAAGTATTCCCAAGGGACTGAGACTGATTCTTCAGTCATCACCATGTCATAGACACCAAGTTTTTGTCCCAATGGCTGCTAGGTAGCCACTGAGAAAATATTCCCAGGAAGTATTCTATTGGCACTTGATTTCCTTGAATCAAAATGGAAATTAGGAAGTGCCAACTGAATAGAGTGACCCAGTCGTAGCCTCAAGTCCACAACTATTCAGTTAGTGAAAGCCCTGATATGTACACACATTTAAGCAGGATATGGCTGAACCATATCGATCCATTAATACATGGTCATGCTCATTCCCAGGAACAACAATTATACTGCAGTATGAACATTAACCCAAAATCACCATACGAGCTGCTAATAAAATAGGAAGACAATTTAATTTGCAAGGAGAAATATAGCTACCTGATGGTTCTTGAAGGAGCTGTTGGTTCAGAGATAGAACACAACCTCAACGACCCAAAATAATCGGACTAAACTGTTCAGGCATTAAAACAAACACATGGAACACAACATCAGTATAGTGTACTGAGAATGTTAGGGACTGTCCAAAGAAAATGCAATGTTTTCGAAATCACCTAGTATAATCCCAGATTTACTTCTCGAGCTAAACCAAGAACAATCGATCCCTTGATCGAAATCACACGAGGTTCTAAGAAGGAGAAAACCACAATTGGAATCAACTAAATCAAAATCTAGATTCAACATTAGGTTGATTACTCACCAATAGATCTGGTGATTTCGACAAGGAAAAAGGTGTTCGATCGATCTTTCACGATTTGGATCTCCTATATTGCTCGATCAATTTAAGAAGAAGAATTTAGAGTTTGGAAACACAAAATTGGATTCGATCAGAAATTCAAATACTTACTGGGATTTAGTTCGTCTCGACAAGAGCTCGATTGTTGAGGTGAGGGTTTGCCATGGCTGCCGTTGCTATTTGCTCAGAGCCGAGGGATCGAAATGGTTTGAGGAATGAACAAGGGATTGCTTCTACAACAGAGAGGAGGAAGGATTATATAGGTGAATTGTGGCATGGGAGTTAGGCTAACCATCTGGCGGCCGGGAGAATTAGCTCTGACAGGTTGTTAGAACAGTGGAGAGGGAAGCACATGGCCGCTCTCCTCTGGCCGTTGAAGAATTTGAATTGGAGACCCTCCAGAACTCTATGGAAGAACAGGGAAGAATATAAGTCCTCTGTGTTGATTTAAAAGGAAAGGGTTTATTGGGCTGGCAGGCTTGGCCCAACAATTGGGTTTAAAAGATTAAGCCCAAAAGGGAAATAATTAAATAAGGATGTAATTTCACCAAAAAAAATATAAAAATATTCTTAAATCATGACTCAATATAAAAATTTGAATTTCTATAATATTTCAGAAAAATAGAGTTACAGCCGTCGTTCCCCGACCCCCGCAGCCCCGTGCGTGCCGGCCCCGACCCCGCGCGGCCTTCCCGCGGCTGTCCCCGGCGACCTCCTCGCCGTACGCGCTCAGCTGAGTCCCCGATCTGTTGTTCTGTCCCCGAAGCCGAGCTCGTTCCCGTGCTTTTCCCAAAGTTCTGCGGTTTGCTAATTCTGGAACGTTTTTGAGCTCGCGGAATCTATTTTTTCTTCATTTTACATATGAGAGCTCTAGTCGAGCAACCCAAGGTATATTTTGCTTTCTCCGTTTCCTTTTCGGTAGTCGATGATGATTTTTGGTCCCCGATTCCTTTCCGGAAATTCGGATTCGGTTTACGTTATAGTTACGGAATTTTCGAAACTATTTTCTATGTTTGGTTCTATGGTTTTTATGGTTTTCGGGTTCTTGGAATTTCCGAGGCAACTCCGGAAAGGTTCTGTCTTCTCTGATTCAGAATTCCGATTGTAATTTTGGATTTTTTCAAGCATTGTTGGCTTGAGAGCTAACTATTTGTTGATAGTTGCATTCTATGGTTCTGTGGGTTTACGTTTTTTATTACGGAATTTTCGAATATTTTGGGTTAGGTCATGTGTATTTTGTTCTCGGAATTTCCGAGATTTGCCTTGGAAAGTTCTGGGATTTTTGGGTGAGTATTTAGTTTTGGATTTTTCCGAATATTAATACTATGGTTCATTGTTATATTGCGGTGGTGCTTCTGATCCTATTTCGGGTTTCCGAATATTTTCGAAAATGTTTCTGTGAATATAATTTTTATATAAAAATGGTTATGGAATTTAATTTATGGGTTTCCCTGGTTTGGGATTTATATTGGGTGTTGAGGCACATTTTCCCAGTTTTGGGTTATCCCGAAAATAGAGGAAGTGCTGCCGGATTTTTCTATAAAATTAATTATATAATTTTAAAAATGGTTTTTTTTGGAAAAAGAATATTATTTTAGATTTTTGGGCGACGACCGTATTGGTCAATGGGCCCTGGCTAAGTGCAAACGAAACCGGTTTCGCCGGACGTTGAGGCATTAGCCTATATGACGATTGGACCAATATCAAAGACTCACTATTAAATTTATTTTAATTATTAGTTTATTTATAATTAAATTGTAAGGGAGATTTTAGAACTAACAAACTCTTCTTCTTATTTCAATTTATGTAAAATAATTTGTAATGGCATAAGCCCAGTTTTTCTATTTTCTTTCTCTGTGGCCTGTAATTATTGTAGCGTAGTTTTCTTGCATTTTTTGGTTTTGCTGGTTTTTAGCGTAGACGCGTAAAACTAAAATGAATATTATTTTGATATAGAAAAATTAATAAGGTTTTTCTCACATTAAAATTTACAAGTTTGTAATATTTAAAACAACGATCACGTTTTTCTCATTAAACAAGAAATTTAGTTTTATATGTATAATTACGAAAATACAAGGTTTTAACAAATTAAATTAGTAACTACGGGGTTTTCCAAAATAAAAAGGTAAATTGATCTTTCCCTCGCAATTAATTACAACGCACCCGATAATCGAGATTCGTTTGTGATAGTATAATAAAGATTAAAATTTGACTAGGACAAATTTAGAGATTGCAATTAGCATAGTTAGCATGGTAACTCTGGTATCTGAGTCAAACTTTTCGAATGTAGGATTTCGAGGACGAGGCTAGTTTCAATCCCGAAGTCTCAATCCTTCAAGTCTAGTTCAATTTGAGGCAAGTACATTTTGTGTTAGTTTACAATTATTTAATAATCGCTTTACTGCAAGTTTAAACCACGATGCAACACGGAACTCTCTCTGAGAGCACTTACTGACTGACTGTTAGGTACTGGGAGAATAGTGTAATGATTATGACCACATCCAAAGTAATAACTTAGAACTGTATTAGCTTACCCCTCATACACACGGGGATAAGCCATATCGTATCAATAGGATACAACTGTACAACCCAAGCCGGTCATATTCATTGCCTATTCAAATCATAATATTTTAACTGCTAGAAAACTGTTTACTTCAAATTATTTAAAAATGCATGATTCTATTATTATTTTAATTGTTGGATTAGCATGAATTGTACTTTGCTCCCTCCTGACTGGAGATAACATTTTTAGGGGATGTTGAGGATGCTGAGCTGTTATACAACAGCTATTATGATCCGGTTCTTTACCCTGTGGTGTTGCCAGAGTCCCCATTGGAGGACGCAGGACCTGAGGCCGATGAACCGAACGTTTAGCTAGATTTTTCATGTTTCCCGTTTTGTTGTTTTTAAAATTCTGTTATTTGAATTCAGTATTTAATTCAGTTCTTTTACTTCCGGTTGTATTTATTCAAATGTTTAATAAAGTTTTAAATTCTCCAATATTGAGTTGTGACAAATATAGATGTTGTTGTGGTTACCTGCTAATAGAACAGCTTACTGCCGCCGTCTCAACAACGGTGCAGGCTGGACATGATCCAGTTCGACCCAATTATTTGGGATCGGGTCGTGACAAAAAGCCTTAGTACGGTCCATTCAATATGGACATAAGAGACGGCCATGAGTGCTCCATCCAGATAACATTTCATAGGCCGAAAAATCGTTGATGGTCCACATAAGGGTTGCCTTCATCTGAAAATTTTGCTTCCTGGAAACATCGTACGTATTAGCGCCTACTTCCCATAACTGATTCAACTCATCTATCAAAGGCTGTAAGTACACATCAATGTTCCTATTGGGATTGTTCGAACCAGGAATTATAACGGTTAGAAACATGTACTGAATCTTCATGCACATCCAAGGCGGTAGGTTATACGGAGTGACAATCACAGGCCAGCACGAATACTGGGATCCCGAAAGACCAAAAGGAGTAAAACCGTCATAAGATAGCCCCAACCTGACATTACGCGGATCTGAAGCAAAATCAGGATACACTCGATCAAAGTGCTTCCACGCTTCTCCATCGGATGGATGATCCAACACTCCTTCAATCTGTTCTCGCATGTGCCAACTCATATTTTCGGCCGTCTCTTTCACCATAAATAATCTTTGCAACCGCGGCGTTAAAGGCAAGTAGTACATTGAATTGGTCGGTCTTCTTGCACCGGTAGACCTTCCTGTACTAGTTATCTTATAGCGATCAACACCACAAAATCTGCACACATCTGCGTCCTTGTCGTCTTTGTAGTACAGCATGTGTAGGTCCTAAAAATCAAGTTACATTTATCAAATAGACAGAGGAAATTAAATTACGCACTCTTCAACTCGACTGCGCAGGAGGCAGATTGCGCTACAATTCAAATGCGCAAGCTGAACTGCGCTACCACCCAAGCGCGCTATGCTGACGTGGCAGTGCCATCATTACCTGACAAAAATCCAATCTTCTGACAGCTGACAGCCCGATAAACGAGGAGTCCTTTCATTTCTTGTGCAGCACAGCGCTCGAGGACAGCTGTACAGCCAGCGCAGTATGACAGCTCAACTTCAGCGCAGTTTGACCAAGCCTGAGTCTCAGCGCAGTCTGATGCTAGCGCTTTTCAAGTGGCACAATCCATCAAGATAACTGACATTTATTATGTGGCTTACATGCCATCAATTGCTCGCCACGTGGCAACCGTCTGTACACGACCATGCACATTTCAATCAAATAATGCCATACGTCTAATACAGTTGGCCCACGATCGAGTAACCGCTAGCACAGTTCATAGTCTGCGCAGTCTGTTGCTAGCGCAGTTCATCATGCGCAATCCAGAATAACTACAAATTAGTTATTTCTAGAACTCTATAAATAGAGTTTCAAGTTCTTCATTAAGGGGATCAGATCATTATTATCATCAGAGATCAGAAGTTCTTGTCCAAGTGCTGCTGCATTCTTCAGAGGCTATCGTCTTCAAAGTTCACATCGTCCAAGGGATAAAGCGATCGTCTTCAGATCGGATTCCTATAGTTGTACTTTTCCAGAATTCAATTGTAATCTTCTTACAAAGTTTGTAAAATAAAAAGACTTTTATTTTTGCAAACAAAATGACGACTCTGCTGGGGACGACTTTCTCCTCCGACGAGGAAATGACAACTCAATATGACGTTGCATCTATCGAAAAGACGCAGAAGACGCTGGTTGTGAAGGTCAACCAGACTGCCTACGAGGCGATGATCAACTCTGGGGCTACTCGTCGTACTGCAACCTCTGCCAAGAGCAAGGTCCGTTCAGTGTGGACTCCAAAGTCCTCTGCGCAGCCCTCTGTGCAATCATCTGCGCAACATGCTGTCTCTGCTGCCAAGGAACCAGTAGCAACTGCTGTCCTTGCGTAACATACTACTTTTTCTGCCACAGTACAACCCATTTCCTATGCTACTCTGGCAAAGTGCAAGACTCCTCTCCCCCTGGCGCAGTTGGCGACCTCCTTCCCTTCTGCGCAATCCACTATTCTTGCAACCAGAGTGCAACTTAAACATTCTGAAGCCAGGACTCCTGTTGCGCAAACTATAGTTTCTGTGGCCAAAAGGCCATCTGCCAAAGCTTCCCAAGCGCAATCAGCCAATGCACCTATTGCCACTTCAACCTCTGCGCAAGTTGTTCCAGTACAGTCTAATAGGGATAGTCCTTTGGCTAATCTCCCTTCTTCTCACAGCAAGGGAAAAAACTCTGCTCCTCTTTCCAAGTACCCTATTGCTCCAGCGCAATCCACTGGGGGTAGTCTGTTGACTGTTCCTCCTCCTCCTCAGAACAAAGAAAAAGGCCCGTTGGTCTTTTCTCGAACTTCCTCGTTCTACGACTTGGAAGACAACAGAAGAAATGCTTTTTAGCCAACCCTTCTTCACAAAACAAGGAAAAAGGTCCTTTGGTCTTTTCTCAGTCTTCTCCGGTTTTTATCGTAGAAGATCCATCTGAGCGTGCCTCGGCACCAATCAGTACAAGAACTCTCTCAAACAAGAGCTCTTCTCTCCCTGCCAAAGGAAAATGTACTGAGCAAAGAGGTATTCTGCCTACTCCGGTAGCAGAACTTCAAGATCTCCCAACTCTCCGAATATCCCGCTCAAAACAGAGAAAATTACTGGTGTCTCAGACAGAAACCCCTGGGGGTGAATTTGCTGATCTACGGACTTATCTCAATAGACCAGCTTCTATGAAACGCAAGCAGCCAATGCCGAAGATCAACCTGCATCAGAGGCAAATTTCCAGGATGAAAAATCCTGACACCTATGCTAATAAAGTGAGTACTTCTCTATATACTCACGGGACAAAACATATGAAGAACCGAAACCATGTTCCGAATGTGGTCAAAGAACATATCCCTCAGACTTCTTCTCGTCCCGTCATTATTCCTGACCTCCGAGAGCACCTCAAGCAAAAATGGGACAACATCTCAACACCTCCAGTTCAACCACTTGAACATCATTGTAATTACAAGGTTGTCATCAAGTGCTGTTGCCAGACAACAAAATGATCTGTTTTCGATCGTCTGAATTTTGCAACTTTTGAACCAATGTCAGAAGATGAAGACGAAGTGTTGTATGCTTCCGTCAACATGGCTTCTCGAGACACTGGGGGTAGAAAGTGCTCCAAATACGGCAAGCCTCGCAGGCCCAGCCAGCGGTACTTAGATTTACTCCAAGAATCTTCTGAAGGAGTATTTCGACACACCCGATCCCGAAGTCGAGATACAATGGGGCATGTGAATCTTCTCTAAGATCCCTCTGGTCATCTCCCTATTTCTTATTCAGGAGATGATCCTTCTCTGATTATGATGCATACAGCGAAAGTTCTCAACAGACAGTGTCTTCTACTGTACCTAGAGAAGTGATAGCTTATGTTGTCACTGAAGACCCAGATGCTTCTAGTTCAGCAAATCAAGAACAACGAATAGCTGCACTGGAAGACAAGCTGAAGACCATGGCTGAAATGGTTGCAAGTATGCATTCTATCATCGTGGCCCAACATACAGTATCACCGACCGCACCTGCTGTAAATCCTGAGATTATTGCGTCATCGGTGCCTGTCAATACAGGTCTGGGGGTAGTATCTCCTCAAATACCCCCTGTACAAATTTAACCCACACCCAGTCAGTCAGGAGCTGGGGGTAGCACTTACCATGCTGTTCCTCCTCCTAACACTCAGCCTGCTCCTTTTTCATCATCGGAGGATGCTAATGAAGCTGTCAAACTTTTGCGCACTTAATTTGAGACTTTTAAAGAGAAGGACAATTTACAAAGATTGGGGATCAAACAATCCTATCCGGTTGAATGGAAGGAAGTCCCATTTCCTCCAAAGTACAAGATTTCCATAATTTTACTGTTTGACGGCAGCACTTCTCCAAGTCAATTCATTAACCACTTTGAGGTAATGACTGTTCAACTTCAGCCAAATGACGCTCTTCTTACAAGGGTATTCGTCGGCTGTTTAGCCGGTGTAGCATAAGATTGGTACAGGAGCTTACCTGATGGCTGTATCACCTCTTTCTTGGGTTTGAAACAAATCTTCTTGGAGCGATTCTACGAGGAAATCAACGACATGACCATGTCGGCCCTCAACAAGATCAAACAAAGACATAATAAAACCGCTGAGAGTTTCATTGAAAGATTCTGTCGAGAAGCATTAAAGATGCCTCCTGGGACTCCGGCCGCTGTCACTATAGATACCTGCAAGGAAAATCTTTTGTCTATCATCAGCATGTGGATGGGGTCAACTCAATTTTAAGACTGGCCATCATTCATTGTCACTGCTAAAGCAGCTGAAGTTAGCGCTGACAAATTCAAACAGTTAGGCGTACACATGTCTAACCCCGACCGGGATGAACACCCGACAGCTAGTAGCGGTAATCGCCAGAACAACCGCAAGGGTAAAGAAACTTTGAACATTAATTTAAAGAACAAAGAATCTCTGGCTGTCAACGTAGCTCCACCTACGTCTGCTTCTACTCCTTCTGCCCCTCCATCAAGGGAAACTCGTCCGAAAGTAGAATACTCCTTTGACGAGAACGACACCGTGAGCATCTTCGATTGCTTGATCAAAAGCAATAAGCTCCAACTTCTAGACCCGAAGAAGCCTGACGAGGTCGGTAAGACTGATCATCCCGAATATTGTATTTATCACAGGTTCATTGGTCATCCCACTCAAGCATGTTATGTGCTTAAAGGCAAGATTCAAGAGTTAGTCAATGCTGGTGTTGTCACTCTTCAACAAGATGAGAAGATAGTTACCGCGAACATGGTCTTAGTATGGCTCGATAACTTCCCTCCACAGATGGTACAGCATGGTGTTATCCCTATCCCCAAGGCCACCCTTGAGATCGAGAATCTTCCTCCTCCATGGAGTGAAGGTCTCGTTCCCCTATCTCTTGATAACGGCGAGATTATGTGGATCCACCCAGACCTTGTTGCAGACTTCGAGGCTCCTTCTAAGCAAAAAGACCACTCCAAGGGCAGAACAAAGATCTGCAATATGTTGTCTTTTGACCCCATAGTTGAAGAGGAAATCCTGCTGGGTACCAGGTCAGGGAAAGCCTATCTACGGAAATTTCTCGAAACTCAAGAAAACCCTGCTTCTTCTTCTGAGTCCGCTCCAGTGCAACCTGCTTCTACTGAGGGCATCCCTGCTGTATCTTTACCGGTTTTAGAACCCATTCCCCCTAAGCCGACAGCAGCCGACAAAGGCAAACAACAAGTCCGCTTTGACAAGCCTTTGAAGAAGTCATCCCCTTTTGGACTTGAGAAACTATATAATTTTGATATTTTGGCTCAACTAGCTAATACACCGGCTAGACTATCGATCTTTGAGCTCTTACGCCTCTCCAAAGAGACTCGAGAAACTCTGAGTGAAGCTCTCATGCAGGCGAAAACCTGTTTAACTTTTCTAAAGAAGCCAGAATCAGAGCCTGTCTCTTGCCTCCACTGTCACAGTGTGTTGGAGTTAATCCCAAACATTACCTTCACACAGGATGATATGCTGATGGAAGACAATAGGCATGACCATCCTCTATATTATACAGGATATATCGACACGATGAAAGTCGATCGTATTCTGATAGATCCCGGGTCAGCACTCAGTATCATGCCGAGGACAATGCTAGACGCACTGAAGATCCCAGTACATAGTCTTTCTAGCACAATCACCACCATCTTGGGGTTCAACCAGGGAAGAAGTGAGCCTCTGGGCAAGATTCGCCTAAAACCCCAAATAGGCAATCTTCGCACAAAGGTGACCTTCTATATCATAGATAACCATGGTTGTTCTTATAATGCTCTTTTGGGGAGACCATTCCTTCATGAATATAATATTGTTCCTTCAACTCTCCATCAATGTTTCAAGTATGTTGATGACAATGGAGAGGTTCAAAAAGAGGTTGCGGATCTCTACCCTTTCAAAGGTATTGAAGCATATTGTAACGATGCTCGCATGTATAAAGATGAGTTCATGAAGGTAGTACTGGCTCTGGACACTGAAGAAGAACAAGAAGCAGTGCACAATGACACCCTCATCATACCTGTTAAAGGACGTGTTTCTCATCCTCAGTCCTCCAAACCACTGGCTATTCACTTGCCAGTCCGGAAGCAACCAACCGATGGTGGTCAAGGTAAAAGGGAGCTCACCACTTCTGAGCCACTTGTTATCGACCTACGTCGTAACAAGGATAAAAAGCAGCTCACCTCTTCTGAGCCACTTGTTATTGATTTATCTCGTAACAAGGACAAAATGGAGCTCATCTCCTCTGAGCCACTTGTTATTGACCTTCGTCGTAGCAAGCCTCCTCCACGTTCTTCTTCTCCCCCTTTTGTAATCAATCTGACCAAGCCTGTTAAGGCTAAAGGTCCTGTTATAAATACAGATGTACAAATCAATGAAAAAGTATCTCCTTTCCAGTATATTGATGTCATTTATTATACTAAATGCTATTTGGATATGTTAGATAGCTTTTAGTCATTTACAATGGGAGTTGTACAGTCTCGTCAAACAGAGGTCTTACTCGAACACCCAGATGATTCATACTTTGTTGTCCCTTCTCGAAAGAGAGGCAAGAGTCCAATACTTTTTAGTAAAGGGCCAGAACAAAAATTCAGCTATACGGATGATAGCAAAAATAACGATATGGGACATCTCCAACTTCGTCGTTATAGTCAACAATCAAAATACATCATCCGAAAGATGGGTTATGACTTCAAGAGTGGCCTCAACTATGGTAAGGGTAGACGAACTCCTATCCGTACGGCCGTTCCGAAAGAAAAATCAGAGATGTACTACAGCAGGACAAAAAGAGGTCTCGGATATGCGTCACCTCCAGTCTTATCTCCAGTAGCCTCCGAGTCTGATAGTAAGGAGAGCTCTAACTCTTCTGAGTCCAGATCATAGGATTCTGACACCAGTATTGGCCAAGTTCATCGATTGATTGTATCTTCTAACATGGTCTCCGCTGAACTTCCAAAAGGTTATGACGAAGATATCGAGGAAAATCCTGAAACAGATCCTTGGGCTCAACGAATGGACACCCAATGGGAACTCCGATTTGAATAACGAGAACCTCCTACCGAAGATCAATTGGTCCAAATTGACGTAGGAGAAAACGGGTCACCTCGTCCAATATTCATCAGCAAGAATCTCCCAGAGGCGGATAAGCAAGAGTTAATTCTTCTTATTCGAGAATACATTGATATCTTTGCTTGGAGTTATGAAGATATGCCAGGTTTAGATCCCAAAATTGTCACTCATAAACTGAATATTTTACCTAATACAAAGCCAGTCAAACAGCAGCAAAGGCGATTCAAGCCAGAAATGATGGATGCAATTGATGATGAAGTCAAAAAGCTTATAGCTTGTGGCTTTATTCGAGAAGAACAACATCCAGATTGGGTAGCCAACGTTGTCCCAGTCTTGAAGAAAAATGGCAAAGTTCGAGTTTGCATTGACTTTCGGGATCTTAATGAAGCCTGTCCAAAGGATGAGTTTTCTCTCCCTATCACAGATGTCATGATCGACAACACTTGCGGGTTCGAAAGGATATCCTTCATGGACGGATTCTCCGGATACAATCAGATTCGGATGAATCCTGAAGATGAAAAATACACTTCTTTCCGTACTTCTCGCGGAGTCTACTGCTATACCGTGATACCACTTGGTCTCAAGAACACTGGTGCAACTTACCAACGAGCTACGAGTACCATCTTTCGAGATCATCCGCGTAAGAATGTCGAATGCTATGTCGATGATATTGCTGTCAAGAGCCGTCTAAAGAAAGATCACATCCAAGATTTAAGAACTATCTTCAATCTAATGTGCCAACATCAGCTGAAAATGAATCCCACCAAGTCATTTTTGGGTGTCTCTAGTGGTAAATTCTAGGCTTCGTCATTACCTCTAAAGGTATACACGTGGATCCCGAGAAGATCAAAGCCATTCAAGAGATGCGTCCTCCACGCAACTTAAAAGAGCTACGAGGATTCCAAGGTCGACTTGCGTACATCAGGAGATTTATTTCAAATCTGTCTAGACGCTGCAGACCATTTACCCAGTTAATGAAGAATGGTGTATCTTTCATTTGGACTGAAGAATGTCAACGAGCATTTGACGACATAAAACAATATCTCATGAACCCACCAGTCTTGGTGCCACCAATCTCTGGCATACCATTCTTAATGTATGTCCGTGCTATGGATCATTCATTGGGTGCTTTACTTGTCCAGAAGAACAAAGAAGGCCATGAACAAGCCATCTACTATCTTAGTCGTACTATGATTGGTGCTGAACACCGTTATAGTCCGGTTGAGAAAGAATGCTTAGCTCTTATGTTCGCTGTTCAAAAGACTCGACATTATATCATCGGCCAAACCATTCACGTCATCTCCCGAGTTAATCCTCTTTGGGTACTGATGAAGAAGCCAAGTACACTCAATTCTCGATTGGCTACATGGGCTATTCTGCTAGCCCAATATGACATGGTTTATGTTCCACAAAAATCTGTTAAAGGTCAAGCACTGGCGGACTTCTTAGCGGCTCATCATATTCCAGAAACATCTAAACTTTACGATAAAATTCCAGACGAGATATTGGAATCAAATATGATCTCCGAAGAATTTCCTACTTGGCGTCTATTCTTTGATGGTACATCCAGGATCGGGCCGAATGGTGCCATTATCGCAGGAGTTGGGGTTGTTCTTGTTTCTCCAGACGGGTCAACTATTTAAAGAGCCTATTCCCTAGATGAACCTTGTTCCAACAACGTAGCAGAATACAACGCTCTACTCATTGGCCTTCAATTAGCTAAACAACTAGACGTCGAATATCTTGAAGTCTATGGCAACTCCAAGCTGGTTGTTAACCAGGTTAGAGGAACCTATGAAGTTCGTCATCAAGATCTAGTGCCTTATCATGAAGCTGCGACTTACATGGCTACATCATTTAAAGCCTTTTTTATCGACTATGTCCGTCGAGCTTGCAATATTGAGGCAGATGCTTTGGCCAATCTTGCGGCAGTCTTAGCCATACCTGTTAAAAGACAACAGGTGGTGGTTGTCTCTAATCGGGAATTGTTTTGCATCGAAAACAATCATAATATTGAGTTCAATAATTTTACTGAGGCCAATGTTATCAGTGAAGATTGGAGAACTCCCTTTATCGACTTCGTGGTCCATGATATACTTCCTGAAGATCCCAAGGAGGCTACGAGTATTCGTCGACGGTCTCTACGATTCTACTATAATCAGACCACCAAGACTCTCTATCGACGGACTTATGACGGTCTTCTCTTACGCTGTCTTGCTGATGATGAAGCAAAGCAAGTGTTACGTACAGCTCACGATGGTGTTTGCAGAGCACATCAACCAAGCCCTAAGCTATAATACTGTATTCGACGCATGGGTTACTACTGGCCCTCTATGGTATCGGATGCCATCGAATATGCAAGAAAATGTCGAGCTTGTCAAATCCACACAGATTTCATTCACCAACCGTCGAAATTTGTGCATCCGACTGCTGCTTCCTGGCCTTTTGAAGCTTGGGACATGGATATTATAGGTCCTATCAATCCTTCTTCTTCTAAAGGACATCGGTTCATACTAGCTATAACCGATTACTTCTCTAAATGGGCTGAAGCTATACCTCTGGCTGAAGTTAAGACCAGTAGCGTTATCAACTTTGTCAAACACCATGTCATCTATAGATTTGGTGTACCTCGAAGGATCATTCACGACAATGGACCACAGTTCATTAGCCAAAAGTTTACCAGGTTTTGTGACGATCATCGGATTGACAATGTCGCTTCGACAGCTTACAATCCTGCTGCTAATGGTTTAGCTGAAGCATTTAACATGACTATTATCAAACTCCTTAAGAAGTTTGTATCTACTAACAAACAGAATTGGAGCAAGAAACTTGGAGAATGTTTATGGGCCTACCGCACTACGGTCCGTAACCCTACAGGCTGTACACCTTTTTCTCTTGTGTATGGTTGTGAAGCAGTTCTACCTTTGGAACTTCAAATCCCATCCCCGTGGATTGCCATTGCCAACGAGCTCACTACAGAGAACAACGACCTCCTTCGACTTCAAGAATTAGAAGCGCTCGACGAGAAACGGTTATTGGCTCAACAACATATTGAGTTATATCAAGCCCGAATCTCAAAAGCTTTTAATCGCAAAGTTAAGGTCAGAGTTTTTCAGAAAGGAGAACTGGTTCTAACCGCTAGACGTCCTATGACCATGACTCATATGAGCAAAGGCAAATTCGACGCGAAGTGGGAAGTTCCATATATTGTGAGCAAAGTCTTCTCAAATGGAGCCTATCAACTTACAGCGTTGGACGGTCGAGTTGCAATGATGCCTATCAATGGCAAATTTCTTAAAAAGTACTATGTATGAATGTAAAAGGAATTTCTTGTAAATACGACAAAACAGTTCATAAATAAAATTTTATTTTATTTTATCATAAATGGTGTTACAAGATATCATGGACGAGAATCACTATCGTCCTTCTTGAAGATAGGACGAGGACCACTACCGTCCTTTTCAAAAATATAATCGGCAAAAGAGCCAAGAACATCCTTGCTCGAACCTACCAGAAATTTGCAAGCGGCCATCCTCATGGCTTCCTCCTCGTCCGTCGTCCCTGGTTCAAGTAGAAAGTCCAAGATATCCCGAGATGGCTTGGGTGCAGACGAACCTTCGCCCGCCTCTGTCTGCTTGGGCTGGGTCATCTCGACTGGACGTTCTTCAGTAACCGCTTCAACCTTTGGGGCGATCTCAGTCTTCTTCGATGCATCTTCAGATGACATTTTCTTGTTAAAAGTGAAAGTGATCATTCCATCTAAATTTCTGTTCTATTTATAGGCAGAGATTCTTGAAACATCGAAGCGACGCGTTCTTCGTAACATTCATTACATTCATCCGACGGTTCACCCGTTCATTCCATTCATTCGACAGTTCGCCCGTTCATTACATTCATCCGACGGTTTACCCGTTCATTACATTCATTTGACGGTTCACCCGTTCATTCCATTCATTCGACGGTTCGCCCGTTCATTACATTCATTCGACGGTTCACCCGTTCATTCCATTCATCCGACGGTTCACCCGTTCATTACATTCATCCGACGGTTCACCCGTTCATTCCATCCATTCGACGATTCACCCGTTCATTCAATTCATCTGACGGTTCATCCGTTCATTCCAAACGATTCATTTCGTTCATACACTTTGACGATTCATCCGTTCATTCATATCAGCAACTTGTCACGTATTACCTCTGATTAAGTTGTCTAACGAAATAATGATATTCAACGAATTATATTCTGCCATGTCCACATTACCTCTGAGCAGATATAATGAAGATAATTATTTTCTAACTCAAGAAATGTATCATATCCTGAACCTCTGAATATATTTTCCATCGCTATTATTTATATCCTTAATGGGATATACAAAAAATAATAGAGCCACAAAAATAATGTCTTTTCATTTATCAAAATATAAGGCATTACAAAAAGATATATCATAAAGAAAGAGAAAATACAAAAATTTCCTTATTCAGCTGGAGGTGTCATCAAACTAGCTATCTGCTGCTTCAATGATTGGAGTCGTACTTCACGCGAATCCAATACCCGCCTTCTAGCTTCCGCCATTCCAGATTCATCATCAAAGGATGGCAAGGTCACTAGGCGGCGAGCGATTTCATCTTGATGGGAAGTGACAAACTCATTCTTCTCGTGGGTTAGAATGTCAAGTTGCTGAACGGCAGCTTCATGCTGTGTCGTCTCTTCCTCAAGAGCAAGCTGAACGATTTTCAACTCTTTCTGAAGACGAGCAAACTCTGCTTTCAGCTCAGTAACCTTCCTTTCTTTTTTCCCAGCAGCAGACGCTAATGTCTCCATTCGGGAATCATATTCTGAAGCCTTTGTGGCATAAGTGTCCAAAAAGTTTGGAAAGCAGCTTTTGTGACTTTAGCTTCGCGAGTCATCCGTTCAAACTCAGCATTTACTAGGGACTCTACTCCCCCCCGATTAAGATCTTTGTAGATCTTAATTGATGCTTCCAGCTCATCCAATATGTGTTCAAGATAGGCGGCTTGAGCTTCATCGCCTTGACTTTGGATAGCACCTATCAGATAAGTAGTTGGGGTTCTAACGATGATGAAACCAACATTCTCTCTTTCCATTACCCTTTCCACTAAGGGTCCTAAGGAAGTGAAGAAGAGGTTGGTGAAGGAACCAATTATAAATCTGTTAGTAGCCGCTGCGCCAGATGTAGCAACTACTCATGTGGAAGTTGAAGCAGCAGATGCTTGTACAGGTGGAAGTTCAGCTTCTTGAACATGAATTGAGGTCTCTCTAGACAAGGGAGCCATGGTGGAGCTAGTCGCCCCTCCCAGATGTTCCTCTGCGAAATCAAATAAACACCATCAGTTTGCTGTCATTAGCGACTATCAAAAAAAGATCAAAAATAAGGGAAAGCTTACCATTGCTGGGTCTAGCGACAAGTTTGTCGTCTTTTGACATAGGTTGCAGCCTAGCAGAGGTAGCTTCAGACATTACTGCCTGACTACTTCCGGCTTCGGAGCCGCCTGAAAAATGTCGACTGCTGCTAGCTATTGCTGTTGTTGGCACTATATCAGTGCATGCTAGTGGAAGTAGAAAAGATTGAATTTTTGCATAAATGAAAGATAAGATTTCAATTATTTAATCTATAAAAGAAGATGATCAATATCAGCCAATACCTCTTGGATCGGTGACAGTAGCTTCCTCTGGTGCTCTGTCAGCATTCTTTTCTTGGGATGCATGAGCATCAGCATCCTCTTCCGGATTTGGAGTATCATCAACAGTCTCGGCTGATGTTTCTTCATCATCCTTCGCACCTTCTTCTCGGCTTCCTCGTTATCACTTGCGGCGACCGAATCTATATCATCACGGAAATCGAAGTCACAGCCTTCTAGAGCCTCAATCATTAATTTGTCTTCTTCAGCACGAAGTGATATTGGAGAAGTCGGAAGATGGGCAGTTTCCGGTGCAAGTGTAGGAGATCGTAACACGTCAAGAGACGTTTCTGACTCGTTGATTGGAATCAGAGTTGCAGTCGCCTCTCTTGTCTTTGCAGCTTCATCCTCTGTCTCCGCAATCTCCTCTCTTGTCTCTACAACCCTCGTCCCTCTTCTCTGCATTGGGAGATTCCTGTTTGGGCTCAAGGGCAGGTGTAGGAGACGACATCATAACTCCAGCGATCGCACTTGTCACGACCGATGCCAGGATAGGTCTTGGAGGAGTGACTACTTTCTTTCTTCTGAAGACTATTTTCTTTCTGTGTAGAGGTCTCTCCGGGCTCTCTACGTCTATAGCATGGTCTTGTCTTTGAATGGTGGTCGGGGTCGTCGCCTCTTCTCTCTGAATTGACTCAGCCTGTTGCCGAGATTGCGACCGGGTAGTGACCCTTTCCGATGATTCAAAAACAATCTTCTTCTTAGAGATTGAAGAAGAAGGTTCTTCAGCCTTCCTCTTCTTCTCCTTGGCCGGAGATCTTACAACTTTTAGGGAGACGCGCAATGGCTCGTAAACTTCTTCAGGGAAGTTAGCTTCCCTCGAAGCTTCTAACGGTGCATCGGTCGGCTCATGCTCCTCATCATTACCAGGAAGCACCAGAACAGGTGCTCCTTTCTTGAATCGAGTCGCAGTCGCGAAGCTGTCTGCCAGATTGAAGTTTTCAGCAAAAGTGTTTGCTGACGTATAGAAGATCGAGTACGTATACAGCATACGAGGACCTCGATCATTTCTTGACGGCATCGAGAACGTCGTCCTGGTATCCCGAGCATTGTAATATGCCCAAGCCCAGGCTCCATCAATTAAAAACTATTTTCCTTGTAGGCATGTGATAGCATTACCTACATGAAACTGGTCATAACCGAATTGGCGCGCAAAACGGTTGGGAAGATAAGGCTCGAGATAGCATTCATCCTCGAACCGATATACCAGGTGTGACGGCCGGATTGTCCTCAGCCAATCGAAGCTGTGTGGCCCAAAGGCTGCATCCTCCCGGAGTCCACAAGGTTTGTAGACATATGCTCATAACTGACCGGAGGGGTAACGCAGTAGAAGCTCCATCCTCTACCGAGATTCAGTGCGCGTCGGCAATCTCTTAAAGTGGTGTAAATCCACTTGCATCTAGAAAATCTTCTCAAAAAACTCCCACCCACTGCCCCCATATACGGATTCATTAGTGAAGGATGGTACAGAAGCAGCCATCCGAACAAGTATGTGTATGGCAGTTCCAACCGGGGGAAGTGTCCTTTCTCGCCTTTTTCTTTAATCATTGAATCGACGAAGAGGCGAAGGCCGACGTTCACTCTGCATGTCATTACTGACATCAGATCCATCCGGTAGCCGAAAACCAGACGGACAGCAGCAAAAAGTACACCGCGGTGGAAGCGGTCGACCGTACTGGCCCCAGGGACGACGTATCGTCGGAGCCAGTAAGTGAGGAAACCCGCCAACTGGGCCTCCTTCGACATGGGCCTATAGCCCATCATCATGTAACTCTCAATAATATTATCCTTCTTAAGAGGGGGATATTGAAGATCATCCTCGATCTTGATATCCATATCTCCATGTGTCTCCATTAGCCCTATTACTTCACTATTGCTGAGTGGTCAGAAAAAGTTAGGATTGCAGTTTTCGTGCTCCTCGGTCTTCTTCTCAATGATGTGGTTGAGGAAGAGATATGGCAGCCATTTAGTAGAATAGCAGGTGCCAGATGTGCCACTCTTGTAATAGAGAGAACAGATCTTATAGTGACATAATAGCTCTTCAAACATAGCCACCATATCAGCATTCTCCTCACGCAGTTTGTCCAATTCATAGTTTGTTGGGACAAACTCTTCATAGGGGATATCCCCCATTGGCATGCTGGAGATGTACTTCATCTCGTGCAAAGCTAACCTGATCTCTCCGCGGGGCGTCATGAACGTCCCGGTTCTATAGTTGTATCTCTCGGCTAACGCGAGGAATAGATGAGGATTGGAGGGAAAGCCATAAACAGTGGCATACACTGCTTGGTATAGATTAATCTCCTTAAGCCGCTCTTCAAATTGGACCAATATCCAATTGGCTATACAGATCCATCTCTTGTTATCCGGGTTCACGAGGCCTGTCAGCCGCAACTCCTGATCCGGATACCTTCCTTCTACCTTCGTAAACTCATTTGCGAATATCGGTTCTCACTGGTAGCAACAAAAAGAATCTTCTGGTGGATACACCCGGGCTTTAGTCTTCTAAGCAAGGAGCTATGGCGCTCAGAGGAACTGTAAAATATATCCTTGTTGTCAGACCCCTTCTTGACACAGATGTTCCCTGTTCGGGCTTGCTGAAGTGGAGTTATATCCCATTCTATTCTTCTCGGATATCTTGCAAAAGCATATCGAGATAGAGGAAGGCATCTAGAGATCTCCGGTAGAAGGATTGTCTTCTCGCCCCTCTGGATAAGTCTCTGTTCCATTCGAGGTCTTGGCTGAGAGTTCCTTGTCAAAGGCCTCACCAAACAAGAACAACGGCTTCTTATGAGTAACTGTGTCAGCAGTCTGAAGAGGCTGCCCATTCATCAAACACGACAAAGTCTCATTGTCCTGTGCAATCAATACGGCTTGCCGAGATGACGGTAAGGCGTACTGAGGAATGTCACATGAGATAGATCTTCTTTATATTCAGGTTCAGCCAAAGATCCTGCAAAGACCTCATAATTGGGGTCTTCCCTGAGGTTAAATGCATCAAATAAAAAAACAAGGATCAGTACATACAAAAGCAAAATTCTACAAAAGATCATCAATTTGCGCAAATTGTCAGATTACGCCAACACAGTCAGCTTGCGCATGTTGTCAGATTGCGCCAGCACAGTCAGCTTGCGCAAGACATCAGTTTGCGCTAACATACTTGCGCAAGACATCAGTTTGCGCTGGCACAACACTGACTTCGCAAAACGGTGGATTACGCCGAATATTTGTCAGCACTTTCCATCCGATTGCACAAGAGTATAGTTTTCATAAAAATGAAAACTATTATGAATGCAACCGAAACCCTAAACAGGGTGGCACAAATACCATCAATCTCTAAAAAGAGAGAGGTATGAAGGTATGAAAATATCAAAACCCTAAAAAGGGTTTCGATCTTCGTTCGTCATTTACCTTACAATGTTGGATGACCTGTTTCATGACGAGAAATTCGGGGCGCAACCCGAATCGAAGGCTCGGGAGGGCCTTGCCCTTCTCAGTGGCTGTACGCTTGGGAGCCATCGCTATCATCGGCGGGAAGGAGAAGAAGTAATCGGAGAAGGAACGGAAGCTTTTGTCTCTTGAACAGTCGAAAGATGAGTAAAGGATGAAAGAAAGAAAAAAGAAACTATTTATAGTTTTTCAAGTGTAACGCTACCTCCGATTGCGCCACAAAAGTCGGAGCTAATTCCTCCAAACGCAGTCAGAGCGCAACTTGCGCAACTTGATTTTAAATTCAAATTCAAAGTATTTCGAAACTTTGAATATTTTCAAATTTCGAAAACTTTGAAGGGGTCTTGTAGGTCCTAAAATCAAGTTGCATTTATCAAATAAACAGAGAAAATTAAATTGCGCACTCTTCAAATAGACTGCGCAGGAGGCAGATTGCGCTACAATTCAAACGCGCAAGCTGAACTGCGCTACCACCCAAGCGCGCTATGCTGACGTGGCAGTGCCATCATTACCTGACAAAAATCCATCTTCTGACAACTGACAGTCCGATAAACGAGGAGTCCTTTCGTTTCTTGTGCAGCACAGCGCTCGAGGACAGCTGTACAGCCAGCGCAGTATGACAGCTCAACTTCAGCGCAGTTTGACCAAGCCTGAGTCTCAGCGCAGTCTGATGCTAGCACTTTTCAAGTGGCGCAATCCATCAAGATAACTGACATTTATTACGTGGCTTACATGCCA